>OZ010737.1:96926507-97526507 GCA_963932295.1 Tipula lateralis | reverse complement strand
GGTTTCAAGCCACATGATTTACCAAATGTCTGTTTGCATTTTCAGTAAATATTTCAGGCTTTGTTGCATTTTTCTTTTATATGTTTTTCTCAAGTTATTTTCCGATCCCCAGATCATAAGTCATATCTAGGCTTCCCATCCTTCAGGATCAACACTACCTTGATTTTTTTCAATGTTCTTGGAATGTATTCCAGGTCAAAACTTCCTGATTTGTACTTACGTTAGTTTCATCAGATTTCACTTGTTAGACCTCCATGTTACCACATAGAACTTTCTTGAGCTTAGTGGTTACCGTAAAACTAAACTCTTCCTCACAGAAAGATCGCCATTTCGATGTTTTTTCACTTCGGATACATTTCTTGTACTCTCTTTGTGATGATTTGTACAAGTCCTTTGTCAAAGGCGCTTTCTGTTCCTCCGCACTTTCTGATTTTCATTACTGAAAATAGAGTAGATATAGTCAGTCTTTAGATTGATCGTTGGTAAGAGACGAGATGTAGCGATGATCAGAGAGAGTAACTTCTTCTAAAACCATCCAGGATGAAATTTTCCCACTAAGACTCCGTGAGGCAAGAGCTTTCTGACATCCTTACGGCAAGAATTAAGATAAATTACCTCTTGCCTTGAGGATGTCAAAAAGGTAGATCTATTGCCCATAGTCAAGATGACCAGGTCAGACGTGGAAAGGATAGTCTATAATTACATCCCATGAGTGGTGGAGAACAATTTTGTCCATCTGTACAGAGATCCACAGTGCACAGATGAGGCTACGTTATCCGACGGGCGTCTGGTATCCGGATACATAGTTTTAGAGTGAGCTTGTTTTTAGACATAACCTCCAGCTAGGTTGGTTATCGGCGCAGTACGAGTGACACCTTAACCCGGTCCAGTTGTTAAGCGCTATATTTTTGCCTGGCTCCCCACCTAATGTGGTTAGGCAGTTGGTCGGTGGTCACCACGAGAACTTGTGAAAGCTGCAAGCTTAATTCTCCCAGACAGCTTCACATCTGACCAATTTGTTTGACATTGGTTCTAATTGGTTTGCTCGAAACCCGAGAAATGTTTCTCAAAAGAAATTACCCTGTAAATAGGTGAATTTGAATTTAGAACAACCTTTATAATTTCAATTATGTATATATGTATTATTAAAATTTGTGTGTTACAAAACGATTCAAAAACATACAAAGCCCAATATCATAATTTTTATGTAGAAGATAATCTTTTTATCTTTAAAAAAGGTAAAAAAATCTTGCAACAAAAGATAAGCCTTGCAATCTAGCAACGCTACCTGAGCGAGAGATGTGTTCGTAATTTATAAACACTAAGTTTTTATTATAGATACAAAGTATCATATAAAAAAATTCAACAAGCCAATTTGTTTTTCTCTGTATTAATGATTAATTAACACGTTTGAAGCAGTTTTTATTTCAGATCATTGAAAATAAATCGTTACCCATGTTTAAAATTGTGATACAAGGAATTATACTATATTATAATAACGATTTATGCTAAGATTTTTGTTGACTAAAGATTAATAGGTACATAGGATTCCGGTACCTTTCTAAGTTAATTAGCAAGATCAAACAGAGATGGACTGGAGACACGAGGAATATTGGTACACATCACATTAATCCAATTAAATACATTATTATTCAAGTTATGAGTATGTACGAATAAAACAAAAAATGCACGTCCAAAGTTTAAACAACTAGAACCAAATAAATCTTTAAAATATTTAACATACATAATGCACTAATAAATGTTATAGTCATTCATTAAAAATTTTTAAATTTATATTTTTATGTGGAATGAAAATCTATTAATTTTAATTTATTTGCAAAATAAAGTATTATACGAGTTTTACATAAGTAGGATTCTGGATAATGTGCATTATGTTATTATTATTTTTAACAACTAAAAATCCATAAATAAGAATATTTTAATACTGTTATCATTTTTAAATAATTGGTTGGAACTTTTTTTAGTAATATCGCAAAATGAATAACGTATTTAAAATTGTGTGTTTCACGCTTTGTTGCTATAATTTAATAAATAAAAAGCTTATTTGTTGAGAAATAAAAAACCATTCAGAATTTAGTTTATTTTTGAAAGTACATTTGTCAACTGTTATAAAATAATTAAGATTAACTAGCTTCCATTTCAGAAATCCATATAATGAATATCCATAGATTGTGTTGAATAGTTCTAAATATAGGAGCCGCAATCATCAAAATTGAGCTTAAAAAGTTTATACCACATATTTACTAACACATCAATACCTTGTGAAGTCATTTTCAAAGAAGAAAATCGCCCTACATTCAACAGTATTACTATCAAATTAGGCACAGTGTACAAAAATATTTTTTTTGTTTTTTCTTTGCTGTCAGAAATTGTTAGCAAAATTTTTATAGGTTATAACTGTAGACAATAATAAATGATTGATTATAATAATAAAACGTTTATTTTATAATTAATAATTTAAAAAATTAATAATAATATTTTATATATTTGATGATCGTACATTGATGTACTCGTAGATCATCGTCCACTGTGTTCAACGATTCCAAATTAAATCAAACTAGTTAAAGTTCCTTATGGATTGCGGGGGCTAAAAATATTTCTGTTGTGATGATTTAGTTTGTTGGTGTTTTGCAATATATTTGTACTGATTCATGGAATACTCCTTTGTTCCCAACATATTTATTATTATTGTTCTCTTTTAGAGTTTCACCAAATCGTTAAGCTTACACATGCGATATACTGTAGTTAGACAACAATAAGATTCGTTCTCTTCAACGATATAAATTTACTAAAATATTTACTCTTGAATTGAGTCCAGTTGTCGATTATACAAGTTTCTAGTTTAACATTATGTGAAGAAATTGTTCATCGTCGTGATGTAAGTCGTTGACTTTAGAGCAGTAGTGAACGTTGGAAAAATTGAAAAGTAATACGAGATACCACTTTCATTAGAAGTTCTCGAAAAAGGATATGATACTAGCCAATAATTGTGATGTTATTATCAATTTTTAAGTTTTAAAAATGTGTTTTGTGCAACTGCCGTTAAACAAGGTCGTGAGGGAATAATATTCTGATCACAAAATATAACAAAAACACACAAAATGGCCGTGCTTCATCGGTTCTAGAAAAGCGATGTTCAGCTTCCGTTGGTCTCAAAATCAACGAGTCCAAAATCAAATATCTGATCTCTGGTTTTCGAGACCAAGACGCAATTGATTTCAGTAGTGGTAACCACACATTTGAAGGAGTAATGAGATTCAATTATCTTGAGTCTTTCATTAATCATGATAATATTGTAAGAGAGGATATCAAAGTTCGCCTGGCCGCTGTCTATCGTGCTTTGTATCCTCTACGTCCACTTCTGAAATAAAAATATCTTGCAAATGCGGATCAGCTGAAACTGTACAGATTGTTGATCAGACCCGTTGTCATGCATGGTTGTGATACTTGGACCTTGACGGATTAGTTTGAAAGATGGTTTCTAACATTCGAGAGACGAATCATGCGTGTGGCCCAAAATTCGATCTTGATGGCACACACCGAGTTCGTTTCAGTCACGAGATCGGAAAACCGAAAGATACAGCGATCTTTGAAAGGGAAACCACCTTTTGGTAGGTTAAGAGGTCGCTGTCGGCGACAATGTCTCCCCGGAGTAGAGAGCGATCTGGCATCTTCTGGTAACTTGCAACAGTAAGAAGAGATAACACGAAATCGAAACCTATGGAGACAGTTTGTTGACACGGTACGAGCCAACAATGGCCTGTAAGAGCCATCAAAAGAATATATATATACGTACATATTTATATGTATATATGTATTATATATATATATATATATATATATATATATATATATATATATATATATATATATATATATATATATATATATATATATATATATATATATATATATATATATATATATATATATATATATATATATATATATATATAGATATATATATATATAACAATTTCTGTTATGAATATTTACCCACCGTTAAAAGTATTTATCATGTTTTGTTCATCACAACGTTTCCTTGCTCGTTTCTATATTATAAAACACTTCACACATTTACACATATACAAAAATCTGAGACGCTATACTCAGCAACAACAAGTATCGTGAAAATTATAATAATAATTTCCCATCAAAATATCATCACAAATCTAAAACGCGCAAACCCATCGAAATATTTACAATAACAAACGATAAAGCTATCTATTCGCAATGTATATAGCATAATAAATATAATGTTGGAAGATCTGTTGAAGGTAGGATGGACTATGGAGTTGTTTTGTCGACAAAGTATAAAAGAAGAATAGAATTTCTATCAAGTGAAGCGTAAAATAATAACATTTTTCTGATAGCAACAAAAAAGTGGCATAAGATACTTTTATTACTTTTCTTCTTTAATTTTTGTCGTATATATTGGTTTAGTGACTCCTTTCTTGGTGATGGTGGTGTTGACTAAGTTGGTGCGGTAGAACAACAAAAAATGAATAAATAAATTTCCCACATTGTGTTCTTCCTAGTCGATTTTTCTTTTATACATTTATTTTATTTACTCTTGTACATACATATTTATTTTGGTTTTTAAATTAAGGATATACCAACTTATGTCCTTCACATTTGAAATGATTGTGTTATTATTTCATTTATGAACTTACACATATAATGAATAAACTCGTTCAACAGGATATTAATGTTCTGACATATTTTTACGACTTTTGTGAGTACAGATTGTCGTGTTTCATTTATTATTCTTAGGTTTTTTATTTCCTTTTATTGAACGAATATTGTATACCCATCTCAATAATTTATATCGCACAGTTTTAATGGCAATTTACAAGTACTAAGCACATTTATGTAACAAAAATAATCTAAAACTGATAAATGTATAGATATACCCATATTGAATTAAGTAGAATATTTATTTGAGTGTTTCTTTACTTATTAAAGTTACACGAAATTAGTATCCCGATATTAGTATAATATATTCTAATTTTTTAAAAGTTATATATAAATTGTATAACTTTTAAAAAATTAGAATATATTTTCATATTTTTTGTTTGTGGACAACGTTTATATGCTGGTTTAACGTGTCGTGCTGTATTGTTGGGGATCGCAATGTACATTTTATGTGTGCACTTATGTTTCACTGTTATTCGACATCGCCCCATAGTTTTTTTTATTTTATTTATTTATTTTATGTTTTTATTATTATTATTGTTTTATTTTATTCTTTTAAATCGAGGAAGACAGAGATAGTGGAGTTTTTTTATGTAAGCTTTAGTAGCACATGCTCGGTCAAAAATAATGGAGTAGCTCTACTCAACATAAATTTTGCTTAATTGGCGAATACTCGTTAGAAAAAACGATTCTGTTAGAATTAAATAATGAAATTCAAAACAGTTGGTCATATTTAATTCTAAATTTTTATCCATTGAGCTATCTAATACAAAAGGGTATGCTAAATTACAAAATGGTATCATTTGTTGAGATCAACTCATGCACGAATTACGAAATTAATAACAAGTTTATTTAATTTGAAGATTAAAATCGATTAAAAAAGTCGAATGGATGTTGCATTCCTGACTTGTATAAACAGGCGGTATGATCATTTGTTTTTTCTTCCTTAAAATTAGATAGTAATATACTTCTTTAAAATTTGATTTTGCATCATCTACTTGAGAAGTTATTTATCCCGTCAAACAATTTAAAGTCAAATGTTTTTTTCTACTCATGCGTCCATAAAAAACTTATCAAAATAGGATTTCAAAATTTTTAAATTAGTTTTTTTTCTGTTTAGTACAATGCGCCTTGAATATAGATATAAAATAAAGTCAAATATATCGAATTCTATATGCGCGGCGCAACGTAAGGCAATAACATACATGTATATTTATTTTCTCTCTCAGTTTAAAATTTGAATGATTTGAGAAATATCAGAGCCATCTTTATCTATAAAGATCGCTCTGGAAATATTCGTTTTTATTTTGAATTTACAAAAACTGTAATTCTTCTCTTACTCGTACCTATATTCACTTGTTTTTCCTTAGTTTTTGGTGATAAGTAGCTTGAATATAATAAATTCAAATAAATATTTTATACAATTAAATTCAAATACATTATTTAGGGTTTTCCGATAAGATACAATTAAGTTCTATATAAAACGTCATTCAAATAGCCTTCATGTCTTCTTCTGCAGGTAGTCAGGAACGAATTCGATGAACCCACTTTTTCCACTAAATCAAGTCGTATGTCATGAATAGCACGTTCAATATTAACTCGTAAAGCCTGAAGAGAGTTAGGTTTATTGCTAAAGACCAATGACCACAAATAACCCCACGAGAAATATCTAATGGTGTTAAATCACAACTTCTTAGAGGCCATTCAATATCATAATCTCTATACTATTCTCGTAATAATTAATAATTCAAGTCTTGTAGGAACCAAATGTTGTTAAGATCAACTACTTTCAATTTTGGCCATAAAAAGTTGGTTATCATCGATCTGTACCAACCTCCATTGACAGTATCAGTGTTACCAGCTTCATTTGGAAAAAATACGGACCGGTGATTGCACCAGTCCAAAAACCACACCAAATTGTTAATTAAGTTGAATGTAATGGTTTTAAATTAGTAATTTGTGACTTTTCTTCGAACCAGAATAATGATATAGTGGACTATAAAATGGAAAAATCGTCCGAAAAGTTACAATTGGAGAACGATTATTTTGATGATAAAACTAAATAATTTGTTAATATTATTCTTGAGTATATCTCACCATGATGAAATTGTAAACATTACTGAAAACAATGAAATAAAAATTGACAGATTATGACTTATTAGAAATGGCCGAAACATCACTTAATAAAAATAATATCATTCCAATTGGAAACCCGTATATATATAATTTTGTCTTAAAAGGAAAGTTGATTGTTTTTTAAATAAATCAGTATTAAAAGGAGTAATTAAATCGTTATTAGAATGGATTTGAACCATTTAAGGTCCATTTAAGAGTTATGTTATGGATAGTATTTATATTTTTTTTTTGGTTTATGGTGATGTCGATTATACAACGCGATTCTCCTGTGTAGGTCTGATAAATGAAGAAACGCAACAAAAATATAAACATCTTGTCAGCAATAGCATTATGCAATCCAATTACCAATCTGATGAAGTGAACAGTGTTTGGAAAGTATTAAAAACCTCGGTTGTCGATGCTGCCCAGCACACTCTCGGTATAGTGAAAACTAAGCCCAAAACTGATTGGTTTGATGGGGAGTGTCGTCTTGCGGTTGAGCAACGAAATATAGCCCACAACGAAGCACAGACTCGGTTTACAATCCCAAGGAAAAATAAAGCAGTTCTTGCTAGCAGGACAGCTAAACGAATTTGAAGACTGAAGAAGCGCGAATGGTGGAAGGCTAAGGTCTTAAGAGTAAAACAACTCAGCAATGAGCGCAATTCGCGTGGTTTCTTTAAAGGAATAACCGAACTGCACCATACCTTAAGATCTCGATCAACTGCCATTCGGGACCAGGGTGGAAACCTCTGTGTTAACGTCGATGCGGTACTCGATACATGGCCTGAACATTTCTATGATTTACTTAATGTTCCACATGTACCACAAGCTGTGTTTGAATACCCTCATCCATCCTCTGAGGAATTCACAATGGCCATTCAGAAATAATATAAAACAAGGTGATTGCATTAATTCAGAACTCTTGATATTCGGAGGGCTAACTTTGTGGAACTGTCTTTTCGATCTTATTCGATTGGTATGGCGAAATGAAGTTATGCCCGAAGAATGGAAAGTGGGCGCGTTATGCCCAATTTCCAAGAAGGGTGATCGCTTGAAGTGCGAGAATTACCGCGGTATAGCTCTCATTTGCACAGCATATAAGTTACTGTCATACATTATCTTGGGAAGACTACTTTACTCCTCTAGCGGAGAAAATTGTCGATGACTACCAAGGAGGATTCCGTCCAAATCGGCCAGTCACTGATCAAGTTTTTTTGCTACGGATGATTCTTTCCAAGTACTACGAAACATCTCGCGATGCACACCAGGTATTCCTAGATTTCAAGCAAGCTTATGACTCGATCAATCGAGAGAGACTATGGTATGCGCTTTAATATTTAGGAATACCACAAAAATATGTACATCTGTGTAAAATGACAGTAACGCAGTCACAATGCTGTTGTAAAAATTGAGAACAGGCTATCGAGAACTTTTGCAATCACTACTGGTGTTCGAATACATGCAATATCGTAGAAGTGAAACAACTCAAGACATTATCTTATTCCGAATATCCATTCAACTTTTTCCATATATCATGATGATATCTGTGTGATTGGATTAAATGGCAACGGAGTGAAAGAGATACTTGATCCACTGGAACAGTATTCAGCTTCCGTTGGTCTCAAAATCAACGAGTCAAAAACCAAAAATCTTATATCTGGTTTTAGAAACCAAGACGCAATTGATTTCAGTAGAAGTAACCACACGTTTGAAGTTCCGTCACGTCCGTCTTGCCGCTGGCAATCGCGCTTTGTATCCTCTACGTCCACTGCTGAAATCAAAATATCTTGCAAACGCGGATAAGCTGAAACTGTACAGTGTTGATCAGACCCGTTGTCATGTATGGATGTGAGAGTTGGACCCTGACGGATGAGTACGAAAGATGGCTTTTAACATTCGAGAGAAGAATCATGCGTGTGATATATGGCCCAAAACGGGACGTCGATGGCACTTACCGAGTTCTTTTCAATCACTAGATCAGGAATTTAATGCAAATTCCTGATATCGTGCATGAAATCAAAGGACTCGCATGAAATCAAAGGACTTGCTGTACGCTGGCTCGGTCACGTTCTGCGTGCTGATCCGAACCGAATGATACAGCGAACCTTTAAGGGAGAACCGGCTATCGGTAGGCGAAGAGGTCGCTGTTGGCGACGATGGCTCCACGGCGTAGAGAGCGATCTAGCATCTTCAAACTGTCTTCAACGGTTTGAAGAGCTGGCTCGTGATCGAAACCGATGGAGTCAGATTGTTGACACGGTACGGGCCAATAATGGCCTGTAAAAGACGATATGAATTAAGAAAAAAATTTCGAGTGGATGGCACAGTTGGGGATTGTTTTGGTTGTTGTTGTTGCTAGTGATTTTTTTAAACAGTATCCTATGTTATTTTTTATTTGTGGACAACGTTTATGCTGCTGAAGGCATTATATGTTGGGTTGTTTTGTTGGGCACCGCAATGTATTTTCATATGTAAATGTACATTTTATGTGTGCACTTATGTTTCACTGTTATTCGAGACACGTTATTTTTATTTTATTTATTTATTTTATGTAATTATTAATATTATTGGTCTATTTTGTTTTTAATTTATTCTTTTCAATCGAGGAAGACAATGAAACAGCTCTACTCATCAACATAAATTTTGCAAAATAATCGTATTTTTTTAAATATTTGTGTCTAGTTTGTATCTTTACTATTACTTACATTTATGTGTTACATCTATTGGTATATAGTTTAGCATTGGAACTACAGTTCACTATCCAACCGAGCGTTAATATAAGGATAAATCACAAATGTCCGTATTATTATTAATCTTTATACAAAAGTCTTTATACATAAAGTCCCCTAAAGCCGCATGGCATTGAATCGAAAATAGAAAACATCTTAAAATGAAATAAAATTTAGCAAACTCGTGATACCCGTTTTGTAAAAACGGAATGGTTCAATGGTTTTATAAAATAAAATATATGCGACACCGTGAAATACTCCACATACTAATGAAACAAACACGGAAATAATCTATGTTGATCTGCAAATTAATTGAATTACACACGCATGAAAATGGAATGAAAAATTAAAAACAAAATAATAATTTTACCTTTTATAATGATAAAATTCTCAGCCTAACCTATTTTTCTCTATCCAATATGATGGTATTTTATGAGTCTAGACATTTTAAGAACTAGGTGTTATATAAAGAGGATTTTGTTTTATTTATTTATTTTTAATTTGAAAAGAGTAAATAGTTTTTCATAGTTTTTCAGCTTTATTTGGTTTTAACTTGACCTACATCAAAATACGAATTAAAGTTATTACCATATAAAAGTTTGATAGTCTTTTGCTTTTTCTTTATTCATATATCAAAGTGACTCGTAATATTCTAGATTATTTATATATCTGGTTGTTTTAAAACTATGTATATGGAATTAAATCCTTTTCAAATATTCCGTGAGGTAACGAACATAATAAGAGAATATGGGTAGAGGGAATTAAAATGTGTTTTTGCTAAATGGATATAGTAAAAACTAATTTTATTGAATATTTTTATTAGGTTATATGTACTTCTAGAAATTGAATGTAAAAATTTTAATTTTTAAGCATTTTTGATATGCCGCATCGGTTAAATCTGTAACAGTTGGAGCGGGGTCGAATCCCGATAGTGGCACGATGCAAAAAGGATTTTTCACCATCTGATTACGATCGGTGGTCATCTAAGACCTCCTGTTGGAGTACAGAATTCATGGGCCAACCCATCTTCCATGTCAGTACTATAGGCTGTCAAGGAGGTATGCAATGCGCAGATGGTTCTACGAAAATCGGACCTTTAGCCCTACGTCTTCGATTAGGCTACTAAAGAGTAAAGTAGGACGTAAATAAGTGAACCCTCAAAGAGTTGGAAGAGCCTTGAGCCCGAAAACAGATTTCATAGTGTATAAAATATAAAAAAAAGCATTGTTGATTTAATTAACTAATGCATTTATTATAATGCATTTAAATAATTAATTCTAATGGTAAAACATAGTTTGCGATGCATTTGCGCTGCCTTAGATGACTTTATACAACCATTTTTTAAATTTCTTTAAGAATACTACATATTTCAAACAAGAATCCACGAAGCAGAACTATTGTATTTTGATATGTTTTTCATAATATTAAACAGTAAATAAAAACCAGTGAAGTTCAAATTATAACTTAAAATAGTGGGAAACAAGAAAACTCAAGTTTAAATACTCTTCAAGTTATGTCAGACAGCATTTTGAGAAATATTATATTTTGAATACCAATTAGAATAAATATTAAATGTTCAGAATTTTGATTTAACTGATTATTTAATAACAATTCTAGTTGAATGATTAACCAACAACAACAACACTTGTTCACGTATGAAACTAAACTTATAATTATTTTTAAAATGTATTGCTTTTAGAATTTAGAAATTATGGGTAGCTGTCCCAAAACTTCGATGATTGTCTATATTTAATTGAGTTCACAGTATATAAAATGTTCTAGATTTTGATATTCTTAGTCTAGAAACCCAATCGAAGAAGACCGATCACACCAACTCCACCAATATCTGATCTGAATTAGAACTGCTAGCTTAACATAATTAACAACAGCAACTGGCTGACACTCTAACCAGACAGTAACAAATACAAGAATATAATTGCTAAATATAGTTACATCAACAAAAACGTTGTGGAAGTCAATGAGCGAGTGGTTACAGTACGTATGACCTTGTACTTGTGGTAATGCATTTTTCATTTTCGAGTTGAGTGTTCGAGAGCGAGAGATGTTATCTAGTTGATTACTCAAACAGGAATAATAGTTACTTTCACATAGCGATGAGATGATTCGCACTACAGCGAGCGAATAATTATCATGTGAACACATCAAGTGAATAAAAGACAATCAAAATCATCTAGAAATTTAGACAGTTCTTATACAGGGCGTGTGCACTAAAATCAAAAATGGAAGTATCTTGAATGTATAAAATTAAAGTGAAGATTAGTGTCATAACTATAGAAGCTGTTGATCTAGGATATAATTGAAGTTTAGTGCATTGTGTGCATTAGTTACATAGTAAATAAAGATTCATGAAATATCAGATAAGTCAGAGATCAGAAAAGAATAGAAGAAAGATAATTACTAGTAGCAAGTGGCTAATCTTATATAATTAATTGTGTACGGTAAATAAAGTTAAAGCTTTACTAAGTTCTAGTTTATTAATTTTATCTACAACTACGATTTTCCAATAATCCAGATACAGACCGTCATAAAATCGTGACAATATATAAAATTATGTATTTGATGAATAAATCATCAGCATATCCAGATTCCTAAATTTTCACATATCTTTAACTATATTTATGTCTAAGTACCCAACTAAAATTAACCAGCAATTAAATCTTCAACAATAAGTAAAATTAAAAATATATTTTAACTACTGTAGAAACTACACCTTAAAATCTCTATATATCGACCCCACCTTATATTATTTACCACAAAAATTAAACTTAATTTAGGTTTGTTTTCTAACTTAAGTAACCTATTTATAATTTATAAACTTGAAATTTTGACCACAATAAAAATAAAATAACTTAAATTATATAATATTGCTGCTCTTGTGTATATTTATTGGTATGATATAATTACAATAAATATGTTTGTGGCGTAATCAATCTAATTAATTAGAATTTTATTAAAAAATTAATTTGTATAAATGTATAAAAGCCTATATTACTTACCCAATGCATCAGTACTTTCGCATAAAATTAAAATAGAATTTGAGATTTTCCAATGTTCTTTTCCCAACGTACGAGGCAAGCAATTTTTTAACCATAATACATGTTTATCAAGAATTGCAATCTTAACTGAAAAATAAAATTAGATTCGTTTATCTTACAAGGTCATCAATTACACCAAAAGTACCAAAGAAGAACTCTAGGAATGTTAAAAAAAAATCAATAAAAAAAAATCTGAAATTTATTCTTAACAATAAAACTTTAGTTTTACGATAACTTTTCTTGTTGGTTACTTTTGAATAACACACAAAAAGAACATAAAAGCGACAGGTGTTTGATTGCTCCTTCAACTTTTCTAACAAGTTAAATATCGACTACGGTCTGATATGGTTGTTGATGCTCTATTAATTTTTTAAATTTAGTTTTGTATTTCATAACTTAATCTAGTGGTCGAATAATTAATTTAATTAGAATAATGGTTTTTATCAAAGGTTATAACTTTTAATTAAACAAACTTGAATGTTTCTAGTAATACATTTGCAAGAAATATTCTGATTTTTTCAAATTAAAGTTGTGGATTTGGTGTGCTACTAAGGTTTAGTATAATAACAGGGTTTCAGTTTAATTAAATGGAAATTCGTGGTAAAAATAATGTGGGATAGATAATACTGTTCTAAAGGTAAACGCTTCTTAATAGAAATCCCATTTTTATTTGAAACTAACATTCTATAAATAGAAATTATTATAAAACTTGTGTAAAATGAAGCCCATATAAAAAAATTCGAATTTATTATAGTTAAAAACTTGGATTGATTTAAAAAAATGATCTTATTAAAATTAAAATTTTCACTTGAATATGCTGAACCTTTACAACGCCCAGTTCAAATGGGCATGTTTGATCATCATTATGAATTTGGCCACTATACGGACATCTTAAGGTATCATATTGCAGTTAACGGTCGTGTGACCGTACATACAACATTTAAACATTGTTTTGGGTAATCCGGCTTTATTAAAAGGAACATCCCAACTACAAAATATATAACATATATATTTATATATAAATATATGAATATATATATATATATATATATATATATATATATATATATATATATATATATATATATATATATACATATATATATATATATATATATACATATATATATATATATATATATACATATATATATATATATATATATATATATTTATATATATATATAGTGACGCAAAAACCGGTTCAGATTTCAAATATCTGTTATTTGGATCTAGCAAAACTTATGTCATTCGTTCAAGTCACCAGTAGACACACGAACGAGATAATTATGGAATTAAGGTTTTCCGTCACATTTTACCATGCTTCTCAATAAGTTGTATCCTTTAAAAGGATATCCGTCATATACTCATATGTTCCAGAAAAACTTAATATTAAGGATGGTTGGAGTGCAACAGGATGGTTTATAGAGAGAGTAAGAATGCTTATCTGCTAAACTCAAAAATATACTACGTTTATTTTTACGTTTATATACTACGAACCTTTACGTTCCTCCACCAATTAAATAATTAAAACAGACCGCAACACACCTGCAAAAAGACCCTCGCAATAAGGAATCACGTGAATTGGGTTCCAAGCGTGCATTTAAAATTCGCCACTAAGAGACCATCATTCGGTTTATACATTACACTGCACATATATATTTTTATATACATCTAATGGGGGATAATGGAATGGATTGAATAATTGGGTTATAGAAAGATGACTTTTAAGATAGTTGATGCTCTCTGCAGGCTTGTCGCTTCTGTGACTTAACATATTTATCCAGATAGAATTTTTTATTGGGCAACAAGCGAAACCAGATATACGAGAGACCATAATATTTCATCTACTTTTGAAATATTGTTGTACTTGTTCCGGGATTTTGGTAGCAAACTAGAGACGCTTTATGGTTGCCTATGCACCTCATATTATATCATAACATATATCAACTTATGTGTTGCTATTTCTGTAAGGCGAATAATTACTTTGTTTGTATTGCATTTACATACTTATAAATATATATGAATATAGATATATAAACACACATAAAATAACATTTTCGTTAAGACGCCTATGGTTTTGCATGATTTTATGCATTAAATTGTAATTTGTAAAGTGTGGTTGTCGAGATTACAAATTCATCATTGTCAGACACATTCAGTAAAAGTGATGGTTTTCGATTGTATAAGATCACTTTCTTATCTATTGGTTGTTTCTAAAACTTAGTGAAATTGAATTATAAAAAAAAATCGTTTATGTATTTATATTGTGTGCACTCGTATATACATGAAATGCTGTCAGATCCTCATATCATATTTCGCGTTAGAAGATGATGGATTGAAAGGTATAAGGTTGCAACTATAAATACAGCATATGATGAAACCCAAGGATATTTATTTAAAATACTTCAGTTTTAACTGTTGAAGTAACACAAATACAATACATATGATAAATTTAAAAATACTAGAAATTTAGAAATAATATATAATTACGATTCTTGATTCGTATATTTCGATGTTAGTATTGTCTACAACTGCCTTTTATTACTCGTTACATTATCATAATGTTGTATCGCTCGTTGTATAGTGTTATCTCTTTCTTCATTGATTATCACTGCTCATGCTGAAATTGATTATCAATATCGCTTGAGGTGTAGAAGAGATAATCTCTCGCTCTCTGAAATAATCTCAATCATAAAATATTGCATGGTTCTCGGTGTTGGATTCGAACTAGATTCTATTTTGACAATTACCACATATATCGTATTCTATAACCACTCGACCCTGTCCGAGTCCCTGACTCGACATGGCGTTTACGGAGTTTATATTATATATATATATATATATATATATATATATATATATATATATATATATATATATATATATATATATATATATATATATATATATATCTATATATATATATATATATATATATATATATATATATATTTATATATATATATATATATATATATATATATATATATATATATATATATATATATAAATAGAGGTTCACAACGTTTAGTTGGCAAAATTGTTTTGTTTAACAACCGATTTGAGAGCTGACATTTTCTTTCTATTCGTTTGATATTTGTAACGCTTGCAAACTATGGAAATTTTTTATAACAATAATGGTTCGATTTGATGGTCGCCATAGTCGTAAATTCGTTTAGCTTTTGATCATGCTTATCACACAAGCGTTAGATGCCGTACAGCGTAGCATCAATCAATTTGACATAGTTCTCACTGACTAGAGATGTGTCCATCCACTTAAGGGAAATTTTATCTATGGATCTTGATTTACGTGGTTGTAAAATTCAAGATACCTATTTGGTACTCAGTTGAACACATTCCAGAATTATAGTATGAAACTTAGCATAACCTTAACGGTGGGATTGTGCTTCTTTCGTGTATTTTGCACACAAAAATTTGGATTGTTTATCTCATGAGTAAACACCATTATCACCTTTATTAGTAGATATTGACACATTAATACATAAATATATTTATGATACTATTCTTATAACAGTTTAAATTTAAAATATATCTTAAATTAAATCTAGTCAAAGTATATCCAACATTATTCAATTCGTTTTATGAAAAATGTTTTTAGACGATAAATACACAAACACAATTATAAAATTAGTACAGGAAAAAATATATATAGCTTCGGATAAAATTTCATTTTTTTTTTCAAAAAATCTATACAAAGCGAAAAGAAACGTGGCCGCATCATTTATTCCAGTGCATTATATTTATCAGACTTCCAAATTTTAATTTAATCAATTTCGATTGGAATTACATGAACTAATATTTTAAGTTGGATTAAATCCCAAGACATTTTCTAAAAATGCTTTTAATCAGGAAACCCCAATAATTTGGTACACTCTAAAATAATTTAATTTCAAGTCAACATCCTTAATAATTCCTCAATAATAAGAAATCTGAAAATAATAAGAGTATTAGGTATATACGCCCTACACCTTAATCATAAGATTACAAATATAACGAATAAATGTTTATAAATAAAATGAAATCAACAAAAATCAAAACCTCTAATCTCAATCCGAGAAAAACGTTTCTAAAATTTATATACGTGACATTTTCACCAATGAACACCCACTCAGTCACGACACATATTCATATAGCGTTAAAAAACTAAACCAAAATGGAAAACAATATCATAACAAAAGTATTTTTGGAATTTCGTTTGCTTTCATCGTTTGCTTTTTCATCCGTGCTTTAATTTTTTTGTGAGGTGTAACTTTCGTATCTCTAGTTGTAATCTCATGATGGTGCGGTATTGTAGTATTGAAATTTCTATTTTAATTTAATAATAATAATCGTAAAATTTATACGAATATATACGTTTGGCCAAGATACTATCAGTATTCTAGAAATGTATCCGGCAAGTAGAAAATAACGTAACCAATTGTGAATAAATGAAAACAGCAAAAAAGGATGGATCGTTTGTCGATTTTTTTAGGTCATTCTGATATTCAAATTGGATGGAAAAGTTATTTTCATTTTTATCTTGATTTAATTAATGTGGCAATTGAAAAATTTATTAAAACGGAACATATTTTTTTGATTGTTAAATTGAACCGGAAATTTAAATTTGAAAAAAAGATAGAATATAACAGGACACAATGAAGATCGCAAGAAAATTGTAATGAATTGAAAATGATACTTATCAACTTGGAATGATGACTTAATATTTTATCCTTAATGAGAGCTTATTGTGTATTTGATTTTCTTCATTTGAAAACAATTTAATTGTTTGTCTGACATTTCAGAAAACATTACTTGATAGAACAACGCAAACATTTTTTCATATAATATAATGATCTGATAAATATGTATGTAAGAAATGTTATTAATTTTAAATTCTGCATTAATATTCTTCTAATTTAGCCATAAACGTTACTTTGCTAGACTTGTTTCGATTTGATGAGTAACGTAGCTCT
The DNA here is from genome assembly GCA_963932295.1 of Tipula lateralis. Lineage (NCBI taxonomy): Eukaryota > Metazoa > Arthropoda > Insecta > Diptera > Tipulidae > Tipula > Tipula lateralis. The sequence goes on along the minus strand of OZ010737.1, from coordinate 97,508,912 downwards.
GCTATATTTTAAACTAAGCAGTTACCTAGAATGCTATCTGATTAGAATACCTTCAAGTGTGTCGTTAATATATCACAAACGATCTTTTATTTTATATTTTCTTCCCACTTATTCTTGTTATAATTAATTTAAAAAATTAACTTAAAAATTTTAATGATAATGAAATTTAAGTATAAACCCAAATTACAAAGATTGAGTTTGTACTTAAATGTTGGTTGAAAATAATTTCATGTTAGCTATTGCTTGAAAGATATTAGACTATTGTCTGAAAGATATTAGATATTATCCAATTAGATATTATTAGTCGTCTATCTGAAAGATATTAGATATTATCCAATTAGATATTATTATTATAAATGTTGTTATTCTGGTATAAATATATTATTACAGATGTCTATAGCAGGAAACCTAGTGGAATTGTGATAGTTACAAACAAGTTTTAAAAAATAGTTTTATATTAATCCTTGTAAATATAAGAAGAAAGTTGTCATTGGTAAGCGATCTTATAAGTTACACATACAAGTTCTAAAAAGCAAATTTACGTATTCAAAAAATTATTGAAAAAATGGTTCAAATTTACATCATTGAATACACAATAAGAAATGTTGTTTTAAATAAATAATATAAATATCGTGCTATGAATATCGATATATACGTTTGCTAGACCTTATTATGACTATGAACGTATAACTATGAACGGGTTCAAAATCACAATTTTTTAAGATATACAAATTATTTGGTTCAGGTTTTGGACGAGTCTAAGACAAACCTCATTCAATAAGGTCATCAACCTCGAATACTGACGACAGTATCAATAAAATCAAGGAGATTGTCTTTCTAACCGTCGATTGACTCAAAGGAACCTTGTAGATACAGTGGACATATCAAAAATCAATACACACAATTTTTAAGGACAATTTGGGCTTGTTTCATGTGTTTTCTTGTTTTGTTATAATATTGGTCGTCAATATTCGCCGGTTGTAGCTTAATGGTTAAGAGAGTTTCTCATCACGCCACGGTCTCGAGTTCGATTCTCACCGTTGAAAAAAATCTTACATGCTCCAAAAAGTATAAAATGCAATTGTGTGTATAAATATGTATATTCGTTGGGCTTGTTTAAGACCACCTACAATGTATGTACACCAATACGTATGAATAATTCGTGAGATTCGGTTAAAGCCGTTTACGGCCTTTTAAAACCATAGATTAAATATTCGTCAGTATTTCATCAAAAATCAAGTGAATCTCCTTCTGTAAACACCGTATAAGGCAGATTTGAGTACGTGTGACTTTTTGAATTTTCTCGATTGAAATTATAAATTTTTTTTTTATTGATTGTCATAAAGCAACTGAAAATCATTTGTTACAAAATTGTTGACTTAATAAGGTTAGATATCATAAAAGTCTAAAACGTGAATATTAAATTATATACTTATTTTAACATAATTTTTTTTACAAAAGGTTGGTTAAGTAAAATGTAAAATAAGAAATTTTCAAGTTTTAATTGTAAAATATTAATTTGAAATTAATATTCAAAAAAATCAAAAATAACTTCTTTAGTTCTTTTTTTATTTCTTCTTTATTTCAAGTAAGTAACCATAAGTATTGGAAATTATAATCTTTTTTACGCTTAATATAATTCGGATTCTTTTAAACTTTTATACTGACCCAAATTATTTTCGACCATTTTTTCGATTTTCAGATTACGTCTGCATTTGAATTTGCAAGCTTTAGGCTAGATGAAGTCAGAACCTATATATCAACAAAAATTTTCATATTTTTGCAATGTCTGAATTAGTGCGTTGTCTTATTTCAGCAACTAGTCTCCTCCAATAAGATTGTCTTCACAGAATTGATGACCATTTATAACATCAAGACACATTTAGCCCTTAATAAGCAAAAGGATTAAAGGTCCGGCTCCTTCTTTGTTGGAAATATAAGCCGAAAACATAAGCTTAACACACCTACTCCTATATTCATACAATAGGAAATCGGCGATTTATTATGTTATTTATTTTCGGAATTACACAAATGATTTATAATAATTACCATATTCAAAACCTTCAAATTAAGAGGCTATTTGTTGGTGTAGTTATACCAAAATCTCACTGTTTTTAGGCATTTTGATAAGTTAATTATCGCTGGTTCTCGTCAGGATAATTACATGACTAAACCAATTTATCGATATTTCGAGATATCAACACAATATTTAAAGTTTACAGTTGATTTCTTATACCTGGTTTTTTTTTAAATTGATTATCGTTTTAAATTTATTCCATTTGATTATGTTGGTAAGTAAATTATATATATGCCAAACAATATGTTCCATCGAGTTCGCGATTGCGTGTAAAGCATTCGTTTGGAGACCACTTAGTTACAATGTATACAAATTCCTATTTAATAATTCTTATTTTAAGTATTGAAATGAAACTTCAATAGTTTATCCTGTTTTCTCCCATGTTTCAATCCTGACTATAGAAATTAAAAACGTAATCTAACCGACATCGCATATAAGCTGCTTGCAAAGTTTTAATTACATCTAAATTGTAAAAATAATCATGCATGTCATATATACAAATCGCTGTTTTTCTAGTATCAGTAATTATATTAATGATAAGTGAAGATAATGCTAGCAAACACATATTTAACTCTTCTTCGCAATTCGAAAAATAAACCGTATAGATGAAATTGTTACCATTAGCTGATATGATTTGGTTAAATCTTGTTGTTACGAGAGGGTAGTGAGAAGACTTGTAAAATTGCAACAGAGGACGCCGCAATCGCAAATCCTAGATGTCATGCGTCATTACCATCTGTCGATACCATCTGAAATTTTTGAAACTGAACTGTCATTAATTTAGTTTTGACAGCCATTTAAAAAAACCTATTGTTTTTTTGCAATTAAGGAAAACGTGAATTTTAGTTAGGAAAAACTATTACGGTAAGCGAAACAAAGCTTGATAAATATTATGGGGAATTCTTCATCATCGATTTAAATTATTCACATCACAAGTGGTTTACTGATTTTTGTTGTGGTCGTACAAGTACAGCAGAAGGCAAAAGTTCAAGACGGTCAAATGATGTCACCACACTAAAATGGTTGACAAGATCTACGAGTATGATACGGTTTTGCAAGATCACATCTCAACTGAAGGTTCTTGCAATGTAATACACGAAAATTTAAATATGAAAAAGATACCGCGCGTTGGGTGCCGCTTTTGCTTACAATCGACCAAAACCGCACACATGTATCATCTTCAGACGCATGTTGGCTATGTTTAAACGAATTGTGGTGTCGTTCCATTAATGTGGATCCATCACTTTACACCGCAGATCAAAGTACAGTTTTAACAGCGGTTTTTTTGATGAATATGCGCCGAAGAAGGCTAAGGTAGTTTTATCGTGAATAAAGTCATGGCCAGTTTCTTGCGATGCACGCAGCATAATCCACATCGATTGCCTTTAAAAGGGAAGAACTGCCAACGCAAATATCACTGCAACTTGCTGGACAATTTCAACAACGTTATGAAAGAAAATTGTTGCATTTGGCGAAGAAAAAGATTCACTTTTTTCTCTTATTCACACGTGTGTAGTTGACATGGCTAAAATCCATGAATAACGCTTCAAGTGGCTTTCATGTCCGCTGTATTTTGTAGACTTTAGGTTCTTTGCGGCTATTTCCTTTTTCCGAACTTAAAGAACTCGCCCGGCGAAATGAAATTCTATTGAGGAGATCATCGATGAACCGCCCAGGTGGCGCAGTGGTTAAAGCTGCGGCAGTTGGAGCGGGAGGTACCGGGTTCGAATCCCGATAGGGGCAGGATGGCAAAGGGATTTTTCACCATACGATTACGATCGGTGGTGTGAATGAACACATCTATGACCCCCTGTTGGAGTGCAGAATTCATGGGCCGACCCATCTTCCATGTCAGTACTATAGGCTGGCATGGAGCTATGCAATGTGCAGATGGTTCTACGTAAATCGGACCTATAGCCGTACGTCCTCGATTTGGCTGTAATGGCGTAAGGTAGGACGTAAATAAGCGAACCGCGAAAGAGTTGGAAGTGCCTCGAGCCCCAAAACAGATAGTAGAGATAAAAACAAACAAACAAACAAACGAGATCATCGATGCTACAAATACTATTTTGAAGGGTTCGAGAAATCGTATTCTTCGGAATAGATCGCAAAGTTGGAAAATCCTTGTACTAAATTTAGCAACCTAAAAGGCGACAAAGTTTTTTTGGCCTAAATATTATTCCTTTTGTTTATTTTTACCAGAATTCTCATTCCGCCTCAAAATAATGAATTTCAGCGCTAATACCAAAAATCATTAATATTATTTGTTATTTGAACTTGAGCATGAATACTTGAATCTTGCTACCTATCACAAATGCTTTAATTTCCAATTACTAAGTCACTAAAATTTTTCGACGATATTCCATTTTGTGATCAAAATAACACCACAGTATCCAATTTGATTATCGTAAAACATAACACATCGCAAAGCATCCGATAGGTTTACCAAATAACTTTTTATGTTTAACACCAAAATCAACAAATCTTTTTAAAGCATAAAACAAATAAAAACTTCATATTGTATAAAACAATGAAATCTATTTATTTGTGAATAGAATTTTAATTGCTTAAATATTTTCAAAATAAATGTTGCAGATAAAAATGAATTTCATTAGCACAAAATGGAAAATATAAAAATGAATAAAATATACAACTTGAATAACATCTGTTTGTTTGTTTTTATCTCTACAATCTGTTTCGGGGCTCGAGACACTTCCAACTCTTTCGCGGTTCGCTTATTTACTTCCTAACCTTACGCCATTACAGCCAAATCGAAGACATACGGCCATAGGTCCAATTAACGTAGATCTATCTGCACATTGCATAGCTCCATGACAGCCTATAGTACTGACATGGAAGATGTGTTGCAGTTTTGTTTGCATAAAGTTTTGTCTACAAAAATAAATAATATATAAATGTTTTAATATAAAAATTTGGTGTGTCACGACAATAGATCATTAAAATTAAACATTTTTGATTCATTTGCAGCAACATTATTTCGTTCGGTTACCACCAACGAAGAAATGGAAGGTTAAGTAAATTTTAAGTTATAAAATTTCTAGAAGATAGACTTTGACTATTGCTCGCTCTTCATCTAGTCGTTGCGGTTTAAATGAAAAGCGAACAATAGTCAATTTTTGTAATTTTGAACTGGACATTGAATTCCCGGGGAACATGGAATTGGGGAATGGTTTTATATATGTAATTTGAGTTTAAATATTTTTTCTTCTTGGCATACTGAGGTAAAAGGCTAGTTTTAAATTGGGAATAATTTTCTCTTTCAATTTTGGTATAGAAAAAATATTCCGAATTTATAAATATTTACATCGAACTTGTTTCGTCAGTAGGCCGAAAAAATATATATTTGAACTCAAATTACAAATAAAGGGTCTGTTTCATAATTCGAACGAGCGTGCGGTGCTTACCAGTGTACATCGTACAGAAAGAGTTGACTATCATGCACGGTTGATTGGTGTAGAACATTCACAAGTAGCATTAAGTAAATACAAAAATAATTAGTATTAAATAAATATTTATTACTAATTATTAATAATGAATACGATCAACTTAATATTTCAAAATCCGATGAAGAAATTCAATATAAAATTGAGATGTTCTGTGAAGAAATAGTGCGAAACTATACAGTGAATTCTAATTTGAAGACAATTTCCGCATGAGCATTTCAACTTTCAATAGTTTATGTAAGCATATGCACGAGATAGAAATAAGTATGTGCCGACAAGGTAGGATTGAAATCCAAATAGAAAATCAACTCAGGATTGGAATGTGGTTTTTAGAAATCGGGAAACATTATGGTTAGATATTTGTATTTATGAAGTTAATTTATAATCATATACAGATTTGGTCATATACACAATAGAGATTGTGTTTTAGATCGATAGCAAGATGATTCGAGTGTGTGAAATCTACCGCCTGGATTGTCATTAATAGTTTTGCCCGGAAGCTTCTGAAATTGAATTTAAACAAAAATTATTTATTGCCCATCTGCAGACAAAACAAAACGAACTTCTGATTACTTTAATAGGAAATACAAATTTCGAGGTATTTATACGATTAGGTTAAATGAACTTTTTGACGCTGAAAGTTTAGTAACATATTCACATTTATGTACCATTTAGTGTTGTAGGCGTAATTGGTGTTAATAGATGTTAATAGGCGTAATAGATGCTACTCATATAGCCATAATAGCTCCGGTAAACTCGACCAATTAAATTTCTTAACCCTTGTCTGCATACAAAAGAATTGGTATTCTGCCTGTAGGACCTGTTTGTTTGTAATGGAAAAATGGAATTTATACAAATCTTCGCTGGTGAAGCTGGTTCAATATATATATATACAAATTAAATTTCTGTAGGTTATTTTCTCTAGTGTTCTTCGCACTTACTCGCCGATTCAGCTTATCCGCTGAAAGTTTGGTTGATGACTCCGAGAAAAATAATGGCAATTTGTAGGACTCAAAAATTACATGCAACATTTTCCACTCAAAACGCCGAGTTGTGGTTGAACGGGCGATTGGATTGCTGAAAGGTGGGTTTCGAAGATTAAAGTATTTAGGACATTGGAGCATCCTGTGTCCTGCACAACTATATTTTTGGCCAAAATTTAAGATATTTTGAAAGAATAGCAAAAAAAAATTAAGAGGTGTAACAAAATATATACAGTAACAAATTAATAAGGTTGAATAACCTGCTTTTTTAAAGCATAGGATACAAATAAGTACATATGAAAATCTTATTTTATTATTTTTTTATATCTTTATTCTTTTTGGTTGTGGAAAACGTGCATACATATATACCAATCTTAGTAAAAAATAGAACGATTTTAGTTTTTTGATACTTTGGGACGGCGGCATCATTTATTCGTATTTATAAATATTTCTTTCAACTTCTGTTCACCTCTTTCTCTACTCGGTTAGCATCTTCTTCCAGTTGAGTTTCTCAGCAACAAACGATGTGTGATGTAAATAAGTAGGACATTAAGTACGTTTTAATCAGTTGTCCTGTTATTTATAGTGGTTCATGATAAAATGTAAACGCTGTGTGACTTTCTTTTAATTTATTTTCCTTTAACAAATTTATTAAGCTTAATTAGGGCTCGGTAGATTCGCCGGACAGGAAGACTATTGATTTAATATTCTGATGATTATTTTATTTATCCAGATTTTTATTTATCATGACAATTATATTTAACTGCTGTCGACTATTATAACCAGATTGTTTGAAGAAAAATATTGTAGTAAATAATTTTTGGAAAATTTCATTAGGTCACAAAACATAAATTAGAATTTTTATAGAATTTATTTATTGCTTATAATTTGCATTAAACAGGAAAAGTATAAATAATATAATATAACAGTATATTCATTAGGAACAAAAACTTATATATGTATAGCTTAAAATTCGAAACCATATAGTTATACATTAATCTAATCAATTTTACTTGTATTAAAAACAAAAAAATTAATTTAACGTATTAGTTTCATTAAATATTACTAATACAAAAACTATAAAGAAACATTGTCTATTATAAATACTTAAGTTTTAGATTTAATCCAAAACTATTAAATGAGGATACCAATTTACTCCAAAACATTCTATACGGATGACCAAAGGGTTCTTGGTTTACCTTACGGTGGTTCAAATAAAACCTTCTTTGTTTTATTTGAAAACTACTCTCGTTTTTTTATACTTTTAATGCTTCTTCATGATTTGTATTTATTAGCTTAATAAACATCTATTTACTTAGCTTACTTTGCTATTTTATGAAATATTGAAATTTCTTCAAAATATGATTTATTTTTGATAATGAATATTTAATTTCTATTAATTCAAAAATATAAATTACTATTTGTACTTATAGCGTCTATTACTTATTGGGAGTGAAAGGATTGTTTATAAATTTCTGTTAATGTTAAACAATGAGGTAATATTAATATTCAGATTGCTCATAATTCATTTAATGAACCAAATATGAAACATTTCAACCCAAATATTCGAAATTTTAACTTCTAAAAGTGATTTCCAACTGTCAAAAACACATTATTTCAGTTGACCAATTTATATAAAATTGTATTTAAAAAATCAAATCTGAATCTGAAATTATTTTACTACAGATTATTTTTTTTTTATTGTTCAAGATATGAAGCATGCTTTGACGGAGTTGAGTAAGTACTCTTTCAAAAGAACATAGACGGTAACGGAAAGTCTAAAAACCTATTTGATAAGAAGTTAAAAAAATTCTGTATACATCGAAGTACATGAGTGCCAATTGATCACGGGCGAGTTCTTTGATAATTTAAAGAGACTGAGATCCCAACTACAACTACAGACTATCTATTTAAAATACTATTAAAAAGTAGCTAACTTCAAGGCTTCAGACTATTTATTTGAAATGCAGATGTATTGTACAATATTGAACCAGAAATAAGTTTGGAAATTTAAAGCGATTCAAAACTTAAATTTGACGTCCTGAAAAAACAACAAAAACGAGTTATGACCTTTTTTTATCGAGTTATGACCTTTTAGTTCTTTTAGATTGTAAGATAATTAACGTCATCCTGTGGAACAAATAAATAAAGATATTACAAACAACAAAGTAGAATAGTATTTCACTATCCGTGGCCACAATTCAAAGACTTATTCTATTAGCCACTATACTGTTGTAATTTGAAGCGGCTTTATGAAATTCGACAAAATTAAACTAAAAATTTTTTTTTTCAACAGTTTCATTCAAATATTCAAGTCATTATAGGATCATATAAAAATATATAGCCCAATATGTTTTGAAATCAGTTTTTGATTTAAAATTGGTGAAAAATTATAACTTGCTGTTAAAAAAACTAACTTTTCCCAACAATAAATATTTTATCTAAAAAAAAGGATTTGCTCCTGTCTATCAAGAAAATATTAATCAAAGCAAATATTAAAACACGGTCAGTATTTAATATCAATATATTTTTAAATCACATCAGGTTCTCCAAATATATAAAACCTTTATAAGACCGTGTATAGAATATTGCTGTCAGGTTTAAGGTTGAGCATATGGCACTGCTCTCCAGATGATGGATAGAGTTCAGTGACGTGCCATCCGAATAATACGAAACCCCAGACTTTCGAAAGATCTAAACAGCTTACAGCACCGCAGAAATGTTGCAGAACTCTGCGTGTTCTATAGATTAATAAATGGTAAATGTTCTGCAGAATTAAAGGAGAAAATACCACCATTTGTTACGCCAGGACGGGTAACACGAGGAACGTTTAATGCGCATAGGTTAACGGTGAAGCTGCCGAAACCTCGAACTGAAAGTGCAAAGCGCGAATTTATTTATCGAACATCTAAAAAGTGGAATTCGTTGGCTGGGTTTCAGTTCCCGTTGAAATATAAAATGCACATGTTTAAGGCAGCTATCAACCTTTACTTGAAGGATCGCGCGTTGGGTGCAGAAGCTCTGGCAGTTACAAGGAGCTCTAAAAGTCAGCCCTGCACTCAAATAAAACTAAACGTAACAAATAAGAAATGTCTTGTAAATAATTTCTTTATATACGATTATTCCATATAATTATAGTTTTGATTTATTATATCTAATAATTATTGATTGGATTCAATTGCATGTGAAATCGAGTTCATTGAGTAGAAAAAAGTCTAGCATGAAAAATTCCTTTACAAGTTTTCAGTTTCACTTTACACCCATAAAATCTATGACAGATTAATAATTTTTGTTTTCTATAGTTCGCTTACACCTTCAAATTGATTTATTTTCATCTTGTCATTTGTATGCACAATTAGTTTAATTGATTGTTATTATGCTGGTTGTAGATAAGTGGTTAGAAGAGTTCATATTATAAATCATTTGTTGAGCTAACCACCTACTCCTACAATGTTTATCAATTCATATTTAATGCTTATAAATGTCTCAGTTTAAGCGCAGTTACTGCCTATAAATCAAGATATATTAGCATTAAATTAAAAATTAATAAAAATTTGTTTTTATAGTAATTTTGAATTATAATGATAACAATTAGGCCCGTTGTACGTTTCAGCTAAGCTAAGCGAGAAAAATAGTTCTCGTTAGCTTAGTTTAGCTCGCCTAGTTCCTACCGCTGTACACTTCAGCTATAACATCGCTCACAAATACATTCTTGTGTAAATAAAATGCTACGAGTTATCTGTCAAAATATTGTATATAAAAATATTTTGTATATAAAAAAAATAAAATCAATGTATGTGTGAGCGATATAGCTGACATTTGCAATGCAAAGACAACTCGAGCTAAGTTAGTTTGCATCGCTGAAAACAAAAAAACATAGCTCGCATCGTTTAGCTCAAGTGTGCAACGTTTCACAACGTTAAAACTCTTTATTTACAATTAAGAGCTACGAACAAAGCTCATATAGCTAGCTTAGCTTAACTAAAATGTGCAACGGGCCTTACTGTTGAACAAAATTTGAACTATTTTAATGTAGACTAATATAATTTGATATGGTTATAATATTTATTATTTTACTATAACATTAATTACTATTTTCAATTATTTTTCTGCTTGTTAACAAAAATACTGCTTAAAAGATACGCAAACAACGTATCATAACGTAAACTGATCAGTGCATAGTGAACATGGTTCATTCACTTCTAAAATTGTGTTGTTTAAATTTAAGTCCTATATGCCAAGAAAATCTTAAATCTGACCTCCCAATATACCACATACGAGAGAACTCTATAAGTATACATATTCCAAAATTGAATTTCCAAATACTCTATATCGTACAGGTAGAATATATTTATGTAGAGCTAATAAAATAAATGTCAGACTTATTAAAAAGTAATTTTACTATTATATGTTACTGTTTCCATTTCCAAAACTGAACCCAAGCAATTTCATTGTCTCCAATGTTATTCTTTTATTCATACCTAAATCTTCTCTAAAAAATACTCCCATACACTTGTACATATATACAAAATCAATAGATATATTCTACATTCAGTGAACTGTATTACCACCGAAAACGTATAGAAATCCCCATTCTTTCGTTTTTTTAAAGAACAAAATGCTGATACACAACAAGTTAAAATACATTGTATTTGGGGAAAAAATCGAAATTTGGAAACTTTCCAAGAAAAACACAAAATAAAAAACCATTAAATGTATCATCTTGATAGAAGATGGAAATTATTCTGTTTAATTTTTTTCTTATTCTACCATCATAGGTAACGGTAGGCGCCCTATCTTATTATACATATTATACAGATAAAAAGATTTGATATAACATTATGTAGTAGACCTGAGTTTGATATTCCTTGTGCGTGTGTAAAATAATAACACATCTCTTCAATGTAACTATGATGTTATTGCAACATATCGCTATTATGTAACATAAAATATAATAATTTTAATCTTATCTGGATAATATGAAAAATTCAAAATCAGAATACTGCTATCATTATTGTTAACGTTTTCTTAGTTGTGTTATATTATTAATCAACAAAGCGTCATATTTGGTTTTATTCTAAAGTTTCAACCTAGAAGTTAATTCAACATATAGTAAAACATTAATTAAAATTTGTTCGATTCTTTTTTTAATTTGTTCCACAGGATGAAATCTTACAAAAAGTTGTGCAAGTTGTATTCAATATTCTTTATGTACTAAATTAATTGTTAAGATGGAAGACCATATCAAGCAAACAATATTGGCTTATAATTGCTCTGTTGCTTGTAGGTTGTCCGTATAAAATTTTCCCTTGACGGCACTCCACAAATAAAAATCCAAAAGCGTCAAATCACAGGTCATGGCCGGTCAATTCACGTGACCATTTCGACGGACAATACAGCCATCAAATTATTGACGCAGTCATTATTGTAACGCCCGATGTATGTGATAGCGCCCTATGTCCCATGGGTCGCAAGACCACACATCGAATCGGTATAGAAGCGGAAAGTCAAGGAGATTCAATTGCTGGACCAATTAAACTTTAAAGAGCCACAAACCAAGCTTTTTACGCAGAATTCATTGCATGGAATACCGACTGTTGTTCATTTACAGTGCACGATGACGACTTGATCTTCTTGGTCATTGGTACACAAATTCAGTCACCGTGGCGACATTTTTGGGTGCACGAAGCTAACGAGCACGGGTACGTGTTGGAATGGCGACTAGCTTGGTCGTATCACGCACTTTATGCATGATCTTCTTGATACCCGTGTTTTGACCAATTTTGTGCAACATTTTTGCAATCGATTGCACGAATCGATTATCTTTGTGTTGTGGAAGTAAAGTTCCCACTTCTGATGAAGCTTTAAGCGACTCATTTCGTCAACAAGAAATACTCTACTGAGTTTCTGTCAAAGAAAGAATGACATTAATGTTGCCAAAGCCAAAATAACCGATTTGTATAATCTGAACCGGTTATTGGTACATAAATATTCATATATATATATTTATATATATATATATATATATATATATATATTTATATATATATACATATATATATATATATATATATATATATATATATATATATATATATATATATATATATATATATATATATATATATATATATATATATATATATATATATATATGTATATATATATATATATATATATATATATATATATATATATATATATGTATATATATATATAAATATATATATATATATATATATATATATATATATATATATTTATATATATATATATATATGTATATATATATATATATATATATATATATATATATATATATATATATATATATATATATATATATGTATATATATATATATATATATATATATATATATATATATATATATATTTTTATATATGTATAAGTCGGATGAAATTTACTTAGTGTTTTACAATTTATGGCAATCAGCATAATTTCAGAAATGTTGATATCATTTGTAACTAAAATAATACGATTTGACACTCTTTTTGACATCGATTTGACATTATTTTCTTTGAGGGTTTTTGAAAATTAAAGGCAACGATTCACAAACCTCTCAAAATCTTAAATATCATCATAAATTGTTTATCGGTTGCAGATTGCAGGTCTATAAACGAGCCATAGTGGTTACATGAAAAAATATAATTAAAATCTCTTCAAATACTGTCGGTATTTTCATGATCGGTTTAAAATAACCATTTGGTTGAAATGGCTAGATTATTAAATTGAATAAACAAAGACTATTCTAAATTGTGATTCCGTATTTTATATAGAGTAATTTAAATTATTGAAGCTTCTTTTCTCTTTCACACTAAAAAAAATATAAAATTATGTTTTAATAAAAAATTAGGTTTAAGTTCGTTTTACATAATTTTGAAAAGAGTTGGGAAGAAATAACTAAGTAGAAACGGTTAAATAACTAAGTTGAAATTAATTTTTTAATTAAATATAATTGTTTAATTTCTATAGTATCTATGTAAGTTGAGCTAATGCCGTCCATTGTTAGATTTTATAAGCTTATCGGCCGGATGGGTATATATAATTACCATAAAACGTTCGGTATAATGAGTAAAATAGAAAGATGAAGTAGGAAGCTCATAAAGGTATTAAGTATTTTAATAAAAATAATAAAAACAAAACTTGTTGTGCATTTACAATTGAATTTTAAAAAAATATGATCTTGGTAAACTTATTAAATTAAAATTTATAAAATGGCCAGTTACCTTTACGTTTAATAACCAATTAAACGTAAAGGTAACTGTGCAGAACATGGTGATGCGGGATCTCTTATAAATATACCTGTAGTTATACAGCTGAAGTAGTAGAATGTAGTAAGAGATAATAAAATATCAAGAAAAATTCCAGAAAATTTACGATTAGCTAAGTAATATCTAAACGTTAATTAAATAAAATATTCTATAATATACTTAAAATATTTTTTTTAATATTTTTATAGTGGATTTTCATAGGTATATTTATTTCGGCCAATATAATACTCAACTATATTCACTGGAAATAAATTTCTATTTTTCAGGGTATAGTGTTTTGAAAATTAAGGTGTTGCATATTTTATGACATATTTTCCAAAATTAGTTCGTATAGTTTGTTCGTCATGGTTTTAATTTTATTGTTCAGTAAAAATGTATTTTTCGATTCTTATAAATTTCAAATTCTTCTAGCCTGTTGATTTGGTGTTTTTATCATCTTGGCCAGCTGGCAAGTTTTAATATTAGTTGAAATATTATCAAAATAGCAAATATTACCACAGTAATTTCCATCTTAAAAAGTACAATATTTTGGTTATACGTAGTAAATTCAAACTTAAATATATTTGTACATTGAGTTTGCTTAGTTCTTAGTAATTTTGTTTTGGTTATTGATTTTACTCAGCGGATATTTAGCGGTTTTAGTTGCATTTTGTTCATAGCATAAAGAAGAAAACACAAATATTTGACAATATTAATGAATACGGAAAACGAAATTTTAAAATAACGAGGATATTTTTTGAACCACATTTAGCTACATTTGGAATATTATTTTCATTAAATTTGACAAAGGTAAGAATATTAAATAAAAAATAAATACAAAACATGTATGTTTATTCGTTCAATAGGTAAAAAATGGCATACAACAATGAAAAAACGTAGATTGAAAGATTAAAATCACTCGTTCAAGGAATCGTGGAGTAATGACTTTTTTGTGGAGCCAAAAGGAGTTGGTGTTAAATGTTTGATATGTGATGAAACGATCATCTTTAAAGACTACAATATTAAAGAGCATTATTTGAATAGGCACAAGCAAATTTATGATCAGTTGTCAATTCAACAACGGTTTCATGAAGTCAATAATTTACGAAAATAAAAACTTTATCAACAAAGTATGTTTAAACGTGTAAATGACGACTGTGAAAATATAAAATTTACCAGCAATTTGGTTTCCCAACAAATTGCTAAAAGTTTAAAACCACCTTCAGATGGTGAATTCGTAAAAGCATGCTTAGTTGCAGTTGCAGGTGTATTAGTCCCACACAAATTTAAGCTTTTGAAACAACTCAACTTAACGAGAAATAACGTTCGTCGAAGGATTGAAGATATTTCTTCTTAAATCGAAGACAATATGAGAAATAATATTACTCGGTTTAAATATTTTTCCGTTTGTTTTGAAGAAACCGTTGTTTTATTCAACCGGCGTAGATGACAATTTTAACGTTACCAAAGAACTACTAAATTTGGTTTCAATGAAGAATTCAAATATGTACTCAAAAAATAATTTTGAAGCCATTCTTACGCAATTGGAGTTGTTCAAAGCTAACTTACAAAATCTCGTCGGAATAACCACGGATGGTGCACAGAATCTATGCGCAGACCAAAATCTGGTGCTGTTACAAGGCTAACGTCAAAAAATAGGAACACTCTTAATATGGAACCGATCATCAATTTTGTATTATAATCTGTCAATTATATTAAGAACAGTGTACTTCATCATAGAAAGTTTAAAGAATTGTTGACTACGATTGAAGAAGCTGAAGGATCCGATGTAATTTACTACATGAATGTGAGATGGATTAGCTGAGTGCTTTGCTTAAACAGATTTTTTTACCGTCATGAAATTAAAACATTTATGGAATCCAAAGGAATAGAAACACATGAATTCTCTGATAACGAATTTATTCAAAATACCTAAATGAACTCAATATTAAACTCCAAGGGAAGGATGCAAACATAATTGATAGGTACAATACATCACTTTTGGATACGTTAATTTTATTCAAGGATCATCTGCTTAAAAACCTGTAGGCTCATTTCAAAGCAATCCAATATACGTAGCAATGAATAAGAAAACTATAAAAAGATTTGCTTCTGATATTGAGAAATTGATGCAAAACTTTTTAGCTTAAAAACTGAAATTGAGTAGTTTTCGTATCCATTTTCCGTTTTCGTTTCAAATTCCAGCTCGAATTATTGCAACTACAAAATGATATTTTTGCTAAACAGGCATTTTTCTACGATTAAAATAGTTTCCTCGCAATTTATTTAACCATAGCATCCTAAATATACAAGCAGTAATGCTTGACCCTTTAAATTTATCGAGCTTATTTATGGGGTCTAGATTTTCATACACTCCATAAGAACCAATGTAAACTTAAAGATTTTTGGCTCAATTTTAATGAATGAAAAATACTGAAAACGAAAATTATTTTTATATCAATATTTAAATCAAACATATGGAAACCAAATGAAAATACGAATTATTTGAATAGTTATGATAAAAATAAAAACGGTTTGATTTATTTAATTTTTATACATGCATATGATATAATTGGTTCTAAATGTCGTGTAAAAATATATAAGATCAATGACGTATGAACTACGAAAAAGAAACATATACTTCAAATATAAGATGGCACTTAATAACTTTAATAATATAAATCGTATTTATTGATATTTTAAAGCATATTGTTAATGCGATAATACTAGGTACACAATTAAAATACTCAAACATGTTAATGAAAGTGAATACTTCAAAAATTATTTAAATTTTTTTATTTCCATTCAATTGTTATACTCGATACAAGATGTCATCATAAAAGTCGTTACGATTTTTAACAGTGTGAATTTTTAAAACAATTTTAACTATTTGAATTGTTTTTTTATTAAAGTTTATTTATTTAGATACAATATTAATTATTAATTATAATATCACAACTATTATTATAAATAGTTTATTATTTTCTAGGGGTATAACCTATAAAATGTAAACAATTTTTGACAGCAAAGAAAAACAAAAATAAAAATATTTTTTATTTTCTTTTTGCTGTACATTGTCCGAAATTTTTTAGTAATAAATTTGAACTGTAGGTCGATTTTATTATTTTTTTAATGACGTCACAACTTATTGATGTGTTAGTAAATATGAGGCATACACTTTTTAAGTTCGTTTTCGATGCTTGCTGCTTCTATATTTAGGATGCTTTGATTTAACTAACAAAAATTATCGAAATATAATAAATTGGTTTTTAAAACTAATTACGTTATTTGGAACAACGTATAATTGTGAACAATTTTTCTCGGGATTAAAATTTTGGGAGTAGAATTTTCCATTATATGTAAAATAATCTTCTAATATTTTTATTATATTAATATTAATTTCGTTTTTTAATTAAAGTGGTGTTGGTTCTGATCAAAGTTTTTTTTACTGGTATATCCAAATACATGTTTGTGACATGTATGTGAAGTTAGCCCACAATTCATCCCACACCGTGGAAATACTAATCTCAACTATCATGATACTTTTTATTCTCAGCCCAAAAAATTAACTATCATGGTAGTTTCCATATACTCAGCCCAGAAAAATTAACTCTCACGTCAGATAGATTTATATACTCAACCCAAAAAACTGTCACTAAAATCAACTTTATTTAATGGCTATTATGTCTACTAAAACTTAAATAGGTAATTGAGATAGCATGCAATCAAAGACTATATAAAATACAAAGACTTTCCATTTCATACAAAATACGAGTAAATTATTTTGGGTACGACCAATTTTATTTTGGGTACGATCGCATCAAAGAAGCCTGAAATCCAAACCTTGTTGTAGTAGTAAAATAATTGTATGCATTTCTTTCTCATTTTAAAATTTTTTCGTTTTAGAAGTTGCACTGTAAAACATTAATTTGAAAATGTATACTTTTTTATGTTGTTATGGGAAGTCTTTGTATATTTATAGTTTTTGATGCAATGTTAATGACTGCATTAGGAACACATACGAATTCTTACAATTACGATTGGTTTCTATGTCTAAGATTTAAGATATAGTCCATAGAAGTGGGAAACTATTCGTTGGCTCAACTATCGATGCATATTGTTTGATAGGTAACTGATTTAGGAACACATACTATTTTTTGTATGTCTAGGAATTGAGATATAGTCCATAGAAGTGAGGAACTATTCGTTGGCCCAACTTTCGATGCATATTGTTTGATAGGTGTATGGACACGTTCAGTTTAGGAACACGTACAATTTTTTTGTAGAATTGTTCTATGTCTAGGAATTGAGATATAGTCTAACTTCAAAAAAAAACTGAAGGTGAGCAGAAAAATCTCGCCACGTGAATTTAAATAAAACGGCCGCTTATAACCAAACTGGTGCCAAAAACTAAAAAACGATTGGTATTAGAGTACAAGATTATTGCGCAATGGAAATATTATAAATTCTGAATTTTATAAAAATACTTGTGCTTTCGATACCAGCCTACAATGCATTACCAACAGAAGCTTAATGATTTGTTTGATGGTAAAGAATGTCGTTTGGAAAAACTAGTAACCGCATTGTGCCAAAATAATGCAAACCTCGCTATCGCTAAACAGCTCCTTTACGATGCATTGTACGCAATAAAGAAATAATATGAATTATGATTTCGGCTTAAACAGCAATTGTGAGTGCAATGTCAAAAATTATTTTTTTAAAGTTTCCAAACTGTACTGCTTAATTTGAATGTCAAATTTGTTTTAACAAATCAGTTGAAAAGCGAGAATATATTTATTTAATATGTTAATGCTAGAGCGCTATGGTCTTCAAAATATCGAAAATACTTCATGTTTCTTTATTACTTCCATCTAATATTGATTCCAATCAGTATCTAGTGTTCAATACTGAATCTCTTAACAGTGTACTACAAAACTCTATTTCGCTTATAACCGAGTATTCCAAATAGAATAACAGACAAAGGAAATTTTTTTGAACTTAATTCATTGGTTAGTTTCAAAGAAAATCACACGCTGCATTTTTTAAAACAAATGATGACTGAGGAGAATTTGATGATATCAAGGGAAATATTGTTAAAATAAAAAATCCCTCAAAGTGTGTCACTCCTCATGTTATATTTTACACGCAAAAATATAATACCGTGTATAGAAATGGATATCTACTCAATAAATAACTTTTTTATTTTTTTTTATTTTATTTTTCGCAAGAACATTCTACGTTATGCTTCCTGGGTACAGTAAAAACCAACGAATAGCCCCTGACTTCTATAGAGTATATCTCAATTCCTAGACATACAAAAATTCGACAAAAAATCGTACGTGTTCCTAAATCAATCACCTATCAAACAGAATACACCGATAGTTGGGAATTATTTAATGAATAATCGTTAAATAATGAATAAATAATCCTCGATTCGATGTTAGTAAAGTGGACAGTAATTTTTTTGTTATTTATTAAGTTGCTCAGCATGTTTTGAATGACGTGTCTAGTTGCTTTATAGAACTACGTATGAACATTTTTATCATAGTATCTGAAATTTTTAAAAAAATTGTTTAATTATTTTTTTATCAAGCCTATAAGGAGAATTAAGGTAATATATAAGGAGAAACCTTCAATTATAATGAAATGTCGTTATAGTAGAAACAGAATTAAATAGTATCTTTTTTTAATTATCAGGGCGGAAATTTTGGACTATCTTCACAAAGGTGTTTGTGACATCGAAAAAAGTGAGTTTTACATTATTTAGTATATTAATTTTCTCAATTTTACTGACCAATTCAGTGTTGTTTTTAATTGAGTGGTCGTTTTCGAAAATTAAATTATTTGTAAGCCATGTTACAATTAATATGTTTTGGTATGTTACAATTAATATGTTTTGCAATTTTGGCCGCGGTAAAATTTACAACTGGTCGTATTGGGATATTATCTATATGTGCTTTCGTAGTTCGTAGTTTCGTAGTGTGCTTTCGTATGTGCTTTCGCAGAACTCGTAGAATTGGTAGTTTTATCAACTTGCCGCTGATTGAATGTCCCTGTCGCATAAATATTGTTTTGATTTGTACATTATATGTTTTAGATTTTCATGATATTTTTGAGTAGGATTTTTAGTTAGTTCTTGTTTATTGTTATTTTCTGTTAAGTTATCTATTCGTTGGTAAAAGTTATTATTATCCGATTTATTACTATTGTTTTTTTGTTGTATTAAAGTTTTTAATTTCTTATGAACTATTCTTCTTTTGTATCTATAAGTCTTTTTCTACTTTTATATCAATTTGTTCTAATATTCGATATAGTGGAATTCTTTAGATACATATTTGTAAGTTATATAAGTTTATTGTCAGTTGGTTAATCTTTGTATAAATTACTTTAATTTCGTTTATAAACTAAAAATGATCTGCTTTACTTAAAGTTAGTATTGCCCTTTTTGATTTGTTCTTCATTGATATCCTTATGTAATTCGGTATAAAATCTGTGTTTATGTTTATTATGAACGGAACCATATCAAATTAATTATAATTTATACAATAAACTTGTTGTAGTTATTTGTGTGAAATTTAAAATGGCAGCCATTGTGCATAAATTTACTTCTGGCAGAAAATCTCAACGAAAAATAAATTAGCTGATTATATTCAAATAATGTGAGTGATCGAATGAAATCGTAATCAAATGTGTGAACAAGTATAACTAATTTTTTAACTTAATTATAATTTCAAAATTTACATAAATCTATAAGATGAATTCCTTAATAAATTTATAAGCGATGAGTTGGCAAACAATGGCTGCCAACAAATATTTTTAAAATACTCTTATGTGTTGATTTACAAGTTACCCTATTAATCAAAGGATTAGAGTATTGGAAAAACCAAAGATATAAACAAATCAGAAAACCGATTAGAGACACTGATTTTTTATTTTCTGGAATAGGTTGATAAGAATTATTATGGATATATGCTAAAAAATGATATAAATATAACCAATACTAGACTAATCAATCTCTTTGATAACACCATTTTGTTTCATGCGGCAATGTAATTCGTAATCTTCTATGCTTCAAGATAGCTTTTTCTAATATATTACGCCTTTTGTAATCTCTTAATAACACTTTAACTTCTTTTATTAAATTTGAATCAGCAACATCTATAGCAAATAAATTTCCAATGTGACTGTTGCATGTAGATTTTCACAGTACATGAACCACGTCTTTCCTCATTCTTATCACATTACTAGCGTTATCAGACAATACTGCATAAACATTTGAATTGTAGTTTGTTTTGTACTAATTCGATATTTTTATACGTTACATCAGCAAGTCGGTTGATTCTTTCAGTTTCAAGATCGCAAGCATCAACAAAATAGAAGAATAGGTACTACAGTTTAGTATTGCTCGATGTATTTTTCCATAAATTTATGATAAATGAATAAGCATCACGTAGTTTATTTGATTCTTTTAAGCATTTGGTATAAATTTCATCTAGTAGCAAATAATTTCCGACTCGGTATATATTTGGGATATGCTGGTCTAAGTCTTTGATCATATTTTAATATGACTAGTCTTTATCGTATTCAAAGACATATATAGACCCGATAAAGAATTTTCAGACAGTCAAATCGATGTAAGGTTATCTGTTTCAGTAATCGAATCGATAAACTATAGTTAATTTATTTAGTTTTTGTTTTAAATGAAAATTATTCTTTGTTTTTTGCTACGACACTTCATTCTTGATTTGCTAATACTACTGGAATTTGAACTTTTGAAAGAGTTGTTGACAGAAAATTACTAAATTCATTTTGTAACGAAATAACAGTATCTAATGTTGTACTTTGATATACCCTTTTAACGTTGTGCTGAAAAGTTAATATTTTTAAGCATAAGTAATCAATATAAATAATTTTTTTAATTACTTTATTTTGTAATGTCTAATTGAAGTTAAAATATTTATGATACTCGTATAACAGTGGCACTATACAAAGGAATCGCAATAGAAATGTTAGTTCTGCTACATTCTTTCTTACATCATCAGATGTACTACTCATTTCAATGCATCTAATAACATTACAAAAATACACATGCAATTTAAAAAATACTGATGTTATTGTGGAAAATTCTAAACTTTTATTGCTTTTCATACAATTTAATGAACTTTGGCCAACAAATTTCAGAGGCTACAAAAAATTATATAAAATTCATAATACAATCAACCATGAGCAAAAAATGCAAGTTTTATACGAAAAGTTTAGACTCATTATTTATCACTATTTATAAGAATGTAAATTAAATTATACATATACATATGTACTTATTCCCACCTAGAGATAACTCATTTATGTTTTGATTGTTGGTGTTTACATATTTTATGGTGTATGTTGTAAAGATTTAAAGAATTATTTATAAAGTAACTGTTTACATAAGACATTTTATTCCATGCAAAATCACTTATGATGGTTTGCATTATGTGATAGAAAAATCTCTAATGTGGTTTCCATTTAATTTTAATAACAAAATTGTTTACAAATTTAAACCAAACACACCTCATTTTCTTCGGCAATAATTGTAACATCCTAAGGAAATATTTACTACTACGTTAATCTCTTCTATTTCAATAACGGACCTTGATCGTTGTGATTATGCAAAGAAACTTCTAGTGCTTCTAGTTGAGATCATTACATACTTTACTAGTAATTTTGTTTTAATTAATTAAATGGTTTATATTCAAATGTTGATTTGTATGAGGAAAACTTACCGATGCGTAAAAGTCTGGAATGAGTGGTATTTGATAAATGTCGCAAATATCACATTTTATCATATATTTATATTTACTCTTTATTATTATTAATTTTTTCTTCATAAAATCGGTAGCTTTAGTTCCAACCATTATTAAATATTTATTTATTTTAATAATTTTTTTATATCATAATGCAATGCATTTAATCAGTCTCAGTTCAAACAAAAAATCTATGTGTCAGTCAGTATAAATGAGGAATTAGCAATTTTACTAAAAAAGTAATCCCATATGCACAAGCAAAACGTTTACTATTGAAACACTGATAAAATAATATATGTATTAGAATGATAGAACGAATTAAATATCAAAAAATATTTTTTATTGCCAATAACCTTGATATCCTCTCCCACATTGCCATCGTGAGTAATGATCCACGATACTAGAATTTCATCAGTCCTCCACATGTGTGGTTACCATTACTGAAATCATTTGCATGTTGTTCTTTGAATCAAAAGAACAGATATTTGGTTTTGTTGTTATTGAGACCAAAGGAATCTAAACGTTATTCTAGTGGATCAAGTATATCTTTCACTCCGATGCCATTTAATCTAATCACACAGATAGCATCTGCATATGTAAAAAGTTGATTTGTCTGTCGGAATAAGATTTTCTTGTCGCATCTTCTTGTCGTACACCAGGACTAATTTAAAAAGTTATCGATAGCCCTTTTTTTTAACTTTAACAAAGGATCATTTCACCCAGATGTACGTATTTGTTAAATATTCCTTATATTCAAGCGCATACAAGTTTTATCACTAAAAACTTGTTTAGTGACTGACCGATTCGAAAAGAACTTTCCTTGCTATTCACCGATAATTTCTTTTTCCAGAGGAGTAATTCTTTTCAAGATAATGTACGATAGTAACTTGTATGGTTTACAATAGGACAGCTATACCGCGATTTGGCATAACTTCATTTCACCGAACCATTCGGCCATGGTGAATTCCTCATAGTATGGATACCCAATAAACATTTTTTGCAGTTGGTTTTCGAAGGTATTCAAAAATACCTTGAGATACATTAATTTGGTCAGAAAAATATTTTTAACACAGAGGTTTCCATACTAGTCCCGAATGGCAGTTGACAGATATTATAAGGTATGCTTCAATAAGAACTATCTAAAAACTTTTGAACAAAAAAACAATTCACGTCATAATATTGCAGAAAATGATCTTCATCAGTTTTATAATTAATGTTTGTCTGAGAATGAAGATCTCTTGCCACAGTCACTGCTTAAATAAAGAGTTTTCTCGATATAGGATTTAAAAAATTTTTTATGGTGTATTAAGGCATGTTACGGATTACAATGCGATGTTCCACGTTTCATTATAGGAAAAAACCAAACAGAACATTTCACATCGACTGCAATTTCGTAGATCAAATAATTTAGCTTCACAGTGACGGTCGACTTTAGCCAGCTAGACTTCAGGGTGGTCGTGGGTGTTCTAATAGTATCTGCAAACTCTGTACTAGACCGCATTAATTGTAAATTATAATCAAAAACAGGAAATCAATTTGCCTACCTATTAAACTTTGCTCTCAACACATCTCTCTCAACGCGTTTTGGAATGACCTTACATAATCATTTTAATGTTTTAATGATCAAAATAAAATTTACCAAAAACATTTCTTGATACTTCAATTTATAAAAAATATATGTATTAAACCATAAACCCCAAAAAAAATCTTTAGGGGATCTACAATTATTATTAATTATCATTATTACTATATCTACAAAACAAATAATAATTATTCTAAAATATCTAACCTATAGCTAATAATAATTATAATATTTTGTATAAAATTAACCTAGATTTGAATATATAATAATGTTTAATAATTTAATGGAATTTTTATTTAATATGTAAAATGGCTTAATTAGCGACGTTTGGATGTAACAACCACGTTACATACATTTTTGACTAGAATACACATTTGTTGCATTTTTGAATGTTGCATGAACCTGAAGTGTTAAAATATGTATGCCTATATATGTATACAATATTTTTTATTTATATCTCTGTAACTTAAGTACTTTTAATGTCGTCTAATATCATGTAATAGTATCACCATGCTTGTTTAAAAAAACCATAAAAATATCACGCTACATGATAACTATTAATTGTTGTAGATTGTAGAAATTTGTGGATTGTTGGTTGAACGATTAAAATTAAAATAACTTTTATGTTTATTATTTAATAATTTAATTTATGAATTTATACTTTTATCTGATTTCTTATACATAAGTATTTTTAATTAGACTGCCGGACTACGAAGAACTGCTATCGTCAATACATCTTCTTTTATAGTCCATGATCACAATGTCATTACAAAAATTATGTATGTAATTGTTTTCGGTTATAACATTTTACCTAAAGAAGATGACTAATACATAAAGATGGATTTATTACATTAATGTACAAAATTTAGTATATAATAGTATATATGTAATATGAAATTCAAAACAAGCTACAGTGTAGCATTGGTAATTCATAACATAATGAATACTAGATCACTTTTAGTTTATAGTTGATAATTAGTTTTTAAATTGTTTTTCATTTGGAAAATTCACTATAACAATTAATTTTTCCATCTAACATGTGGTTCATAGAAACCATCTTGGTTCTTAACCGCGTTAATCACGCGCGAGTAACCACCAATTGACATTTACACCATGTATGGTTTTAACTTTTACTTGGTTTTTCATTATATGTATACTATTCTAGTTATAATTGTTATTTACATTTTATTAATTAAATTATAAGAAATATATGTTTACTGTATAGTTTTAGATATTATAATTAATATGTTTACTTAGTTTTTTTATTTTTTTTATTTAATGATTAAATATCGTATCAAGAGGTATTACACGATCTTACTCATTCCAGACAAAAACTCTAATCATCAAAAAAAACATATTTTTACCTATCATCAAATCATCTTTCGAATCGATCCCGTTTATTTCCAATCAATACCAATTACATAATCAATAATTACAAATACATAATTTCAACAGTCAGCTGTTTAACTATCAATATGAGATTACAGAGCAATGATTCGTAACAGGCATTTAAACTTTTCATACTCCGAGGATATATGAAGGTTCACTGATATAAAATCGGATATGATCTTTTAGATTTACGCTTTCCGCGAATGGGTTTTCATAATGAGCAGTTCAAAACGGGTTTCATAAAAATTATTTCATTATGTTTGATTCTAAAACCAGTAGCGAAAAACGTAATTATTTCATTACAACACAAGTAGGTGGTTCTTTTTTGACAAAGTTTATAGATCTATCAGATTTTGTTCTAACGAAAATATTTGTACTTTAAATTGCCGACATTAAATAAAACATTTATCAATATAAGATCCATTTCTTTCATTAATCAAATAAAGTAGTTTACCTTCCCGGCGGACACCCTGTATATTTATATATTTTTTATTCATCAGTCATCCGTACCGAGTTTCCTACTTCTACATAGGAGTACCCATTGTTATTGCATATTTCATCATTTTATTCTTGACTTGTTAATCCATGGAAGTGGCTTGCCAAGTATGCGGTCGAACACACACAGCGTCTCTTAATGTCTGTGAATTTTAAAGGGTTCTAATGTACACGAAATATGTTGGCGTATATATCGTACAGATCAATTTTCTTACATGCAACACTTTATTTTAAAATACTTTTAACTTATTGAATTATAAACTTAATAATTTATATTAAAGAGTCACATTTAGAATCTGGCACAAAAACTTAGTTTAAATAACAAAACAGCATTAAACAAAAAAAGACACAAAAAACCTTGAATATTGCACTAATCTCAGAGTTTTTCCGGGATATGGTATATAGCAGATGTCAAATAAAATAGGTTAAGACGCGCTCTATCAACGTATTTAGTTCGATATAAAAACTAGAGTAAATGTATTTAATTATGGAGTTGGAAAAGTCCTAACTTTTATGATTTATGATGAATATTGGCCAAATCTCAGAGATACTCATCGTCTTCACTTTGATGCATCAATTTGTGTGTGTTTACAAATTGGTTTATAAAAATGAACTGATTTCTAAACGAACAAATTGATGCAGTTTAAAAGCATCAATAATAATGTTTTTGAAAATCCTTTATGGATAATTTCGAATAACTAAATATGGTTCGGACACATTCTATTTAATGTAGTTAAAAGATATAAACTACATCATTTACAGATAAGTGAATTGAATGCAGAATGTCAAATAAATTATTTGATTAATAAAATGATACCGCAAACTACTTTTATTTACCATTGATGCGGTGAAGACTAAATAGTTAGGATTCGTTACTTTTTAAGCCGCTATTTGTATAATCGGTTAATGAAAATATTCTTCGCGAACTAGCCATTGCAGATCAATCATTATCAACGAAATTTTAAATATTGAAATTTATGAAATTTGGCAAAAAATTGCTTTAGATAATGATTTTTCAATAAAAGCTATAATTTAATTACATTCATATGCTTAAACACTATACTTCTTTGGCGAAAAGAATTATTTTAAACGAATGACCAAAATCGTTACTTAATCGAGCAATTCTAATTTATTGCAAAACATTATTTTGTTCCAAAAAAGATAAACCTCACTATCGTAACAATATTTTAAATTCTCGCTAAACCTACATACCTATGATGTTGATTTTAGTGCATGCAATACTTCGGGAGCATCTCCGAGTGTATAATTATAGGTTGTGTATTATGAAATTTTTAGTTTGGTTTCTACGAAATAAAAAAAAAAATCTATTTAGTAAATGTATTTTTGGTATTGAAATCGTTAAACTACATTATTTTTAAATTATTATTTAAGGTCGTGGTATCAAACCAAAATGCTTTAATAACAAATTATTTATCTATTATTCAGTTGTGATTTATTGGTAACATTGATTTTTTTCGATTGTTCAAAACTTCACACTCATTAAATTAATTACACTTATACTTGTCTTGTTATATTCGTATTTTTTGATTTAGATTTTAATTTAAAAAAAATTCCTTCTGTTTATTAAAAACTTATCCAAATCATATTAATTTTCCTTATGTTTTTATTAATCAAATATTTGCTATTATTTGAGATGAGATTCACAAACCAGATACATATACAACTTCCATATGTACAAATTTTGAAGTTATCAGTTTTAATTGGTATCAACCGTTTTATTTCGTTTTAAATTAAGTTTTGTTGTCCGACCGTATTTCATAATAATAGCAATGTAGTATACTGTGGCTTGTTATTATTACTGAATGCTGATGCAATTTTGCAGTATAAAATTGCAAACAGAAATAGAAAAAAATGAAATTCTTTTTTGATATTTGTTATATTGTTGTTTGCCATATAACATATAAAATAATTATTATTTGTTATTGTTGTTATTATAATTATTGTTGTTTTGCTATTGTAAACATTTTTGGAGGATAATAATGACAATTTAATTTTAAAATTAAATAAATGTAATTGAAAATAGAATTTTCAATTATTGTTGAGTTTTTATATGTATTATAATTAAAATGCATCCATTGTAATTTAATATCTGTTAAAATAAATTATTTAATACATATAAATTTATCCGTGTGTTAACATATTTGTAGCGTGGCAAAACAATGAATTAAACAGTATTGTATGAAAACTGTTATATAAGAGTCATAATTATATTATGGAAAGTTTGCGATACACTTAAGTCGACTTCATGGTTGCGTTCCTTCATTCCGTCCAAATTGTTTTTAAGCAATTTCATTGACGTTTTTACTTGTGATTTTTTTTTTCATTTTTTTATTGGACGGAAGAAAGGAACGCAATCATGAAGTTGACTTTATCGTCTTATGTTTTAATGCTACTGGAGCAGTTATTTAACTCATGCTTATACGATTAAATTATTAGTGTGGGAAACTAATTCTAAGTCTTTTGAGTAATAGTTTTGGCAGCTTAAATCTTTTTTTCGGTTCCTGAATGTTTTTCACCTTTGATACTTTTCATTGCCAAATACAATTTTTTTATAGCATTTATAGTGTGTAGTAGTTTACAAACAGATTTTATGTGTAGGTTTTTATAACATAACATATCACGTCGTAACCTGGAAGTTTTTTGGATTGATTGTTGATTTATTCTAGAATATGTTTATTAATAATAATGTTTGTAAATCTCAACAAACAATTAAGATGTTAGAAAACCAGAACCACAATTTGATTATAAGATTAAGTCTACTTGAATGTTCAGACCTATTTTGAACTTAAGCTGTAAAGGATTCATAATTTAAAACACATAGTCTATCGTACAAAATGTAGCTTTTCAGCATAACATACCCATCCATCGCCTTCAAGACGGATTGAAGATTTTATTATTAAAAGAATATTTACAATATTCATTTTTTATTATAATTCATTAAATAGTTATACTATAATAACAAATAGTTTTAGTAATTAATTTTATAAATGGCTCATTAAATTCATGTATGGCACAAATAGCTTTAATATGTCCTAATTTAAACTGACTGATCAAACTGAATTTATTTGGTAATGATACTCTGATAAACTTCAATAATTAATAACCGCGAGAGATAGTGAAATTGATAGCTGAAACTTGTAGAAATGCAGATATATTATTTTAAACAGGAGTTGGATCAGTATAATACCAAAAAGAAATTATTCTACAAAAACCCAACAGCGAAACCAAAATTAACAGACCAATTAGAACAATCGAACTTAAGTCACCAACTGTCGTCTACATTTTCAAACTAAAAATGGCAGCCTTGATAAATGGTAGTTGTAACGATGATAGTAATATTGAGTCCAGCATAATTAATTTTGATTTTGAAAATAAGTGATCAATAATAATTTAAATTTCATCGAAATATGAACAAGAGGACTACAAGAAACTAAAGTCCGCGCGTTCAAATAAAAATTCATATGGAAGGAAGCAACAAGAAAAGTATGGCATGTTTAATTGGAGCAAACACAAACCAGTAATTAATTAACCCTACACCAGCAATAGTTGGAAATTGAAAATAAAATAGAACATTTTATAGAAATAGAAATAGGCGAAATATTGGGGTAAGAGAAAGGAATTAGTAAGTGAGAGCGATGTGGTTAATGTTCCAAAAATCATCTGGGGCGAAGAAAAGGGTCAATGACGAAGATACTCTAAGACTAAAAGGGTCTAACGAATTCTAATAAAACGTTATAATATGTATCCAATCTATATTTATGGTTGCATGAAAATTACAATGTTACTTATGGTTGCAATGAAAATTACAATTAAAATCTATTGTGAATTATAATTCAGACTTAAACTAACGACTATATAACACTTATGTGTATATTTATAGTGAGGTTTATTAAATTATATTTTATCTATTTATTTATTTAAATTATTTTGTATTAAATTAATAATCTTTTTTTATGATTACAATATTTTTATTATTATAAATGTTATGTTTATATTTTAAATATATATATATATATATATATATATATATATATATATATATATATATATATATATATATATATATATACACAGAGAAAAAAACATCTGTAAAACTAAATATTTTACATGTGAATTTAAGCATTTTTCTTCATAGAAATTCACTAAATAGTATACGTTTTTAAAATAAAAACCTTTGAGTTTTTATTTTGAAGCAGACAAAAAATGATTGAAATAAATGTTTTTACTATTTGAATTGATTATCATTTTTTGTTAAAATAAGGAATAATTTTTTTTAAAACAAATAATTTAATTAATCAAAATAAGAATTTTTAGTTTTTGTTTCAATAAAACAATACACATTATTTTAAGAGTTTAAAACTTTTAAATTAACAATGTAGTTTCTCATTTTAAACAATCTAGCTTGCTTAGTACTAATACTAACCATAGTAATTTTTAGAATAATAGTGCTTGTTTTATACTCATCTACTACCAATAAATTCATAATAAAAGATTTGATTGTTTAATTTATTGTTTAACTTTTTAATTTCATTTTATTTTATTTATTTCATGCATGTTGTTTATAAAAATAATCATAAATTTATGAAATAATTTATTAACATAGCTTTATTTTTTATATAAAATTCGTAATTAAATTTAATAAAATTGTTTTCTTCTTATTACTTTTCTTTTGTCTTGAATGTAATATATATGAATTGGTGGTCCTTCAAATTCACAAATATTTCATAAATACACCCCTTGTAACGCACTTCCTACTAAGTAAGATATATAGTGGGGTAAATATGTTAACTTATAATGTGTATAAATTGCATAGCATTCATCATATACTGATGATGTTTTATGAATTTTCTTTAAATGACTAATAAGTTGTGGTATTAATATAAAATGTTGATGATATATGAAACAATCAGGCATCGTTTGAGATTTTTTTTAATTTTTCTACTAAATTAAAATTTATTGGATTTTTACTGTCAATGTCAAAAAAATAATTTTGTAAAAATAACCATACCGGTTGGCTTATGAAGTTATGACTGAATAATTTATATTATAAACAAAAATTACCTTAATTAAAATATCAATATATTTGCGAAACGATGGAAGCTTATATTAAGTTTCAAAACCTATCTACGCGCTGTGGCGTATTATTTACCAATAAATGTCATTACCAATCTCTTATACACAATTTTTTACCAAATTGAGCTATTCAATTCTTAATTAGCACTTTTAGAACTACAGCTCGTACTTTGTGTTGGACTTGCAGGTGTGTTGCATGAAGTCAAACTTCTTGTGAAGCTCTCGAGCCATTTGTGGACCTTACTGTCCATTGAAGCAGTAGTATCTTTTGTTTGGTTTAATGGAACGCCCTATTATAGTAGAAATACAATTTAGTATTTGTATATTTTAAATCATTGTTTAGGTTAAAAAATATACTTACGATTAAATCTCTCCATGTCTTTAACCCAGTTTTAAACAAAACTTCTTGACCGAAAGCCCCTTTAATTTTAATAAAAAATTGGACAATATCTTGTCTTTCCATTTTCAATAAAACAACTGTGGTGATTTCCTCGTGTGATAGCAGATCAATTGTAAACTGGGTTAAGCCCCAAGACAAGAATAGCTTCTGCATACCACATTCAACACTGATTACATTATCCAATGTTCCATCTTCTAGAATAAAATCAGTAGACATTTTTTGTGTATTGCACTGTATTTAATCAGATTTATTTGTACTTTATCTGTACGTAACCACACTTTGTAAATTGCACTCCCAATGTTTTAATTGTTTTATTTCACAATTTTAAAATATTTTGTGCACGTCAAACTTTACACTTTATTTATTGTTTAAAATTCAAATTATTAAAATTATTAATTAATAATCCTTTAAATTGTAATTTTATTACATATATAATTTTATATGATGCGTATCGTATCAAATGCAGAGCAAAATGAATATCTATTATAAAATAACTGTATCCTAGAAGTAAATATGTAAATTCAAGGATTTTTTTTACTTATTTTGTTATAAATGAAATTTTTATCGTTTGATTTGAGAGTTTAAAGTTGTTATAATTAGCATTCCAACTCTGTTAAAATAAAAAGCAAAAATAACAAAGAAATATGTAAAAAAGACTACTCATACTTTCTAAAATTAAAAGGTTTTAGTATTTAATAAAGAGAAAAACGCTATGTTTATATGAGAAATTAAAAATATTTAAAATAAAATGTACGCAACATTTTAAAATTATAGAGAACATTGTCAAAATTAAGTTTTTTCGGTTAAAATAAATGATTTTACTGCTTAAATACACTATTTTATAAAGTATTAAAAATAAATATCTCAGTTTCTTAAATTAAATGTTGTGGTTTTTTCTCAGTGTATATATATATATATATATATATATATATATATATATATATATATATATATATATATATACATATATATATATATATATATATATATATATATATATATATATATATATATATATATATATATATATATATATATATAATTTATTAATCTATTTATTTCCACTTCCACCATCAAAAAACCACATGAAAATTCGTGAAGGTAGTGGCCGAAAAATAATTGCCTTGTCAACTCAACCAAGAGGGAGGACACGCGCGCCACGATCGAGAAATACTAACACAAGAAATACTAACCCGAATGTATTAAGTAAAGTTGTTAAAAAGAATGAAAGTACATTATACTTTGAATAGATATCGACATAATAATATTGCTATTCAAAAGTAGTAACAACTGACTGTACTTAATATGCTATCGAAACGAGAATATTCTACTTGAATATAGATGGTGCACTTGTCACTGTGAATATAATATTTCACTCGATTATACGATAGAACGTGACGTAATAAAATTGGGCATTAATGAAATTAATAAATAAGAAGCGGTTTGAAATATTATTCAACAAATATGTTGAACCGCTACAGGACCTCCTTCGCAGATAGAGCCCCCGAATGTCGAAATGTTATACAGAAAATCGAACTTATTTATGTCGTGTCATAGATGCTATCTGATCAGCAGAATTTAAAATTGTAAATCAATTTACAATTTTAAATATTTTGATTAAAAATCGTAATAGATTGATGTTTGCCTTTAATTGAAACAATAAATCTCTTGCGTAAACGCTGTATAACTTTAAAAGGTCCGTCGTAAGGAGTTTGCAGCCCTGTTTTAACTCTATCAACCCTAACAAAGACATAATCGCAATTATCGAGCGATTTGGAAACAAAAATATCTGTTTGTTTCGCCTGTCTAGTTGAAGTGGGGATGAGATTTTGCATGGTGCTGCGGAGTTGATTGACAACTGTGTCGGTTGGTGGCAAAGACGGAAGAGGATTTTCGACAAAGAACTCACTGGGTAACTTAATTGTTTGGCCATAAACCATCTCCGAAGGTGGGCACTTCAGATCTTCTTTAACCGTTGCTCGAATACCAAGTAAAACAAGTGGTAATTCGGAACTCCAATGGATTGTATTGCCTCTGGCCTTAAGAGAAGCTTTAAGTTGGCGGTGAAATCGTTCAACCATGCCATTAGCTTGAGGATGATAAGCTGTTGTCCGTATCCGATGTGAGCCACGGAATTTCGTTAACTCACTAAAAAGTTTGACTCAAACTGCGTTCCTTGATTCGTAGTTATGTCAAGAGGAATGCCAAAACGTGATACATAATTTTGGACAAATGTGTTAGCTATAGTAGTTGCAGGCATATCGTTCATGCAATAAGCTTCGGGCCAGCGAGTAAATCTATCGACACAGGGAAGTACATATATAAGTATATCCATTAGATGGTGGAAGAGGTCCAACAACGTCTAAATGGATATGTTCGAATCGACCAGGTGGGATATAGAACTGTCCATGAGGTGATTTAGTATGCCTCTGGACTTTAGATTTTTGGCAGGCTAAACAGGCTCGTGCCCAAAGGATCACGTCCTTGTTAATACTAGGCCAAAAGTAGCGAGCAGTAATCAATTTACGAGTAGCACGGATACCAGGGTGTGAAATGCCATGTAAAGTAATTAAAATTGTTTTGCGTAATGATTTTGCGATATAAGGGCGATTGTTGCCTGTTGAAGTTTCACAGAAAATTTTGAAGCCAGGTTATTTAAAAAACTCTAGTTTCATATTGGAACTAGAAAGACATTCGGAACCAGAAAGAAGACTGTGAAGTTAGCCCGAAAAATTTTCCCGAAAAACGCTTATAGTTGAATATGGCAGCACTAAAAAAAATTTACAAATATAATTATAATATCAAGAGACTATAATGATAGTCATTTATATAAATAAAAGACTAAATATATACAACAAGAACAAATAAAATTGAGTATCATTAACTAAAAACCAAATTCATGATATTTAGTAACCAATATTATTCAAATATTATAACCTAAAATAAAATATATCAAAAAAACTAATTATTACAAATCTAATATAAAAAAATTATTACTAAAGTTCATTTCAGAAAACTAAAAACTGGATGAAATAGTTTTGTAGAAAATGAGTTGACCTTTCATTTGCCAAAATTACAAAATAATTCTATTAGGCAAAGGGTTGTGATAGTCGTTTGAAATAGGACCTAGATATTCATTACCAAGAATCGCTTGATATAGATTTTATAGGTAATGAGTTGACCTGTCATGTGCCAAAATTACAAAATAATTCTATTAGGCAAAGGGTCGTGATAGTCGTTTGAAATAGGACCTAGATATTCATTACCAAGAATCGCTTGATATAGATTTTATAGGTAATGAGTTGACCTGTCATGTGCCAAAATTACAAAATAATTCTATTAGGCAAAGGGTTGTGATAGTCGTTTGAAATAGGATCTAGACATCCATTACCAAAAATCGCTTGATATAGATTTTATAGGTAATGTGTTGACCTGTCATGTGCCAAAATTACAAAATAATTCTATTAGGCAAAGGGTTGTGATAGTCGTTTGAAATAGGATCTAGACATCCATTACCAAAAATCGCTTGATATAGATTTTATAGGTAATGAGTTGACCTGTCATGTGCCAAAATTACAAAATAATTCTATTAGGCAAAGGGTCGTGATAGTCGTTTGAAATAGGACCTAGATATTCATTACCAAGAATCGCTTGATATAGATTTTATAGGTAATGAGTTGACCTGTCATGTGCCAAAATTACAAAATAATTCTATTAGGCAAAGGGTTGTGATAGTCGTTTGAAATAGGATCTAGACATCCATTACCAAAAATCGCTTGATATAGATTTTATAGGTAATGTGTTGACCTGTCATGTGCCAAAATTACAAAATAATTCTATTAGGCAAAGGGTTGTGATAGTCGTTTGAAATAGGATCTAGACATCCATTACCAAGAATCGCTTGATATAGATTTTATAGGTAATGAGTTGACCTGTCATGTGCCAAAATTACAAAATAATTCTATTAGGCAAAGGGTCGTGATAGTCGTTTGAAATAGGACCTAGACATCCATTACCAAGAATCGCTTGATATAGATTTTATAGGTAATGAGTTGACCTGTCATGTGCCAAAATTACAAAATAATTCTATTAGGCAAAGGGTCGTGATAGTCGTTTGAAATAGGACCTAGATATTCATTACCAAGAATCGCTTGATATAGATTTTACAGGTAATGAGTTGACCTTTCATTTGCCAAAATTACAAAATAATTCTATTAGACAAAGGGTCGTGATAGTCGTTTGAAATAGGACCTAGATATCCATTACCAAGAATCGCTTGATATAGATTTTATAGGTAATGAGTTGACCTGTCATTTGCCAAAATAACAAAATAATTCTA
The DNA here is from genome assembly GCA_963932295.1 of Tipula lateralis. Lineage (NCBI taxonomy): Eukaryota > Metazoa > Arthropoda > Insecta > Diptera > Tipulidae > Tipula > Tipula lateralis. The sequence goes on along the minus strand of OZ010737.1, from coordinate 97,473,034 downwards.
TTAGGCAAAGGGTCGTGATAGTCGTTTGAAATAGGACCTAGACATCCATTACCAAGAATCGCTTGATATAGATTTTATAGGTAATGAGTTGACCTTTCATGTGCCAAAATTACAAAATAATTCTATTAGGCAAAGGGTCGTGATAGTCGTTTGAAATAGGACCTAGATATTCATTACCAAGAATCGTTTGGTTTAGATTTTATAGGTAATGAGTTGATCTTTCATTTGCCAAAATTACAAAATAATTCTATTAGGCAAAGGGTTGTGATAGTCGTTTGAAATAGGACCTAGATATTTATTACCAAGAATCGCTTGATATAGATTTTATAGGTAATGAGTTGACCTGTCATGTGCCAAAATTACAAAATAATTCTATTAGGCAAAGGGTCGTGATAGTCGTTTGAAATAGGACCTAGATATCCATTACCAAGAATCGCTTGATATAGATTTTATAGGTAATGAGTTGACCTTTCATGTGCCAAAATTACAAAATAATTCTATTAGGCAAAGGGTCGTGATAGTCGTTTGAAATAGGACCTAGATATCCATTACCAAGAATCGCTTGATATAGATTTTATAGGTAATGAGTTGACCTTTCATTTGCCAAAATTACAAAATAATTCTATTAGGCAAAGGGTCGTGATAGTCGTTTGAAATAGGACCTAGACATCCATTACCAAGAATCGCTTGATATAGATTTTATAGGTAATGAGTTGACCTTTCATTTGCCAAAATTACAAAATAATTCTATTAGGCAAAGGGTCGTGATAGTCGTTTGAAATAGGACCTAGATATTCATTACCAAGAATCGTTTGGTTTAGATTTTATAGGTAATGAGTTGATCTTTCATTTGCCAAAATTACAAAATAATTCTATTAGGCAAAGGGTCGTGATAGTCGTTTGAAATAGGACCTAGACATCCATTACCAAGAATCGCTTGATATAGATTTTATAGGTAATGAGTTGACCTTTCATTTGCCAAAATTACAAAATAATTCTATTAGGCAAAGGGTCGTGATAGTCGTTTGAAATAGGACCTAGATATTTATTACCAAGAATCGCTTGATATAGATTTTATAGGTAATGAGTTGACCTGTCATGTGCCAAAATTACAAAATAATTCTATTAGGCAAAGGGTCGTGATAGTCGTTTGAAATAGGACCTAGATATCCATTACCAAGAATCGCTTGATATAGATTTTATAGGTAATGAGTTGACCTGTCATGTGCCAAAATTACAAAATAATTCTATTAGGCAAAGGGTCGTGATAGTCGTTTGAAATAGGACCTAGATATCCATTACCAAGAATCGCTTGATATAGATTTTATAGGTAATGAGTTGACCTTTCATGTGCCAAAATTACAAAATAATTCTATTAGGCAAAGGGTCGTGATAGTCGTTTGAAATAGGACCTAGACATCCATTACCAAGAATCGCTTGATATAGATTTTATAGGTAATGAGTTGACCTGTCATGTGCCAAAATTACAAAATAATTCTATTAGGCAAAGGGTTGTGATAGTCGTTTGAAATAGGACCTAGATATTCATTACCAAGAATCGCTTGATATAGATTTTATAGGTAATGAGTTGACCTTTCATTTGCCAAAATTACAAAATAATTCTATTAGGCAAAGGGTCGTGATAGTCGTTTGAAATAGGACCTAGATATTCATTACCAAGAATCGCTTGTTAAAAATTTTATAGGTAATGAGTTGACCTTTCATTTGCCAAAATTACAAAATAATTCTATTAGACAAAGGGTCGTGATAGTCGTTTGAAGTTAGTTTTGATGTTCATTAAGAAGAATCGCTTGATATAGGTTTTGTAGGTAATGAATTGACCTTTAATGTGACCGATATCAATAAACGATCAAGACCTGATAGATCGAAATAAGTATATTGGATCGAAATATTGTATCTGCATTTTGAATTTATCAAAAACCGATAATTCCAAAGAGATATTAGACAATGATATTGGATCGATATTGTATCTGCAATTTGAATTTATCAAAAACCGATAAATCCAAAGAGATATTTGACAGTGATATTGGATCGATATTGTTTGTATCTGCAATTTGAATTTATCAAAAACCGATAAATCCAAAGAAATATTTGACAATGATATTGGATCGATATTGTTCGTATCTGCAATTTGAATTTATCAAAAACCGATAAATCCAAAGAGATATTAGACAATGATATTGGATCGATATTGTTTGTATCTGCAATTTGAATTTATCAAAAACCGATAATTCCAAAGAGATATTAGACAATGATATTGGATCGATATTGTATCTGCAATTTGAATTTATCAAAAACCGATAAATCCAAAGAGATATTTGACAGTGATATTGGATCGATATTGTATCTGCAATTTGAATTTATCAAAAACCGATAAATCCAAAGAGATATTTGACAGTGATATTGGATCGATATTGTTTGTATCTGCAATTTGAATTTATCAAAAACCGATAAATCCAAAGAAATATTTGACAATGATATTGGATCGATATTGTTCGTATCTGCAATTTGAATTTATCAAAAACCGATAAATCCAAAGAGATATTAGACAATGATATTGGATCGATATTGTTTGTATCTGCAATTTGAATTTATCAAAAACCGATAATTCCAAAGAGATATTAGACAATGATATTGGATCGATATTGTATCTGCAATTTGAATTTATCAAAAACCGATAAATCCAAAGAGATATTTGACAGTGATATTGGATCGATATTGTATCTGCAATTTGAATTTATCAAAAACCGATAAATCCAAAGAAATATTTGACAATGATATTGGATCGATATTGTTCGTATCTGCAATTTGAATTTATTAAAAACCGATAAATCCAAAGAGATATTAGACAATGATATTGGATCGATATTGTTTGTATCTGCAATTTGAATTTATCAAAAACCGATAATTCCAAAGAGATATTAGACAATGATATTGGATCGATATTGTATCTGCAATTTGAATTTATCAAAAACCGATAAATCCAAAGAGATATTTGACAGTGATATTGGATCGATATTGTATCTGCAATTTGAATTTATCAAAAACCGATAAATCCAAAGAGATATTTGACAGTGATATTGGATCGATATTGTTTGTATCTGCAATTTGAATTTATCAAAAACCGATAAATCCAAAGAAATATTTGACAATGATATTGGATCGATATTGTTCGTATCTGCAATTTGAATTTATCAAAAACCGATAAATCCAAAGAGATATTAGACAATGATATTGGATCGATATTGTTTGTATCTGCAATTTGAATTTATCAAAAACCGATAATTCCAAAGAGATATTAGACAATGATATTGGATCGATATTGTATCTGCAATTTGAATTTATCAAAAACCGATAAATCCAAAGAGATATTTGACAGTGATATTGGATCGATATTGTATCTGCAATTTGAATTTATCAAAAATCGATAAATCCAAAGAGATATTTGTCGCTTTGAACTGCTTTGTTTTCGTTAGGTCTTTCTACATAACATTCTAAATACGTTTTTTTTTAAATGATTAACGACAGTAAAATAATATATGTGGTTCAAGTTGAGCTAATTTGGGATTTCTTACTTTTATTACATACTTGGACAAATCATCGTACTTTTCCCAGTAATCTTTTCTATTACAATATGCTGTATAATGTTTTGCATTTGATTCGAAGTTAATTATAGAATTCAAGCTATAATTTGTATCTTCAATTTGTAAAGTTTGTGGAATGTCAATTAGTGGAATATTTTTATGCTTCGTAGGGTACATGTATTCACAATTGATTGCAATAAAAATATTATATTGGCATGCTGTAATATTCATATTGTTGTTGCAGCAGAGCTTTGAATGTGAAATTTTATATGTTGACAAACAATTTTGTAAATTATGGATTTCGATTTTTTCTAATTCCATTACATCTATGCTTGCGTATTGGCGATTTTCAGTGCAAACCTTTCCGCAAACTTTGCAATCAAATTGTATTTTACAAGTTGGAATCATTTTTAAATAATAGTCTGTAACTCGGGTTATGTTTGATTCACAATCAAACGAATTTTTATAAATTTCGTATAAAGCATCAAAACGACTGGTTTTGGCTACTAAATAATTATATCCATTTAATGCGTCGACTATTGCCGATAAATGACTAGGCTGATCAAAAATTGTATTTTGCAATGTTGCCTGAATATTAACCAAACATTGCACAAAGGCGTCGAAAGCACATGTGTTTTTATAAAATTCAGCTGTATCAAAGTTTCCATTTAGAAAAAATGGGAAATGCGATAACGAATTAATTGGATTCTCTTTAATACTACTATTATTTGATTGTATCTGATCTGCATCATGTTCAGGTTTTAGAAGTAGTTTGGATGCTGTTTTCACTTGGTTTTTTTTGGTTTGTTTATTGAATTCCAAAATATTTTTAACTTTAAAGTTATTTATTTTTTTTGTTTTAATTAACTTTTTTGGACCCCAGTTTTCTTGTTTATTTAATATTTTAGACAACGTTAATTTTTTACCAATAGATTTTGGTGATTCCAAGGTCACTATTTTTTGTGTTTTTTTTGGTATTTTTAGAGCAAGTTTTTTATGCAAATATACATTTCTTTCATTAATCTCTTTCAGAAACCTTAAGCATTTAGTAGGCAATCTACCTAAATGTGGTGCATTTCGACATCGTCTTTTAATCGTAGCAAAATAATTTTCTACATGACTATTACTTAATCTATTTTCTTGGCCTAAAATTAAAGACCACATACAAATATAGGTCAAATATTTTTTCGTAAATTTTTCGAGGAAATTTGGGTTGTAAAACATATTAACTCCATTATGTATGTCATCAGATATTTTGTTTTGATTTATTGCATGTTTCAAAATTTCATCAAAATCTTTAAAAAAGGGGCTCTGCTCATAAATAGTTCTCGAGTTTATTTCGCTGGCTTCTCCTAACGTATCAATATTACATGCGTCTTCATTGATTTCGTACTCTTCATTTGGAAATTCATTTTCTAAGCCATGCTCATAAATGAAATTTAAAATTGTATTTAGTAAAATGACAGTTTTTTCGTTGGATCTTTTGGATGTAAGTAAAAGTGCCAAATTATTAAATAGAGCTTTAACGTCACTATAATTTTTAATTAAATAAAATGAAGCTATAATTTCTTTGATATATTTTGAAGCTTTTGAATTTTTAGGGAAACTTAGATTTATATCATTTATCATGTTTTTCATTAAATGTGAGCAACATAGTTGAACTTTAACATATTTCTGTGAGAATATGTAGTTACTGTTGCTTATTAAATAATTGTAGCATAATTGTAAATACTGTACAATATTTAAATTATTAAAAGCATCTAAAACTGAGTTAATTTGAGCAAAGCTAAAATCAGTGACAACTGTATCGAATATTGGCCAAATTAGAGTTTGTTTGCTTATGAATATTTTAAATGTACGAAGCCAATGCCCTATGGTTTCCAAGTTATGACTTGCACTTACTAAATCAGTAACTGGAAATGGATCTGTTGATTCATTTTCATACAATTTTATTGGAATGATTAGCGCATAATAGAAAATCTTTTTGCAGTTTTCTTGTAAAGGGCGAACTAATCCACCAGTAGCATCTATATACGCAATGACCTTGCTTAATTTATTTTGCCGGGAATTTTGTAGAACTTCATATTGAAGTTTACTAAATGACATTATATAAAATGGAACAATAGATAATCTTTGTAAAAATTGAGATGATTTATCTAGACTTTGCCGTTGTATTTCAATGTATAAATCCACCAAATCATTTGAATGATGATCTCTTTCTTTTAATGCTTCAGATTTTATTTTTCGTAAAACATCATCTGTTTTGCATTTTAATAGAGTTTTATACGATTTTACAAAATCTGGATCTTCCTGATGCAATAAATCCTCTCTTACTTGTTCCACTGTTTTTTTTAAAAGAATATTTCTTAAGTTCACTCGATTTTGTTGTCGAACTGGAGCACCTTTTATAAATCGATGATTTATTTCATTATTGGAATAAGAAACTTTAAAAATATTTTGTTCTAAATTTTTATTAGAAAGTTTATATTTTCTACATTCCTTCCCGACTTCCTTATGAGAACAATAACCTCGGATCGCTATTGATTTCTGATTTATATCATAGCTCTTAATACTAATTAAACAACCAGTAAATTTGGTCAATAAATCAGAAATCACAATCGAATATTTATTTTGGATAAAAATATTATGCTCACTATCAAAAATTAGATCCCAATCAGATTTTGGAATTGTAAAAAGAGATTCCATTTCCAAGAAAGTCGTAATGTTATCCAATTCTACATTAAAATTTTCATTTGTCGTGCGCTGCTTTATATTTGTATAGACATGTGGCAGAATAGGAGTAGTAGGTGTCTCAATATGTTCAAAATCTCTATACACATTCTCAATGGTATCTTTGACGGATTCACAGTCAGAATTATGCGGGCATAACAAAGATTCATTTTGCTTTATTAAAATTCTATTTTCAATATCATTTTTGAATTTTAAATTTTTCTTGAATAAATAAATCAATTTACTCCGCATTACTTCTTTTTTTTACAACGAATTTCTTTGCAAATAACAGTAAGGAGTTTATTAATGTTTGGGTTGTTAGTAAATTTTATTTCACTTATATTATTCACATTATTTATAATAATTAGTTTAATGATTTCTAAATTATGTTCAGTAAATTTAAAATCATTAAACGGCATTTTAAATGTTTGAAGTTAATGTAATATAACTAAAAAATAAAAACGTATATGATATACAAAAATAAGTGATAATCCTAAATAATCTCAAAGCCAATACAATAAAATATTCTTAATTTTCGTCACACTCACTCGTGGCGTACTATTTAGTCAAAAAATGAATATTATTGCAAAAATTTAAAGAGTAAAATAAGAATGATCTACACAGTTCAATTATCAACGATGTTCTAAACAAAAAATGAGAAAAATTTTCGTTTTTATACTCTCTCACTTTTTTTTCGTAGTCTTATATCGCAATAAATGTAACGAGCAAAAATAATGTTTAAATGATCAAAATGTTAACCGTCACTTTTTTGATACTAAGTATTTGTAAAATTTAATATTTATTGTTTATTCAATTAAAAAAATCCTAACAAATATTATATTAAACTAAAGATAAATAACATAATCACCAATACATAATTTAAAACATAAATAACAATTAAAAAATCACGACCTAATAGAATTTTGCCTAATAGAATTATTTTGTAATTTTGGCACATGACAGGTCAACTCATTACCTATAAAATCTATATCAAGCGATTCTTGGTAATGGATATCTAGGTCCTATTTCAAACGACTATCACAACCCTTTGCCTAATAGAATTATTTTGTAATTTTGGCACATGACAGGTCAACTCATTACCTATAAAATCTATATCAAGCGATTCTTGGTAATGGATGTCTAGGTCCTATTTCAAACGACTATCACGACCCTTTGCCTAATAGAATTATTTTGTAATTTTGGCACATGACAGGTCAACTCATTACCTATAAAATCTATATCAAGCGATTCTTGGTAATGGATGTCTAGGTCCTATTTCAAACGACTATCACGACCCTTTGCCTAATAGAATTATTTTGTAATTTTGGCACATGACAGGTCAACTCATTACCTATAAAATCTATATCAAGCGATTCTTGGTAATGGATGTCTAGGTCCTATTTCAAACGACTATCACGACCCTTTGCCTAATAGAATTATTTTGTAATTTTGGCAAATGAAAGGTCAACTCATTACCTATAAAATCTATATCAAGCGATTCTTGGTAATGGATGTCTAGGTCCTATTTCAAACGACTATCACGACCCTTTGCCTAATAGAATTATTTTGTAATTTTGGCACATGACAGGTCAACTCATTACCTGTAAAATCTATATCTATCAAGCGATTCTTGGTAATGGATATCTAGGTCCTATTTCAAACGACTATCACAACCCTTTGCCTAATAGAATTATTTTGTAATTTTGGCACATGACAGGTCAACTCATTACCTATAAAATCTATATCAAGCGATTCTTGGTAATGGATGTCTAGGTCCTATTTCAAACGACTATAACGACCCTTTGCCTAATAGAATTATTTTGTAATTTTTGCAAATGACATCACTAATAAGCGATTCTTGGTAATGGATATCTAGGTCCTATTTCAAATGACTATCACGACCCTTTGCCTAATAGAATTATTTTGTAATTTTGGCACATGAAAGGTCAACTCATTACCTATAAAATTTTTAACAAGCGATTCTTGGTAATGAATATCTAGGTCCTATTTCAAACGACTATCACGACCCTTTGCCTAATAGAATTATTTTGTAATTTTGGCAAATGAAAGGTCAACTCTTACCTATAAAATCTATATCAAGCGATTCTTGGTAATGGATATCTAGGTCCTATTTTAAACGACTATCACGACCCTTTGCCTAATAGAATTATTTTGTAATTATGGCACATGAAAGGTCAACTCATTACCTATAAAATCTATATCAAGCGATTCTTGGTAATGGATGTCTAGGTCCTATTTCAAACGACTATCACGACCCTTTGCCTAATAGAATTATTTTGTAATTTTGGCACATGACAGGTCAACTCATTACCTATAAAATCTATATCAAGCGATTCTTGGTAATGGATATCTAGGTCCTATTTCAAACGACTATCACGACCCTTTGCCTAATAGAATTATTTTGTAATTTTGTCACATGAAAGGTCAACTCATTACCTATAAAATCTATACCAAGCGATTCTTGGTAATGAATATCTAGTTAATTTTAAATGACTATTTCTAATCATTTCTTTCTTTTATTTAATTTTAACGTGATTCAAAATTTTCGGGATGATGGTTTGCGATAGTTAGTATCGTGATACTATATCTATCGTGATAGAAAAGAATTTTCGGGATGGTGCTTAAAAATGTCGTGATAGAAAGATTTTTTCGGGATGACATTGAAAAATGTCGCGATATTTATATTTAAGTGTTGCCATCGCATTTTCTCGGGATAATTTTCGGGCTAACTTCACAGACATACCAGAAAGTAAATTCTGAAGTTCTAGGTCTGCTTTTTGTGCTTTGATAATAGTATCATAGTCGAAGTAATCTCGACTTTGGCTGAATTTGTATTGGTCGAGCGGGGAATAACATCCACAACCAAAGTATCGGTTGTGCGGGAAGAAACCTCCGCAACCGTATCATCTACTGTGCGAGAAAAAGCATCCGCTACTGCATTGTCTTTACCGATCACATTAAATGTCCGTGGTAAATTGACTAATATAATCCAAATGACGTGCTTGCCTTGGATTATGTTCAATTTTAGACTGAATTGCTCTTGTTAATGGCTTATGGTCGGTGTAAATAGTAAAATCCCGACCGTCGCCAAAGTAACTAAAATGTTTAATCGATAGATAAATTGCGAGTAATTCTCGATCGAATGCGGAGTATTTACGTTCGGCATTCGTTAATTTCTTAGAGAAAAATCCCAATGGTTCATTATTATTAGTATTAAACTGTTGCAGGACGGCGCTAACTGCCGTGCTCGATGCATCAGTAGTCACGCTGAATTTAGCATCGTTCAGCGGACGAACTTGTGGTGTTGCCTGGTATTTTGGCGCTACTTCAAAGAATACAATTCATGTAAATAGTTTTTTGTATTATTCTAGTTAACTTTGAAAAACAATATTCGATAGTTTTTCATATAAAATAAAAACTGTCGTTTCTGTTCCTTCGTCCTCCGTTTCTGTTACTTGTATTTTTAAAATGTAGAAAGATTAAAAAGTAATAATAAATAGAGATTATTGTAATTAAATAAATAGTTTATTTTAATTTCAATAAATAATTTATATCGCAATAAAGATTAAAAATATGGAGTCACGTTTTATCGAAATTATGGAGTCACGTGAATTATCGGATAATATAAATTCATCATACCTAAATAATTATTAAATACGAGATATACATATATCACCAGTAAAAAACTAATAAAGTTATATTAGCCAATTCACTTTTAAGCGAAATGAATGCATTTTGACATTCTTCGGACCCTGAAAAATTCTTTGGCGTCTTGGGCTTCTTTAGTAGAGCTGCCAAGTGTGAGTGAATTGGGGCAAGCAATTCAGCTTACTTTGGAATAAATCGGTGGTAATAATTAATCATCCCGATAAACTGCTGAATGCGCCTAATTTTTGTGGGTGCTGGGAATTCCTTAATGGCATTAATTCGTTCTGGTGAAGGCAGAATAACATTAGGAGTAATCTTGTGCCTGAGGAAATCAAGAGTTGTAACTCCAAAAACACATTTTGTGCTATTGATTCGAACATCAAACTCTGCTAATCGTTTAAATAGCGTTTCCAAATGGAGTTTCAAGAATATCGTCAATATAGACGAATACGAAGTCTAAATCTCGAACGACTTCGTTAATAAAACGCTGAAACGTTTGTGCGGCATTTCGAAGTTCGAAAGGCATGCGAGTAAATTCGAAAAGACCAAAAGGTGTGATTATTGCCGTCTTATGAACGTCTTCAGGTGCTACGGGAATAAGATGATAAGCTCTAACTAAATCGATTTTGGAGAAAATATTATTTCCATGTAAATTCATGGAAATGTTTTGAATGTGGGGTATCGGATAGCGGTCTGGAATAGTAACCGTATTCAATCTACGATAATCACCAAATGGTCTCCAATCGTTATCTTTGTTCTTGACCATATGTAACGGACAAGAAACTGGGGATGCCGATGGCCGACAAATCTCTAAATCTACCATATGCTGAAACTCTAATTTTGCAGCTTTATGGCGAATCGGATCTTCGTGGTCTCGATACTGGTAAATGCCCTTCAGTAACAATATGATGTGTCACGGAATGGCAAACTGCTGAACTATAATTTGGTTCCACTGTTAGTGAAGGAATTTTCTTCAAAAGCGTGCCATAGCCATTGTCGATTGCGTAAAAAATCGGTGTGGGAGTATTAACACGCACCGTAGTGGCATGTATTGACAGCTGAGTCACTGGATCAATAAGCCGTTTTCGCTTAAGGTAGACTAAAAGGCCAAATTTGCTTAAAAGGTCAGCGCTAATAATAGGACGATTCACTGCTGCCAAAACAAATGCATGAGTGAAATTACGTCTAAGTCCGATATTCACCTGGAGCAATTTAGTTCCATATGTGTTAATTTTTGTTCCGTTGGCGGCTGCTAACACTAGATCGTGTGATTTTTAAATTAAAAAAATAGACGTGGAAAAACGTCGGACAGGGAGCACCGAAAGGTCAGCTCCCGTGTCTACAAGAAAAGTCAGGTTGTGAATTACGGCATGTATAAAGAGGCGGCTGTTATTTAAGGTCGATAGTGCGGCCGAATCGACCAGGGGATCTACAAGTTTTTTGGATCACTACCTGTTTGGGCTTAAAGGCACAGGGTTTAATACATCTGTGAGCCCGCTCTTTGTGGATGAAATGATACATACAAAGATGGTTCGGATTATTTGAACCAGAATTTTGCCCTTGATTATTTGAGCGAGTACGAGGTCGGGAACGTGATCAAGAGCGTGAACGTGATCGGGGTGTTGGCCGTGTAAATTGTCTGCGTTGGCCTGGCGCACCTATGCTTAAATGCCTGACAATTTGCTCAATTGTCAAGCGAGACGCGAATGAGTCAGATGACGATGTCGATGGTTGCTCGTCCTGAATTGGCCTTGCTTTTCGTGGCTCTCGTACTCGTGAAAATGGTCTTGATGCCGGAGGATTAAAGGGTCTCTCGACGGCGTGTAAATTTGGTTGCTACAATCTGATGCTTTCGTGCATATGACCCGCGACCTCGGCCAGAGTCGATAAAGAAGCCGAGTCAGGTTGGGCAGCTAACGCAATTCTAATCAATTCGTGAAGATTTCGGGTCCAAAGTGAACGGATAACTGGAACTCCGAAATAATCCCTACCAGACTCTCGATATGTCTGAGGGCTTCGGACGGTTTACGGTCGCCAAAATCCTGACCCCTGAGCAATGCCTTCAGCTGCCTTTCGTCCGATGGCGCGAGACGGTTTAATAATATGGTTTTAAGGTGCTCATAATGGTTTTCTGTGGGTGGATTTTTTAACACGTCCGGTATAGTAGTTTGAAACAAGTGCGATGGGATCGACGATATATGATTTGAAGGTACTTTTACCTTGAGGATGTGGTCTTTTGCAGGTCAAACGTAATTTTCGCTAGTGCCAACCATCCTCGTACGTCATCCATCCATAGCGGCTGTAATGGCAATGTCTTTGCCGACGATACTTCACTGAATTTTGCGTCTTCCTGGTCCATCTCAACATCTTGTTCCTTGGTTTTACTCATCTAAACTACACTTTAAATTCGACCGTTTGAGAAAGAGAGGAGAAAAAAATCGACTATGCGGAAAAAAAAATAGGAATGGTTACCTTGTGTTGAATCTGGAGGTATTCACCAAGAATTTTTCTCGACAGATTCGGAGCCGGGATGTTCCCCTTTGTTTAACTCCCGGTGAGACGAGATACCTCCAAAACCGGAGACTATCTTGTTCTCGACCACTGTTGGGGAGGCTCGTTGAAATTTCGCAAAAAAACAACAAAAAAAAAACTAAAAAAATAAGGTTTTCGACTCTGATTATGATAAAAAATTTCTCGTTAGTGAAAAACGTGGCGACGTAGCGTATTGTACCGTTGTGCATTTTATACTCCAACGGAAACTGAAAACCAGCCAACGAATATCACTTCTTAGATGTTCTATAAATAAATTTGCGCTTTGCACTTTCAGTTCGAAGTATCGGGAGCTTCATCGTATACATCGTATATACTAAGATAAAAACAGACAAACGGATAATATAAAATTGAACAATGTAAGTAATATTCCTAGGTTTAAAAAATTTTTTCGACTTACACAATTAAAACAAATAGTGATATGTAAGTGATGTATGTAAGTGAATTAAATACAACATAGTTATAATCTGTTAAAGACACTGACAAATCAGAAGAATACATCGACGAATTTCATCAGAAAGAATTTTTCGGTTCATATATTAATCCAGTCGTGAATGAACAATGGTTCAAAATAACTACGTATGTACGATTAGCATTGTACTCATGGCTTGGGTACACACTACAACTTTTATTCAGTCGATGTAAGAATGCCAATGGCGATTACACTACGTAAATTACGAAGACCACTCACGAGCCACAAAGAAAAAAGTATACTTTACGGATTTGTATGGAATTATAATTTTCATCCATTTTCCGAACAATGAAACTATTTATTGAATTTATTGAGGATTGTAAACGAGGGATGCAGTGATTTTTTAATTAGGAGCTTTCAAAGGTTCAGAGAGTTGTGGAAAATGTTTTTCGAATAATGGCATCGGTTTTCTGATGTTTAGATCACATAAACATTATTGAGTTAGGAAAAAACATGAATAGTTTTTTGCAGAATAGAAAAAAATAAAATCGTATATGTGCGATAAAGTATATTCCCAGGTAAATTATAGTTAGAAGAAAGTAACTAATTTTTACCTAGTGCAAATGAAACTTTAAGGACTTTTACTTCCTTAGAAAGATTAGAAGAATTTACCGAAACAAATAATCAGTGTTACCAATTCATAAAACTTTATATCGCTAGTGGGGCATTAAAAACTCGTCAAAAATCGCTAAAACCACAAAATACAAAAAATCGCTATATGTCGCTAAGAATATGTAACAACTCAAACAGCACATAGAAAAAAGTTTATTTGTCAAAGAACAAAATTATAAGTAGGCGGTGCTTATATTCTCATTAAAATAATAAACCGAATACCAAACTTTTATTGCATTGGCAATTTTGTATATATATTTAATTCAATTAAAAATAATATAACAGACGTTTAATTTTTCAAAAACAAAATTGACTTTTGAATTCAGTTCACTGGACTAGTAAAATTGTTTTAAGACTATAAAAATAAATATAGATAACAGAGTTTTATTCAGTCGTTTAAAAACTAATTAGTTATATTCAATATTAATAATATCATCGAGATCCTCTTCAGTTCCTTTGTATGATTGCATTGTGCCAATTTTCTGTACAGCTTCAACAGGTATTTGGTAAGTATGACAATTTTCACCGGACGATCTTAGACCGCAACGTACAGTCAGTAGGCACTGCAATAACTTTGTCTTCATCCTATTCTTAGCTTTTGGTTTAATAATGTTCATTGCAGAAAAAACTCTTTCTACATCTGCATTGGATATTGGCATTACTAACCAAGTTTTGGCAAAATCGACAATGTCCTGAAATGGATTTACGTCACCCGCGTCTTTGTAATTATTGACTTCGGCCCAAAATTGTTTAGTATTTTTTATTTCGACCCACTTCACTAAACTTATTTGATCGTATTGACTCTCGATTCTTGTTATTTTATCCTGAGAGTACCGAAATTCTAACAGAAGTTCTGTAGTGGGTTCCTTTTGGCGCTTCAAAATATTGCTAGCACTTATTAAATTAATCTTCTTTAAAACTCTTATATTGTCTGGCAATCGGTTTTGTAATTGTTTGATTAAAGTTATAACAAACATTTTACATCTTGATCTTAAATCAGTTTCTTCCAATAACGTCAAATTTGTATTTTTCTTTAATTGTTCTATTTCGTTCTCAAAAGCAAATTCCATGTAAGGCTTTGGATCTAAATGGTTTTCGAAATCTGTTGTTAGAGGATCAATTATATTAGTTGGAAGTGTCACTTTCTTTAAGAGAAAACTTATTAACAATAGTAGTTCAACCAATATTTTGCTGTGATCAGCGGAATTGCTTTCGAAAATTTTAATGACCCTTTGAACTTCTACTAATATGGGATGAATAAACTGCAGATAAGCATAATTTTGTTTATCTTTGTATATACAAGAAAGTTGATCCGCTGTATAACATCGTTCTCGAGTAGCCATAATATTGAAGTGTGTCTCCAGCTCCAACCACTGATCCAAAATCCTTTTCACTGCACGTTCAATTGAAAACCAACGAGTGTTGGAACACTGAATTAGTTTTAACGGATCCTTATTATTGTTTATAAGATTATAGGTCTTTTGATATTCAATTTGTCGAGATGATGATCTAGCAAACCAATTATAGGATTCTGCCACTAAAAATTCAAGAGCTTTCGGCATTACACTTTTTGCAGCAAATGAAACTGCAAGTTGTAACGAGTGGCAAACACAACGAATTAATATGATCTGAGGACATTTTAATTTCAATAACTCAATCACTCCGGCATTTCCACTACCATAACATTTGCATTGTCGGTCCCAATTGAAACAATATTTTCTAATTTCAATTTGCATCGGTCTAAGCATTCAACAATAGCATCAACAATCGCTTGTGCAGTACCACAGTCTTAAGGTACTAAATCGAGGAACGTTGATACAGTTTTATTTTTAAAATTACTATAATAAATTATAACAATGCCCAAATATTTGTTGACACTTATATCTGTGCTTTCATCGATTAATAAACTATATCTTGAATCACCAATATCATTTAATAATTCAGTTTTAAAATGGGGTTCTAAAACATTCATTATTATCGCGGCACATTTAGTTTTGTGAAGTGTAAATTCATTAGCGATTTTTGAGTCCTTAAATGTTGTTTTAAGTAGAACTCCTAGATGATCAACACTAAGTATTGAACAATGTTCAGCAATAAACATTGAAATACCAGCTTCGGCTAGTTTTGATAGGTTCATTTCTGAAACTTTTTTAAATGGAATGGGTTTTTGTAAAGCTAACATTCCAATTGCTTTAATATGTTTTAATCTTGTGCAATGATTTTTTAAATCAGTGAATCTATTACCTAGGATTGTATGGCAATATTTACATTTAGCTTGTTTAATATTATCTGGTGGCACAACAACACATACTAGCCACTCTTTTAATTGAGGATGCTGCAACCAACTGTCTCTGAAATTTTGAATATATTGTTTAGATTGGAGATCTTGCACTTCTTCCGATTTCTTGGACATCTACGTGACATAAAATAAAAATTAGTATATTATGTTTCGCTACGTAACCATAATTTACCTTTTTAAATCGATTAATTTTAAACTGATAAAAAAACTAGCACGTTACATTCAAATTTAGCACTGGGCCGATAAAAAATCAAAAACCATTAAATTTACAACAAGAGTTTCAGTTTATGTGAAATGATTTTAATTTTTTGGTAACAGTTCACATTAAATGATTTGTAACACTCTAAACTATATAATTTTCGTTTCTCTTCTTAAAAACAGAATTTACAAATTTACAAAAATTGTATAAAACATTAAATATAAATTTAAGTTAAACACAATTGACATGAAAGGAACACCGAATTATATAAAGGTTAAGACATGTTTGAAATAAACGAATGAAATTTATGGTCACTTTAGATTCTAATTCTATAATATTTTTTACTAAAGAGAGAAAGTATGATGATTTAATCAAACTGACAAAATGAGATAAACAAACAATTGTTGATCATACATTCATACCGTACAGTAACGTTATTGAAAAATAGAAAGAAACAAATAGAGATGGAATTGAAAAATAATTCTAACTCCGAAATCATAGAACAAGCAATATTGTGGAAGAGTTTTTAAAGTTCAATTTCGGTGTAAACATAAACTCGTTAAAACTCACAATACAAAAAAAATTATCATTATAAAAGTCGCTATAGCGAGTAATACATACATTTTCCGCTGTCCTGATTGAAAAGTCACTAGATTTAGCGACAAAATCACTGAATTGGAAACACTGCAAATAATACGTTTGTGTTGCATTTTAATTTATTTATTAATGTTAAATCACAATCACAAAAACGACAATATTTAAAAATTTGGGACAATTCACAAATAATATTTATCGACTCGTCCATTATTTTCGTCCATTGTTTCGTTTAAATTAAACGAAACCCATTTAAGGTTGATGAGCTGAATTTTTTAGTTTTATATTGAAAAATATTAACATTATATTTATTTTTCGATGTTACATCTGCAACAAATCTATCTGTATTATTTAATATAATAAAATTTATTTATTTTGATTAATAGGTAATTTTGCTATCGAGGAGGTACTGAACAGGGCATTTTGATCAATAATAGTTTTAATATTATTATTTGGTGATCTCTCATCTACTGACAATTTTTTTTTACGGCTTTTACAGACCATTATTGGCCCGTACCGTGTCAACAATCTGACTCCATCGGTTTCGATCACCAACCAGCTCTGCATATTGTTGCAAGCAACCAGAAGATGCCAGATCGTTCTCTACGCCGTGGAGCCATCGTCGCCGAAAGCGAACTCTTCGCCTACCGAAAGGTGGTTTTCCCTTCAAAGATCGCTGTATCATTCGGTTCGGAACCGCACGCAGACTGTGACCGAGCCAGCGTACTCGCTGTCCTTTTAGTTCATGCGCGATATCAGGAATTTGCATTAAATTCCTGATCTCGTGGTTGAAACCAACTCGGTATTTGGGTCATATATCACACGCATGATTCTTATCTCGATTGTTAAAAGCCATCTTTCGTACTCATCCGTCAAGGTCCAACTCTCACATCCATACATGACAACGGGTCTGCTCAACAATCTGTACAGTTTCAGCTTATACGCATTTTCAAGATATTTTGATTTCAGCAGAGGACGTAGAGGATATAAAACCCGATTGCAACGGCAAACCGAAACTATATCCTCTCCCACACTATTATCGTGAGTAATGAGAGATCCAAGATACTTGAATCTCATCACTCCTTCAAACGTGTGGTTATCACTACTGAAATCAATTGCGTCTTAGTCTTTAAAACCAGAGATTAGATATTTGGTTTTGCCTCGTTGATTTTGAAACCAACGAAAGCTGAAAACTGTTTCAGTGGCTCAAGTATTTCTTTCACTCCGTTGCCATTTAATCCAATCACACAGATATCATCTGCATAAGCAAGAAGTTGATTGAATTGTCGGAATAAGATGTTGTCCTGAGGTGTTCACTTTTACGAAGGATGTAATTATCTCAAGAGATTAAAAAGTATCTGGGACAGCGCATCTCCTTATCGAACACCGGAATTGATTGCAAATGCTCTCGATAGCCTGTTCTCAACTTTGACACAGCATTGTGACTGCGTTGCTGTCATTTTACACAGATGAACGTGTTTTTTAAGTATTCCTAAATATTCAAGCGCATACCATAGCCTCTCTCGATTGATCGAGTCATAGGCTTGCTTGAAATCTAGGAATACCTGGTGTACATCGCGAGTTGTTTCGTAGTACTTGGAAAGAATCATCCGTAGCGAAAAAACTTGATCAGTGACTGACCGATTTGGACGGAATCCAACTTGGTAGTCACCGACAATTTCCTCCGCCAGAGGAGTAATTATTCCCAAGATGATGTATGACAGTAACTTATATGCTGTGCAAAGGAGAGCTATACCGCTATAATTCTCGCTTTCCATTCTTCAGGCATAACTTCATTTCACCATATCAATCGAATAAGGTCGAAAAGACAGTTCCACAAAGTTAGCCCTCCGAATATTAAGAGCTTTGAACTAATACAATCAACTCCTGGTGAACGACATTTCTTTAGTCTCTGCATGACCATTGTGAATTCCTCATAGGATGGATCCTCAATGAACATTTCTGTGGTCTGTATTTGAGGATATTCAAATACAGCTTGTGATACATGTGGAACATTAAGTATATCAGAAAAATGTTCACATCATGTATCAAGTTTAACATAGAGGTTTCCATCCTGGTCCCGAATGACAGTTGACCGAGATTTTAAGGTATGGTACAATACCTTTAAAGAAACCACGCGAATTGTGCTCATTACTGAGTTGTTGTACTCTTAAGACTTTAGCCTTCCACTATTCGCGCCTCTTCAGTCTACAAATGCGTTTCGGTGTCCTCCTAACAAGGACTGCTTTGTTTATTCTTGCAATTGTAAACCGAGTCTGCGCTTCGTTGTGGGCTATATTTCGTTGCTCAACAGCAAGACGACACTCCTCATCAAACCAATCATTTGTGGGTTTAGTTTTCACTTTACCGAGAACGTGCTGGGAAGCATTGACAACCGAGGTTTTCAATACTTCCCAGACACTGTTCACATCATCAGATTGGTAATTGGATCGCATAATGCTATTACTGCGATTAATGAATAATGCTATTACTGCTATTACTCGCATAATGCTATCACAGGAGAATCGCGTTGCATATTCTCCTGTTCTTCCCGACTTGTGCGAAATTTTCCATCGTAGCTTTGTAGTAACCAGATATGATCACTGCCTACGAATTTTGTTGACGACTGATACGATCTCACACCCCGAGCCCGCCCTTGAGAAGTCAACACATGGTCAATTTGGCTTCGGGATGTTTTACATGGATGCGTCCATGTTTTTTAATGAATATTTTTATGAGGAAAGAATGTACTTACCACTTTGAGATCATGAGCGATCGCAAAGTACATCATTTTCTCCTCATTTTCGGTCGCAGTTTCGTGTAGGGAGTACGAACTTATATATATTATCGCATAAGTCGGTTTGATTTCTGCCAGGTATAGCATTACTGACCATTTACTTACTGAAAATATGAAGGTTCATATATTTCAGTTTATTACTTTTGAGAGTTTTAGTGGTTTTAAATTTTATGAGTGGTAATTATAAAGCACTTTCTTCAATTTCTGCTTTATAAATAATATTGTCAATTTGATTCATTATTATTTTACTGGATATTAAACTTAAACCTCTAAGTTTATTTGCTAGTTATCTACTACATTGTAATATATCCATCTATAATTTGTGTCTAGATTTGTTTCACTGATAGTAGATGTTTTTTTAATATTTTGGGATAAATCTTGATCGAGGTAGGTTGCGTGAACTATTTGGCATGCGTTGTTATTCGATGAATTAAAAACCTTTAAACTTAATAATGAAAATCAATAGTTCGATGTGTTTAACACATGAATAGTTTCTATAATTTTCACATCTTTTAACTCATTTACTGCTTCAATATCATCATCGGGATCTTAAAAATTCACATTTTGAAGCAACGAAATCACGTCAGGTGAAGTGATACTATTGGATTGGCAACTAATTAATTTCGGATTTTATTTTAGAATATCAAAGACAATTTTTTCATGGAACCAAATAACTGTATTCTGCAATGTATTGCCCATTTTGATCAATGACCTTTTGCCATATTTCAGGCAGCACCATAATCCCACGTTCATAAAACTTCTGGTTTTAATTAGCAAAAAACTGAATCAGGTACGATTTGACATCACCATAATTCATGAAATTTTTACCATTTAAAGTTTTGAAAGATCGAAACATAAAGTTATCAGATGGTGCAAGGTCAGTACTATATGGCGGATGTGGCAAAACAACCCAACCAAGCTCCAATAATTTTTGCCGAGTTACCAAAGATGTGTGTGGCCTTGCATTGTCATTGTGTGCCATAATAATTTTTCGATTTGTCAATTCGGGCCGCATTTCTTCAACTGCATTGTTTAATTTCGTTAGTTGTCCAATGTAGACATCAGAATTGATCGTTCGGTTTGGTGGTAAGAATTCAAAGTAGACAATTTGTTGCAAGTCGCAGCTGTTAATGTGTTATTCGCGTGAAGTATGTCCAAACTTTGTCCTAAACTTACAAAAACAATGTTAAGACAAATCAGTGACAAACTTCACGCGTTTGTCTAATAACAGGAAAATTTTCCTAATCCTAAAACTAATTTGAATGTGTAAATAAAAGTAATATAAAAAATCATTATTTACGATTAATTTTTAACTAATATAAAAAATACTGCAATCCAACTAATTTTAATAAAAATGCCATATTTTTTATTAGATGGGGATCTCATACGTCTAATCAATACCAGTTCGTTTGAACATTTAGGGGATACGACCTTTGGTCTCAAAATCAATGAATCCACAATCAAATATCTGATCTCTGGTTTTCGTTACAAAAATTCAATTGATTTCAGTAGTGGAAACCATACTTTTGAAGGAGTAATGAGATTCAAGTATATTGGATCTCTCATTACTCACGATAGTAGTGTGGGAGAGGATATCAAGTTTCGCCTTGCCGCTTGCAATCAAGCTTTATATCCTCTACGTTCCCTGCTGAAATCAAAATATCTTGCAAATGTGGATAATCTGAAACTGCACAGAGTGTTGATCAAACCCGTTGTCATGTATGGATGTGAGAGTTAGACCTGGACGATTGAGTACGAAAGATGGCTTTTAACATTCGAGAGAAGAATTATGCGAATGATATATGGCCTAAAACGAGACGTTGATGGCACATTCCGACTTCGTTTCAATCACTAGATCAGGAATTTAATGTAAATTTCTGATATCGTGCATGAAATCAAAGGGTAGCGAGTACACTGGTTCTGTCACGTTCCTCGTGCTGATCCCAATCGAATGATACCGCGATCTTTGAACGGAGAGCCGCCTTTCGGTAGACGAAGAGGGTGGCGACAACGACTCCACGGCATAGAAAGCGATCTGTATCTTCTGGTTGCTTGCAACAATATGCAGAGCTGGCTCGTGATCGAAACCGATGGAGTCAGATTGTTGATACGGTACGGGTCAACAATGGACTATTAAAACTCAGAGAAAAAAAAATATTTCGCAAATTAAATACTTACTCGTAGTTAGTGAACTTTCTAGAAAATAACAATTTTAATAAATGTCGATACATAATAAATACATCACTTATTACAGAAAATATGACATCAGATAATGATGTATTTTTATCAAAACTTTTGCTTAATAGATTTTATTTGAATTTATAATTGCATAGTTTTTATTTGCTCTTTATATTTTTAATTTCTGAAATAAAAAAGGTTTCGTAAAACGGAAAATAATTTTTTTTGGTTTATAGTATATTCATAATAGATTTATTTTCTAGTGAAGATAATTTAAATTGCGCCTACATAAAAAATACAATTGGTAAAAGTGTAGTGATATAAAATTAAGAAACGATGAAAAATGTTCCAAGAAATTCTGTGAATTGTGATTATTCAAATTTGAGAAAACAAGTTAAAAAAAATAATAAAAAAGAAAATAACGTAATAACATCGATGTCCTAAGGATCGTGTCCCCTAAATATACGAACGGAATGATATTAATTAGTTGTATTGGGTCTCCATTTCTTGTCAAAAATATGAGTCTCGACTTGGGTATAGCTTCTGGACTACCTTTATAATTATTTGAATTTCAAGTTTAATATGAAATGTACTTGACTATAAAACATCGATGTCCTAAGGGTCGTTCCCCCTAAATATTCAAACGGAATCATATTAAATAGTTGAATGGGGTCCCTATCTAAGCAAAAACATGTGTCTTGACTTGGGTATAGCTTCTGGACTACCTTTATAATTATTTGAATTTCAAGTTCAATATGAAATGTACTTGACTATAAAACATCGATGTCCTAAGGGTCGTATCCCCTAAATATTCGAACGGAATGATATTGATTAGTTGTATTGGGTCCCCATCTAGTCAAAATTATGAGTCTCGACTTGGGTATAGCTTCTGGACTACCTTTATAATTATTTGAATTTCAAGTTCAATATGAAATGTACTTGACTATAAAACATCGATGTCCTAAGGGTCGTATCCCCTAAATATTCGAACGAAATCATATTAAATAGTTGAATGGGGTCCCTATCTAAGCAGAAACATGTGTCTTGACTTGGGTATAGCTTCTGGACTACCTTTATAATTATTTGAATTTCAAGTTTAATATGAAACGTACTTGATTATGAAAGATCGATGTCCTAAGGGTCGTGTCCTCGCACGGAATGATATTGATTAGTTGTATGGGGTCCCTATCTAAGCAAAAACATGTGTCTCGACTTGGGTATAGCTTCTGGACCACCTTTATAATTATTTGAATTTCAAGTTCAATATGAAATGTACTTGACAATAAAACATCGATGTCCTATGGGTCGTATCCCATAAATATTCGAACGATATGATATTAAATAGTTGTATGGGGTCCCTATCTAGTCAAAAATATGAGTCTCGACTTGGGTATAGCATCTGGACTAACTTTATAATTATTTGAATTTCAAGTTCAATATGAAATGTACTTGACTATAAAACATCGATGTCCTAAGGGTCGTATCCCCTAAATATTCGAACGGAATGATATTGATTAGTTGTATTGGGTCCCCATCTAGTCAAAATTATGAGTCTCGACTTGGGTATAGCTTCTGGACTACCTTTATAATTATTTGAATTTCAAGTTCAATATGAAATGTACTTGACTATAAAACATCGATGTCCTAAGGGTCGTATCCCCTAAATATTCGAACGAAATCATATTAAATAGTTGAATGGGGTCCCTATCTAAGCAGAAACATGTGTCTTGACTTGGGTATAGCTTCTGGACTACCTTTATAATTATTTGAATTTCAAGTTTAATATGAAATGTACTTGATTATAAAACACCGATGTCCTAAGGGTCGTATCCCCTAAATATTCAAGCAGAATGATATTGATTAGTTGTATTGGGTCCCCACCTAGTCAAAAATATGAGTCTCGACTTGGGTATAGCTTCTGGACTAACTTTATTATTATTTGAATAAGAAGAGTTGTATCTAGGCAGTGAGATTAACATATTTGATTATTAAATAAGACACCAATATGAAATATTGGAATGTTTTCAATTGTTGGTGTACAAAGTGAGATATTTAAACTGTTTAATAAAGAGTCAAAGTATATCAACAAAGTTTGTTCATAATAACGAATATGTTCTTTTTTTACTATTACATTCTCAAGATTAAAAGTTAGTACAGGTTTAGGACAAACTTCACTCACGTAATGTGTTGCGTTAAATGCGTTTCTTTCAGTACGTGAGGAACCCATGTATCGAGTTTTTGAACATAGCCAAGTTGTTTAAGTATTTTCAATGCATATATGTGATACATCAATCTTCTATGCAATCTCACTTTTGTTGTACTGTGACCATCCGAATCGATTATTGCTTTGATTATGTTGTCATCAACTTCAACTGGACAACCAGAGCGTTTTTCACCTTTGAGTGAAAAATCACCAGAATGAAATTTGGTAAAAAATGTTTAACACTGCCGTTCTTTTAAGGCTTCGTCACGAAAACATAACTGCACATAACTGTTTGTAAGCTTACGATGCGTTTTTCCCTTTGCGGAAATAAAAAAGCAAACTATGACGAAAATGTTTCTTTTGATTTTCCATTTTTCAACGATCGCCAAACGAAAACTACGAAACCGATTAAAAATCTTTTTACTGATTGACCGCTGAATTGCCAATTGTCAAATAACAAAATGTGTTTTACATTTGTACTACGTCTGCAAACCTAAAAATTCAACTGAGCATCCGCAATTACTTAGTTGCCAACCTAATACTTGCGGGAATTGGATTGTTTTGAAACGTTATTTATAAAATCGTGTTCCATTTAAATAAACTAGTAAATCAATAATTAACAGAAGGATACTTACGATTTACTTAACATTAGTATTGTATATAATAAATCAATATTATTAGAACAGACTAGACTTTGTATAAAAAAAACTGATCATACAATGTTTTTCTCCAATGGTCAGTTCGAAATGAAATAAACTATAGTAGAATTTCCCCTTATTATTTCTCCAACACCAACAATATTTTTAAAAAATCTACTTATGCATACACGACAATACAAGTACAACCAAATAGGGGAAATAATTTTTCCCCGTTTGTGTTAATCACAACGATAAGCGGTTGTTTTTTCTCAACAAATACTACTGTAAAATTGCAAAGAGAATAAGCCAACGCGATCTTTTCCCCTTTTCGTATTCACAAAAATGTACATAATCCAAACCACTGAATATGTTTTTGAAACAATACAACACATGCTTACTGCTGTTAAAGTATAGGTAATCTATAATTTTAACGACCAAATACGTAAAAAGACAAAATTGACAGTCAATAAACAATTAAATATATAACAAGTAAAGTTGTCGGAAATACACTGGAAATGTTGGAAATACACTAAAAATGCTGTTAAACCATGTTTAATGAGACACTGTAAATATAATTTATTTTTTATACGTGTAACACAAACTATACCATCGATCGTTAAAAATATCATCATAATTAAGAGTAATATATAGGTATATTAATGCAAAAAACTTTATTAAAATTTGGTTTTTGATAATTCTATAAATAAAATTTGACTTAGTTATATCGTTTAATATTTTGAGTAAGTGAGTACTTGTAGCGTATTTAATCTAAATAATAAACAATTTACTTGTACATATGTTTCAGGTTACGATGAAAAATTGTGATTCGATTGATCATACTCTTCAAATATTTTGTTTATTGCGGATTTAGATTTTTTACTTTTTAAAAGAGATTGAACGAATGCTGTAATATTATATAAAATAAGTAGTGAAAACAACCGCTTACCGACTAAAAATTGTATTATTTTTGACATTGATTATCTTATTTATCTTTTTTATCGTTGTCTTATCTGAGTGTTTACTATTAGCTCATTAGAAATAAAATTATTGACCCACACCATTACAAATCTTGCTGGTATTGTATAAAAAAATATTTATAAGTAATTAGGTAAAATTTGTATATTCTTTAATTATTATTTGATTTATCCTAACAAATTTTGGTCAGCATCCTAAGAAGTTTGCGTAGAGCTTAAAATGACAAACCGTTTATGCAAAGCATCCTAAATAATACAAGCAGAACACAAAGACCCTTTAAATTTATCGAGTTTTTTAAGGGGTATAGATTTTGATACGTTCCAGAAGAATCATATAAAAAAAGTAGCTAGTATTCCGGAAAAAGTGTACTGTGTATAGTTTTCATTTAGAAGAGATAATCATGATAGATCACAGCTTCGATATATTGAGTTAATCACAATGATTACTGGTTTCGCGAGCACAAAGCCAAATCGTAACTAAAAATAGAAATATATAATACTTATATTTTTTTATCAAAATCATTTTAATCAATTCATATGTGTACATGTATATGTGTATTTATGCCTATATATATATATATATATATATATATATATATATATATATATATATATATATATATATATATATATATATATATATATATATATATATATAATGATGTGTTAAAATAAAACTATATTAAATTAGAGTGAAACAGGTTAAGACTTACTATAATTATTTCGTTTTTCATAAAATTATTTCTCCTGATGAGTTAATTGTCGAAAAATGTTCGGTGTTAGGGAAGACAACGTATCTCTCAACTGATGTTTACGATTACTTGGTTCTAACTGATTTTTTCGATTACTTGACTGATATTAGCACTCACATAATATGATTTCATTGTACTTTTGTAGTTTATTATTTTCTCTGTCGTTCAAATCTGCGCTATATTTTTTTATTCCTGACATCATGTGAATATTGATAGAGATTTCTAGTACCAACGAAGACGAGTTCAATTGAAGAAATGTATTTTCTTTTATCCTAGTTTTGGACATGCCATCGAAATCACGACAATCGAAATAATTAAATTATCCTTGCTCTGGTTGTGATGGCAGGTTGTGAGTGTAGTCCGATCTCTTGTAACCAAAAATAATATCTTACATTAAAGAATTTAATTAGTATTCACTATATATTAATAAATTGGCTTGCGATAACCATAAATATGTGTTCTAATAGATATCATTAAAAATTGAACAAGTTGCACATATAGAATGTTGAACAGCTTGTTCAACTGAGCTTACCTGGTATATACTCTAGCCCCACATACACTTTGTAACGATTATCATATTCCTAATAAATTAGTCCGCATAAAATTCTATCGTGTGTAGTCGTTCTATATTACGTAAACCATAACGATGATCGTTCTCTCTTGCACATCAGTAACTAAAAATAAACCAAAATTAAAAAGCGTAATTTGAATATATATATATATATATATATATATATATATATATATATATATATATATATATATATATATATATATATATATACATATATATGTATATATACGAGTATATAATGTTTCATTTAAACAACGATTGATTTTAATACTTATCCAGATTTCACACAACTAGCTTAAAAAATATATTGGCTTTGTATAACGTTAATAATAGATAAAAATTACAAACACTCATGGTAATTGTGATTCGTTGTCTAAATTGCACAGATAAAATCAATCATTTGCAATTTTGAATCGTACTGGAATGTAAACATTCATACTGGAATGTAACATAACCATATACTTTTCGATTTTGCTTGTTTTTTTGTCTTGCACATAATATTATCACAATTAACTATTATATTTATATCATATGAGGTGTTATAAATTATTATTGACCTCACATAAACTAAATTAATTTAAATATATTGTTTTATTTATTTATTTACAATCACAATATTAACCTACTAAAATAAGCAAAACAAAACTGACATTCCAAATAAAAAGAAATTTATTTTCTGGACACTGTTACATTTTTAGTAATAGTTTTGAAATGTCGGCGGATCAAGTTCGTTTTTCTTGACGTCACGAATTATAATAGTGTTGGTAAATAAAGGGTATAAGCTTAATTTTTTAAGCTTAATTTTGATGTGTGCGGCTTATATATCTAGGAGCTTTGGTTTATGATACAAAGAACATTAAAGTTAAGGGTTAAAGGCGCGAGGAGTCAACATTTGTTGTAAAACTTTATTGAATTTTTGTGGAAGAAGTTTTCAAGATCACCTCATAACGTGAATTATCATAAAAATGAGTTAAAGTTTCATAAACTACGAGAAAATGTATACTTATTGTTAATACAATGTTAGGAATAGCACTAACCACTTACAGTCTGAGATGTGGAGGAAAATGAAATAAATTAAAACTTTTAACTATAATGTTAAAACTAAAACTATCACCTCGACTACGAGTCATCAATTCTGCGAAGAGTTTAAGTTAGATGGTATTATTTCTGATTTATAAAACAAACTTAAAAAAAAAGTCGTTTGTTTTTTTATCTTATCTGTTTTGCAGCCGAACCACTCTCAATTATTTAGGCATATATAGAATGTTGACTGAACCTTTATTTAATTATAAATAAACTGCAGATGAGGAATGTTGTTTGCTAAAACAGAAATTATTCGAACATTTACTTAAGGAAAGGTGTAAGATTTATCAAATTCGGTTACATAAATATTATAAATATATTAAAAATTCAAACTATTTATTTTAAGCAAAAGCTATGGCTGGAAATGGTTTTTTAATTCCCAGAATAAAATATTATATAAATATTATTAATTATATATTATATAATTATTATTAATAAATTGATGAATAAAGCTGCAGTTACATTTCCAAATATATTTTCAAATAGTTTTGCAGCCATAAAAAATAATCAAGCAATATTGGTGTTAATGACTGATGCATGCCGCAGCAATGTAGTTATTAACTATAAGTTTAATTAATGTCCAAATTAAAAGTCTAACTGGAAGCTTATGTAAGCTTCTAAAAAGATAGACCTTCAAAAGAGGTTACAAAAATATAAAAATTCAAAATATCTTTTTTGCCTACAATATATAGAAATATATATACTAGAAAGAGCAAGTAACATACAAACAGTATACAAGACAGGAATAATGATTTAGTGAATGCTCAATACGCTTAAGTTTTTTATAAATGTAAAACAATACAATTCTTTCAAAACAGAAGGGAAATCTAATCTGCTCTAAATATCCAGAGCACTTAATTACAGTGAGTTATAATAGCTTTCATTGAAAATAAGTGTTTTAACAGGCATGTTGATAAGTGTATTGCTAAGGCTAATTTTATGGTTTTCATCAAATGATGTACGGTTGAATTTATTGATATACCAAGACTGCTAGTGCTAACCCTATATTTTGCATGCATTATATCTTAGGAGTAGTTAGGGGTAGTAGTTTGGGCTCCATTTTTGGTAATCACCGATAATTTTATACCAGAGGAGTAATCTTCTCAAAATAACGTTCAAAAGTAACTTGTTTACTGGGTAAAGGAGAGTCGCCACATTTCCAATTTATTTACGGATGCAGGTAGTCAGCCTATCGTCACACTCGTGGCAGAGAAAGTAGCGTGCTTGCTCTGCCATTCGAGGGTCACGGGTTTCGATCTTCGGGGTGGTGACGAAAAATAAATCACGATTGGATGGTTTTAATCTGTATGTGTATGAGGGTTGAACCGTGCGCTCTAGTGACATTGAGTTCTGGAATAATTTTAACCTTCTTTAATTAAAAATCCTATCGATCCTACGAGATTTAGTCGCCGTCTACGACCAGCTTTGATGTGGTATTCTATTGGTCATATGTTTCGTTTGAAATATTTACGAAACAAGGATGCCCCCACACAAAGAAGTAGTAGATGCTTATTAATAACCTTAAAGGTGAAGGCATATTAATAACGATAAAATATTTTAAACAAAAATTTTAAATTTTATTTGATTATTTTTAAATCAGACGGAATATGGACTTTTTGTAAATACGATTACTTTAGCATATGCAATGGATCAAGCAAAATCGGTTACTTGTACTTCTTTAGACTATGTAATTGAATGAGTATACTATGTAAACTATGAGTTAGTTATTTAACAAAATTTCTACATATCATAAGTATTTCTCGTTGTATTTGTTCGAAGCATAAAGTAATTTAAAGAAAAATACATTTATAAAGCAATTTAGTTATTAACAAGTTGTAGTAAAAAAATATATGGATAAGTTCCAACATTAGCATCTTTTATTTTAAGATAAAATTTTTCCTCCACACCACACGGTAGTTTTACCATTTTCACTGAATCCATATCTGATTTTGTTTTTATATAATATGTAAATATGTATGTTGGATTATTATAGAGTATTAAAATTATAATGACATTTAAAAAAGTGTAGACCAAAAAGAAAACCAAAAAGAATAAAATGTCACCCATGATTGGATATTAATCGGATTAAAACAGTATGTTATACATTATTGGCATAAAAATTAATTGCAATAAATTATTTCGTCTTTATAAAAACGTTTCAGGAAGTGGGACGATACATATCACATTTATTGATGTCATTGAGTTGAGAAAAAACAAAAAAGTATTTAATCCGAAATTATTTTAAAATTGACAAATTTGTGATTAAGTTATTATATTGAATGAAATTTCTTATAATATATATTAAAAGTCTGTATACGATATTGAAATAATCTTTTATCTATATTGAAGGTAATAAATTAATTCGTTTTGAATGGGTATGTTAGAGAGAGACAAAAATCTTCATTATTTATAATCGTCTAATTAAACAACATAACTTAAATTCATAAACACTCTAGTTTAATTAATTGTGTATCGTGATTCCTTTTGTTTCTTATGCATATGAGGACGCCATACAAAATGAGTTTGTTGACAGATGTGACAATAAAGTCATACATTTTAATGAGAACATATGGATAATATAATTTATAAACATGAATAGTTAATTAGTTCGTTGTGTTTTTAATGGTAGGCACCATATACTCAATATCGTACTGTGATAGTTACTCATATTATACAAAATAATTTAAAATTTCATTTTCCATTGCTTTACATACTCAATCAATCATTTTATTCTTAGCACTCAGCGAAAAGTTCATGGTTATATATAAAAAATACAGTTTAGTTTTCTTTAAGAAGCAACAAAGTAAATAAAACGAACAATACGTGTAAAATTTTCAAATGATTTACAAAAAATAACAACACTTATACTCTAATAATGATATTTTGAATACAGAATATTAAACACATTTTGAAATGTCAATATTGAAAAACGATTTACACTTTACAAAGAGAACCAATTTTTACACGAAAATTTAGACATGAAATATAGATTAAGCTATACGTTTAGCTTTTTTTATTAAATTGTGATACTTTTCATATCTATATTAAAATCAACTCGCCTGTCTAGCTTGAAAATGCATAATTGAATAAAAATTTGTTAAGATTATAAAATAATCTATGGCTTAGAGACCGTAAACGGCCCTTACCGTGTCTCAACTTAGACTTTAAAAACCATTTTAACGATTGGTGCACATTGTATATTAAATTTTTGGTCAACGGCGAGAAACGAACTCGAAACCGCGGCGTGATGAATAACTCTCTTAACCATTAAGCTACAACCGGCTAAGATTATAACAAGAAATAATCGACATTAAAACAACTTCAAAAAGATAAGAAAATAGAAATTGCAATTTTTACTAAATAGAAATTATTAAATAGATGCAAGTATAATTTAAAACATAATCTTTAAAAATAAAAACGAAAACGGAAGCAGAAAAAACTATGAAAGTGTGCAAAGAGATTCCATATTTGAAAACTAATTACCCAGAGGAGGTTAAGAATCTCAAATGATAGTTTTTCTATTAGATCAGATCTATAACAATGTAAAAGCAATCTAGGTTTTTGGGCGTGATTTTTCTGAGGCATGAGAAAACTCTAGGAAAATGCTTTTGATGCAAAGTTATACAAAAATAACAAACTTAGCAAGTGATTGCTAAGTTTGTTATTTTTGTATAACTACCACCCAGATGACGTTTATATATATATATATATATATATATATATATATATATATATATATATATATATTTAAAGAGTTCATGAAAAAGATTAATGTTGCTATACCTTTTTTTCTAGCTGAATTTTAATATACTATGTTTAATAACAATGTTATATGTAACAAATAATTTTGTTATATATATATTTATATATATATATATATATATATATATATATATATATATATATATATATAAATATATATATATATATATATATATATATATATATATATATATATATATATATATATATATATATATATATATATATATATATATATATATATATATATAGTCTATTTACACGTATACTCTACTTACCGTAGAAAATTCTTAATTTATTATATAGGTTTTGAGTTGTACTTCTCTGCCCAACTGGCGATTGAGCCAGTGATGGGTTTGCATATTAAGTATAGGTTATATGTATTTTCTCTGGCAGGTTATTCTACAGTTATTGTGATCTATTAATAGTTGTTTGTTAATGCTACGGAATATCGCTCTGATCGTTTCTGCCACTGACCTGCGATTTGCTGCCGTATTATATTATCTAAGTTTCATTAAAGAAAATAAAGAAAATCTTTCATTTATCACATTTTATATCAAACGTATATAACATTCTCAAAACCTATCTCCAAATCAAAAACACTTATACAAATCATGTATAGAAGTAGAAGGGTTTAATTAATCGTGGTTTGGATGAGAATATCCACTTCAATTCATATATCATCTAAAATACATACTGATTTAAAGAGTTCATGAAAAAGATTAATGTTGCTATACCTTTTTTTCTAGCTGAATTTTAATATACTATGTTTAATAACAATGTTATATGTAACAAATAATTTTGTTATAACAAATTAAAGTACTCCAGGTTTTGACTGTCGCGGAAGATCCGAAATATATTGATATGATGATGATGAACGTGAAACATAATATATTCTTGAACATAACAAAATAATAACATGTTGAGTTCTATTCCATTTCGATTGATAGTATTACGGTTTCTTTTTTCAGCACTTACTTTATTTATGAGTAACTTGGTAATATACATATTTACACGTTGTTGTTTCGCTAACTCAGTTTCGATTTCGTTAGTGATGTCATTAAAGAGCATATTTTATATCATCAGGCATATATTCAGGATTTGTACTGTATCATTTGTATCATGTGAATCGTGTTGCAACAGTACTTTAGTGACAGTATTCTTATTATTATATTCTACGTATACAAAACTTAAATCTGGGCTTTGACTGTCATTATATGTCACATCAAAGACAGTCGTATTTATGTATTTTTCCCATTTTGTATAATATTAACAATAACCAGAGATTAAAGTTATCCATGGTTTAACTTAAGACAGTCCACAAAGGACTTTTATTTTTGGTGGAATATTTCATAAAAGTATTTTATTGAATATCTCATCAAAGTGAATGGAATTACGATAGTGAATAAGATTTGCGTCTTACTAATATTTTCCAGAATTGGAATAGAATTGGCAAATTATTACGGAGAATGTAATCTTTGAGAAGACTATTTATCCAGAACTATTCCTTCAATATAATCTATAAGTGACAGTTTTCCTATGAAAATATAACGTTATAATGAATGATTTTAGTTTTAAATTGAACCGCATTCAAAAGGCAGTTATATAATTACTTCCAATGTCAAAATTTTTGTTCGAAACTTACCGTTCCTACAGAGCAGTTAATTTCTTTTTTGTGTGCCTATGTCAATATACAGTCAATTGTTTAATCACAGAAAAAACGAAAGCAATCGCATTTTAAAACAACAACCTAAATTTTGCTCATCATGAAAGCCAAAGCAGAAATGTAATTTTATGTACTTATTTATAACAAATCAAAATAACTGAAAATTGTTTATAACGGTTCCCTTGTATTTTGTGGTTTTCCGCTATTACATATATTTAAGTTCTAAAAGATTCTCTCATACGATTTGAGTACTTTATTATCGTAGTCTACTCTATACCGAAACCTATTAATCTGGTTTTACATATAAGACTCCTTGAGGCTTGAGTAGTTTAGTGGTACCTCTTTTTCAATTTTGAAGCTCTATTTCACACTTTATCATACTAACTCATTTTGAACAAATCAATTTACTTTTTAATACCTTTTTCATAACTTATTAAAAAATTCTTGTTTCGGGGCGCGGAAAGACGCAAAAACCAATTTGAGCCTTCTATTTTTTAACGCAAGTCTTTATAAACAACTTTTCGGTATAGTACATAACCATTTTAAATTGTTAATATTTATTTCTTCAAGTTCAATTTTCATCCCCCTTTAATTGTAAAAAGTATGGCGAGTTTTGTTGTTGTTTTGCATTACTTTTATTTCAACAAAAAGTTCTTTTAGTTGGACTTCGATATGCTGTATACATTTTCTCATATCTTTCAATTTAAGCTGCAAATATTCATCGCGCTGGTATCCATATAAAAAATATTTTTTCGAGCCAATTTTTTAAATATTTTATCTTAATATTCAAATTATTTAGTTAATCAAAATAATGGTGCTACAAATAGATTAACAATCATTTTATTTAGGCGACAAAATAAATTAATGTTCAAAATTAGAAGACAACCAAAAAATAATAATAACTGTTATTTTGTTGTTTTGAATAACTTGTTTCTTTTCAAAAAAATTTAAGATCTTTCACAAATACTAAACGTTCAAAATTATTAGTCTTTGATACACGTATAGGTTATTGAGTTATAACAAACTTAAAAATAATAATGACATTATCTATGATAAATCAAATTAAATAACTACTCTAATTTAATAAATAATGTTTAAGTTTTTTTGTTTAAGTAATGTACTTATCTTTTGTAACACATTATTACTTAGTGGCTTCAAGATCATTGATGATTGGCAATTCATTTAACTAAATTCTTTAAATAATCAATAAGTAGAGAAAATTTTAACTATATTAAGTTTATAACAAAATTTATATAAAACTACACGATTAAATTTGGATTGTCATATGTTTGACGCCTTAACAATTAATCAAGCTAGATAGACAACAACCAAATAACAAGATAAAGGATTTATTTATTTTCGATTATGGAATGAGCGTACAAAATTATTTTACTATATCATTGTGTGAAAAATTACTACAAAGATTTAGTAACACTTTAATTTGTTTATTATATTGTGTGACATAAAGAAATATCAATAATTTATTGAGTATAAATAGAAGTACTTACACTTAGTGTATATATACATAACAAATCACATATTTCCAAAATAGAAGAAAAATTCGCTCTTCACCAAGAGGCTTTTTATTATCTATCAATCATCATTGAATTATAACTTTTCTTTTTGATATGTTCAATTGATTATTAATTGGGTATTACCTCCTCTCCTAGCAGAAAAGTTTATTAAATATGTTATTTTGTGAATATTTGTTCTCAATATAACAATTAGTTAATTTAGGGTTTAGGCAAGTTACATTTTGTGTACGTCAATCGATTAATCTTGATTGCGGATTAATTTGGACAGTTACAAATTCTCTGGTTTTTCAATATAATAAAACATTCTATATACATACATATGTACAACTTTCGTCTATTTTTATGTTTTTCAAATTTCGGTTTGAGTTAAACGATAAATGTTTGATTTTGATTCGATTTACATAAAAGGTCATTATTACACACCTCCAGAAAAGTATACCACTTGTTGTTTTTAGCAATCCCGTCTTTTCCAGTTTGTTATATATATATGTGTGTGTGTGTGTGTGTGTATGTATGTATGTACCTGAGATCTTGTTGTAAATAAAGTAAAACGAAAACGATTTTCTTATCTTTTAATTACAAAAATTTTATAAACAACACAAAAATAAATTCGACAAAGTAAAACATTATCTATGGGCAGAAATAAAAAAACACAATTCAACTATTGCGTGTGTTGTACACAATCATATCTTATCTTAATTTAAAAATGTGTGTATTATCATAATTTCGCTTAAGTTTTGTAATTTTTACGACATTCAATTGTTTGTTATGTACAACAACAACTAAACAAAATTGTAATAAGTTGTCTTAAGGAAATTCGTTTTTTTTTCTTTACTTTTTAGCTTTGTTGTTGATGTGATTGTAAGAGATAAGAATAATTTAATGTCTTTCACTAACATGAATTTTATAAATTTATTCATTTTTAGTTTTTAGTTTTGATCATAAAAAACGTTAATAAATAAATAATACAAAAATTATAAGTTTTGTGTCTGACTGAATCTGAAATGATAAAAAGATATATACCGTATATACGAGTACTACAAAGATATATATAAGATGTTTTAATTTCTGTTACAAAGCAAAATTAAATCTCTCGGTGATGAACTTTTTGAGACGAAATTTCTAAAGATGTGCTGCGTAGATGTTTTTTAGATAGAAAATATGAGTACACACTACCCATTGCATCCAAACACCTTTGAACAATTTTGAGCTTTATAACATTATGAAAGTTTATGGAATAGATGTTTATTTGGAGATGAAAATTAAAACTTAGATGGTCGAAGTTAAATTTGTTTAATTTAATTTAAAATAAACTATTTAAAATGTATTCAAGCCGGTTGGGCATGTAAATAACTTGATGTAATTTTCACGGGTTTGTACGTGTAAAAAATGTGTAATTTACTTACGATAATTTTTTACATTCTATGTGTGAAAAATGATTTTCTTTAAAACAATATTTGTTTTGTAACTGACGCCATCTCTGAACAAATCTAGTTCAACCTTAAGCACCATCTAAAAAATCTACTAGTTAAAAAATCTTCTTACAATTTGTTTTCGATTAAAATTTGTGAAATAATTAATTGTGTACAATTTTAATATCAAAATAATTTTTATTTTAGATCCGAATTATTAATAGATTAATTTAATTAAACATTAAATTAATCAACTCCTAAAAACTCCTAAAAACATCAAACAACTAAAAACGTGAACCAGAAACCATTATGCAAATACGCATTATCCAAGTTAATTATTAACGCTCAAACCGAATGACCACAACATCCTACCAATTGTTTCAGTGTTAAAGACCGCTCGTATGACCAAGATAATAATAATATATTAACTGCAAAGATTTTACTGCATTCCATAGTCCAATTGCCATTCAATTACTCAAAAATGTTGTCTTCGTTTTTCATATGTTATTTATGTTTTATGTAATTTACGCTGTTCTTTACACAAAAATTGTAAAAATCGTTTTTACATGTAAAATTATAATAAGCTGCTTACTTCAAATTTAGTGACTTATCTGGAATAAGTAAGTGAAACTTACTTTGACAGAATTAATGATCTAATGTTTTTCCTTTTGACTAAGTAGTATAACACATTAACAAATAAATTCACAAACTAGTAATAAAAGTATATAACCAGAGATCATAGAAATCTAATTTTAATTTAGATCGATCGCAAGCAGATTAACATATGCACACTAATAATAGAGCTTGTGGAATGGAATTGAACAACAAATAAAAACCCATAATTCTAACGTCTATTTGCGTATATACATACGTACTCGTACATATTTCAATAAGATATGATTTGTGGTGTTGTATTATTTCATCCTGATTTGCATAAAAAAGTTATTGGTTATGTGTTAATGCCCCAAAACTCACTTTTTGGGGATTACTTGATAAAGATGAGTTTTACACAACTTCGAATATTGTCATTTGTGTTGTTATTTTGCTTGACGTGTTATATATGAGTGACGTCAAATAACCATTCAATCGAAAAAATTGATTTTTCATGTTATCAGGCACTTCCTTCTAAAATAATACAAGACAATCTGTATCATATATGCCTTCAGCTTTTCATAAATAGGATTTTATTGTTGCATACCTAGACCGTATAACAAAATCAATATGAAATGAAAACAATAAATGTATTAAAAATTTCACGATTTGAAGATTATCTTAATCGTATAATATTAATTTAATTTTAAATTGAATATTTTTTATTTAAAAGAAATAAGTATAAAGATATTGTTACGACTCTCCTCGATTCGCCTTCAAATTATTGACGACTTAGGTGCAGATTAAAATTCTCAATAGGGCAGTGTTTAGACAAACTTATTACAACTTTTTTTATTTTACGCAATAAATTGTATGAACTGTAAAAGATTACGTGACAATGGTGGAGGAATCTCATTTTATTTTTCAATTTATTACACTTCACGTATCTCACTTTTTATTTAAGACTACCAGCTTATTACTGCGGCTATGGTATTAGTCTTCACTTAACTTCACTGGATCTTGACATTCTACTTGAAACAGTCAATATATTTCAGTGTACATACTATATTGTGAGATGTTTCCATGCGTCTAAGTTGTCTATAACCGGATTCGATTTACTCGCCGCTTTCTCATGATGTTTATTTACTCGTAGTAGTATCTCTTTTCGTTACTTCTGAAGCTGAAAGCGATTATCATTACCTCCGTGTTAAATATTTTCGGTTGGATTCGATGCAGTTTCTCTTCTAACCACTACAATATATACAATGTACTATAATTACTCGAGCGTATTGATTAAAAGACATATTCGTTACACTACTCACGCTTAATTCTATTTGTTCTGAACGCAAATATCAGTCTGTCATTCTTGGTACATTGTTTACCTCTGAATATGTACAACTTTCGTCTTCCTTCGCGGTCTTTTCGTAATTTGGTAGATTATGTCGTTGATACTTTTGATGATGGTGTATGAACATTCTCAATCCGATTGTAGCTTCGATGACTCTCTTTTCGTTCTCTTCGGGTTTTTAAACCGAACCAGTTATTTTGTTCACAGATACTACAAATTCGAAATAGCTCGATAGATTTATTTCCCATTCGAATACTGGCTACTACGATAAACCCTCAAGAACAATGGAAGTCGTTCGTCCAAGTATCTAAATATGTTTCATGGTTCGATTGAATCTCTTCTCCCTAATGTTGTATGCGCTGCACAACTAAGCGATTTGTTGTGATTCGAGTTTCTTGTCGCTCATCTACCCAAGGAGACTCCTCTGACTCTTCAGCTACTTCCACTTTTTTCACGCAGTCAAATACTGATTTCCAGCCGCCATCAGCAGAGCTAACGCTAATACTTTCGCAGAGTGATTCTTTCCGCTCAGATTCTTGGTTCCTCATTGTCTCGTCGCGAATACCCGTAATGAATGTGTTCAACGCTAGCTTATATCGGTTGTAAGGATTGTAGTTCGGCAACGTTAAGTTAACTAGTCGGACGATGTTAGCTTCCAATTATTGTAAAGACTGCACCACCCCTTGTTACCTTGTTTTGAACTGTATGCGGTAGTTCCTACATGTGATATTCACCGTATCTCAACTACAAGACTACAAACCAATTTGTTTAGCTTCATATGTGAACTTTAGTTTCAACATCAACTAGTCAAGGTGTTTGATATCCACCGAACTTCTACTCCATTTCACCGAAACGTTTTTAAAGTTGTAACATTTTGCCTTCTGCTGCTCCACTTAGTTGTGTAACATTTCTTCTACTGCTGCTCCACTAAAAGCTCTTCTTCGCTGTTCCTCTAGGTTGTATCTGTTACACAACTCTTCATGTGGTTCTTGCTTATGTTGTTGCCAAGCATCCTGCAGTCTAGAACGCCTGGCAGCTGATTTGGTTGTGATTTCTATTGCTCTTGCTGCTGTTTTAGTTGTCAAGCAGAGATATCGTCTATTACTGTTGTTGTTGAGCCAGAATTACCTGTAGCATTGATGACATCTGCATCTCTTCGGCACTTCTTCAATAATTTACCTTAACTTGCTCCAATAATCTCACTTCTGACACCAATTGTTGAAAATTGTTCAGACCAGCGTCAGAGGTTTCAAGAAATCCAACAAATTCTGAAAAATTAGCCGATTGCCACTGGTGCGGGCTATGGCACTAGTCGTCACTCACTTTAATCACTGCATATACATAATTAGAATAGATTCTCGATCTTTCCATTCTACTTATAGTCAATGTAGTAGTGCCTTAATTTCAGTGTAGTATACACTATGATATATGGAGATAAGCGTCTACCGTTAGTAGTATATTCTCAAGTTGAACAAGACTATCCTCTTCCTCCTTAAAATATTGTAAGGTTTTCGGTTGGACTTGAGCTTATCTGTTCACCACTCTACATATACCATCATTAGCTCTTAAGACGTTTAATGCATTGATTAATATTCATATTCTTTACACTATATTTTTGAATTGAAGTTATTATGTTATTTGCACATGTGTATGAATGTATGTACGTGAACTGAGTTTATATTTTTAAATGACATCTATTGTATGTATGGATCTGTACGTGTGTTTTTATGGTGGGAGAATCTTAGACCACATATAGACCATGAACAACTTTCATCAACCGTATAACCCCTAACCTACGGTTTCTTGAGTGTTCAGGCCCATGGTAGTCAACACTAGGTTTTAGTTCAGGGTAGTCAACACTAGGTTTTAGACAGGCTTAGGTTTAAGCTGGAACTTGTTTCTCGTCGCGATCCTGCATCCATGGCCTGTTAAACTGGGCTAAATAGTACTCCACCTCGCCATCTGCTCTGATAAGTATATCGGCGTTTGGTTGAGCCATCTCATCAATTCATGATCTCACTCCGTGCAATTTTGCGAATTTGTTCTTTTGTTACATGATACCTTTCAGATATGTAAGTTGACGTTCCTTGGCTCTTATGTCCATGTGATACATTCCGGAAAGGCCTTAAAACGAGTGATTCGATATCGTTAGGAATGCACTTACTACTCTTAATGCTCTTAATCTTTGAACAGTTTAAACAATTTTCAATACGGCTTGTTTTAGTCGTGTCAATGTGTATTCACCCTGCTTACTCTTTTGCTGGAACCAATGAGATGTGTCTATTATCTGACAGCATGAATGACTTTCTTAAGGAAATCTCCAAAATTTTCCTGCAAATGATTATGCCTGCTGCTGTCTTATGTTCTGCTTACTACAAGTTTACATATAAGTTAACACTTTTGAATATGTCAAATCATTATGTTGCATATTTCCATGATTTCGTCATTATGTTTTGTCACTACTTTACAGCGATAAATCCAACCACTTGAGTTTTACATGGTACAATGCGTTGAAGCACACAATCATACATCACGTTCGTGTGTAACTGCTCCAGTTACTACACGTTTCGTCCCATCGACGGTTGTTTACTTAGGAATATTGCAACTACTTATTGATCGGAGGTATCGATGTAATTGGAATCAGAGGTTCGGATAAGTGCGTTGCATATTTAATTCTAATTAAACGTATTAAAAGTGTTCTTCACGTCTAGTTTTACTATTGCACAGTATTTCTTGCTACCACGAAACTATATATGACAAGATATCGTTTCTTTACGCCGTATCTACCACATTTAGTCGCATCAACTATCGAGAGCCCCTTTTTAAAATCGTATTGTTGTTCTAGGTAAGAGGACGGTCTCCTGTGTACTTTCAAAAACAGTGCCAACTTCTGTTCCTTCCATTTATTAGGGAAAATTTCTGCTTTCTATCACCCAGTAAACAATTCAGAGAAGATGTGCTTACTTAGTTTGATAGTTCGCTCGAACTCCAATTTGGATTAAATTATAAAATTAATAGACTACCAAATGATTTTTGATCTGTTTTTCATCACTGATAAAGTGACTAGGTTAGGTTAGGTTAGGTTGAGTGGCTGCTACAGCACACTTAGACAGGCAACGGTCCGTTGTGATACCACAGGATCTTACTCACCTTTTACCCCTATGAGAACCAGTTAGAGCTGCTAACCAGTTAAACATTACAGTTTTCGAGATCGGAAAGGCGGTCCATTAAAAACTTACCCAAATATTCATGTGTTTTGTGCGCCAAAGCCGGGCATGAGCATAGGAGGTGGACTAACGTCTCTTCCTCTTCCTCGTCCCTACAGCTTCTGCAAAAGTCATTTACTTCCAGACCCAGCCTTCTCGCATGTTCTTCAAGAAGGCAGTGTCCTGTGAGTATCCCCACGATCGTTTTAAGTTCACGTCTTCGCAGGGAGATAAGTGCCTTTGAGCGTTTCAAGTTCAGCTTTGGCCAGACTTGTCTTGCCACTCTACAAGAGAGGGTGTTCGTTCACCTATTGTTCGCAGAGGCTTCCGCCTCTTTTTTAAGCACAGTCCTTAGTGCGTTAATGGGTCTCCCCAACTTCGCCCTTTCCGGTAGCAGTTGGAGAGTTGTACCGTGCCTCGCTAGTTCGTCCGCCCTGCAGTTTCCCATAACGTCTGAGTGGCCGGGGACCCAGACTACCTGGATGTTGAAATGCTCACTCATCTCATTAAGAGACGAGCGGCAACCCAACGCCACTCTAGACGTTAGAGAAACAGAACCCAGCGACTTGATTGCCGCC
The DNA here is from genome assembly GCA_963932295.1 of Tipula lateralis. Lineage (NCBI taxonomy): Eukaryota > Metazoa > Arthropoda > Insecta > Diptera > Tipulidae > Tipula > Tipula lateralis. The sequence continues at coordinate 97,431,007 of OZ010737.1, read as the reverse complement.
TGACTGTCCACATAAATTGCGATATCAGTCGAGGATACCACATTATGTTTCAACCAGTTCAGGACCTCTTCAATCGCTATCACTTCTGCCTGGTACACACTGCAGTGATCAGGGAGGCGAACTGCTATATCTACCTCTAGTTTATCACAGAAGACTCCAGCTCCTACTTTACCGTCTAGCTTAGAGCCATCCGTAAAGAACTGCAATGTTCCCGTTTCAGCTGCCAACCCGCTCCTCCAGGATTCCCTTGAAGGGCAGGTGGTTTCGAACCTTTTCTCGAAGCACAGAGTCGGTGTAACATAGTCAATATTCGCCAGTTCTTTCCTCAGCGATCTGACTATCGTCGAGTGTCCTATTTGAAGACATTTCCACTGAGATATGGCTGATAGTCGAGTGGCCGTAATCGCCGCCATCTGCTTACCATAAATGTCCACGGGGAGAAGGTGAAACAAGATCTCTAAGGCACTTGTAGGTGTTGTCCTCAGTGCCCCGCTTATAAGCATGCAGGCCGTTCTTTGCACCTTCTCAATCCTTTTCCTGTATGTTATTTTATCAAGAGCTGGCCACCACACGCTCACCCCATACATAAGTACAGGTCTTACTACGGAAGTGTATAGCCAGTGTACCAGCTCCGGCGTCAGGCCCCATCTCTTTCCGATGGCGTTCCTACACGAGTACAAAGCTATATTGGCCTTGTTTACTCTTTCCAGAATGTTGGGCTTCCAGCTTAGCTTACTGTCCAAGATTACGCCTAGAAATCTTGCCTTGTCCGTAAAAGCTAGTCTGTTACCATTTAGGAGAGGTGGATCTACTACAGGGATTTTATATTTCCTCGTAAATAGTACCAATTCAGTTTTAGACGCGCTAATTGCCAGTCCACATTTGGTGGCCCACCTCGTTATAATTAAGAGGGCATTTTGGATTACCTCCGCCACTGTGCTTATGTATTTCCCAGAGACAGCTATCGCTACATCATCTGCATAAGCAATCACTCCGATCCCTTCTCTCTCCAGCTTTAATAGCAGCTCATTGATTGCTATGTTCCAGAGCAGAGGAGACAGAACACCTCCCTGTGGGGTTCCCCTAGTCACCCGTCTCCTGATGGTGGATTCCCCCAGCTCTGAGTTAATTATCCTGCACCCAAGCATATGATTGATTAACCTACTTTATAGGGTAATCCACACCTAGTAGCGACAATCCCTCCAGAATTGCCTCCTTCCTTACATTGTTAAAGGCGCCTTCAATGTCAAGAAACGCCACCATACAAAACTCTTGCGAGAATAATGATTTCTCAATTGTACTTACCAGGGCATGCAGAGCTGTGTCCATAGACTTCCCTTTACAGTAAGCGTGCTGAGCCTGAGCCCAGTCACTAGGTCTAACTTTTGAGCGTATGTAGATATCTATCAGCCTTTCCAAGGTTTTCAATAGAAAGGATGATAGAGTTATTGGTCTTTAGTCTTTTGGGTAGCCCTGCGAGCATTTACCCGCTTTCGGAATAAAAATCACTCTGACCTCCATCCACTCCCGCGGAATACAGACAAGTTTTAAACACCCTTTGAAGATTACCTCCAACCAGGGGAGCATAATCCTCGAGTTGTTCTGAAGCTCCGCGGGAATAATACGGTCAGGGCTCGCCGATTTATAGGGTTTGAACCCTTCAATTGCCCATAGGATCCGTTCTTTGGTTACGATATCTTCTATGCGCATTACGTTTGCTTCTTGATGAGTACCAGTCCCTGTCGAGTCATCGAAGCTTCCTGGAAAGTGGGTTTCGATGAGAAGTTCCAAGGATTCCTTACTAGAAGCAGTCCAGGATCCATCTGGTTTAATTAAATAACTGGGACTGGTAGGATTGGTAGACAAAATCTTCCTAAGACGAGAGGTCTCGGAGACTTCTTCTATTTTGTCACAGAAGAGTCTCCATGATTTCCTCTGTGCCTTCCTTAATTCTTTTTTGTATATCTTGAGGTCCTCCTTGTAGGAGTCCCAGTCCTGAGCCTCTCTCGTACTTTTGGCTCTATTAAATGCTTTCCTACACGCCTTCCGGTAGGTCCCCAGTTCCTTGGACCACCATGCCGGTTTTTGCTTGCCCCTGGGTTTAACTATTGGGCAAGCAGCGTTAAAGGACCGATTACAGGCAATTGTGAAAGTTTCCACTATGCTGTTCAGTTCCTTCACTGTCGCTGGTGGCTCAGGAGTCTCTGGTAATAGTAGTCCCATAAGGGTTTCCCCGTACTTGCTCCAGTTTGTCTTTCTGGGATTCCTGAAAGGTTTCCGGGTGGCAGGAGAAACGTTAAGACTAAATGTTATGTAACGATGGTCAGAGAAGGAGTATTCCTTCGCCACTCTCCATTCCCTGACCAAAGGGTACAGGTTTTTTGAGGCGAAGGTTACGTCCAGAACCTCCTGCCGATTTTTAGTAATAAAAGTGGGTTCTTGCCCAATATTACACACCATGAGGTTGTTGTTTAAAATGTAATCAAAAAGTACTCACCTCTCTCGTTGATATCAGTGCTTCCCCAGATTGCGTGGTGCGCATTTACATCACATCCAAGTAGCACGCCAATCTTCTTCCTGTACGATTCGAAGACAAGGTCCCCCAGGTTATCCGGCGGAACCTGTTTGTCCCGGTCCAAATAGGCTGAGACCAGCCAAGATATACTGCCACCAACCTCTAGGCTGACCGCAGTTACGTCACCATTGCTGTATTGAGGAAGAAGGAACATATTTAAATTATTTTTTCCAAGAATGCAGGATCTGATATTCCCCGAATTTCTTGAGTATAATAAGTTATACCCCTTCACTTTAAGGCCACAGATCCTGTTGGAGTTTATCCAAGGTTCTTGAATAAGGACCACGTCCTCTTCTGATCTAGTCAGTCTGAGGAGTAAGGCGGCCGACGCCGCCTTTGAATGGTGTAGGTTAATTTGTATTAAATTTAGCATAAATTTACCAAGTTGAGCCTACTTACCTGTTTACTCCCCGCTACCGCAGACTAGTTTCCTTTGTTTCCATTGGAGTCGCCGGTGTCTCCCGTCTCTCTCCCCATGGAACTTGTTTCCCCGACGTTTGGAGTCCTTCCGTCCCTTGGGTCCGACAGGTCTTCTTCGTCTGACGCCAGGGACAGTCGGCTGCCCATCTCCTCTCCAAGTACGGTCACCTCGGAGAGCTCCATCGGTTGGGTTGTCTCTCCTCCAAGTGCAACTGCATCAGTTGTGGACGGGCTGCCTTCCTCTCGTGTTTCAGCCTCGTCTTTTTTGTATACTTTGAGAGTAATCGACCCGAAACCGAAGTCGATTACTCCCTTAGTCGCGGCAAGCGGCGCCAGGGACTCCGTGTTGATTATCATAGTTGATAATCTGGAGCCCCCCTTTGCATCCTCTTGCCTCACGATCTTCCAGTTTCCTGTCGGAAGATCGGAGTTGCTGATTCTGATTATCTCAAGAATCTCTTCTGGGCTAGCTGGTTCGGTTGGCAGCCAGACGCGTGCTCTTGGCCTGCTAGGAATCTCTTCCCTGCTTACAGCCGCCAGCTTCGCGCCTTGTCACACCTCTCCTACCTCCGCTACAGCCTTTTTATAAAGCTCCACTGATCTGGCATCAGAGCACGCTATAAGTTTAACGCACCCTTGATGCCAGCCCGCATCTCTGCAGGATGGAGGGGGTCCTGGAATTTCTCTCAGGATCCTTAGGAAAACGGAGTTTAGTGCATTGTACACCAAGCTCCATTTTCCCATGGTGATGCTCCCATCTTCCTGACTCCTGTCAATGACGGCTAGCACCAACAAACGGTCCTTCACCCTGAAGGATTTTGGTCTAGCCTTGTTAGGAGGCAAAACCTTGTGAGGAGTTTCCTTCTCCGCCTGCATTTTGGGCCGTTTTGTGTCCACGAACTCCAACTCATCCTGGGACCGCTGTCTTTTTGACACATGGTCCCTCTCTGAGTTTTCGACCGTTTTCTTGGCCCATGTCACGGATTGCTTTTGTTCAGCCGTAAGCTGCCCCTCAGGGGTTGCAGCCCACCTGTTCAAAACTCCAAACGCCGCGCGTCTATCCCTATAGCGCTGCTTCGATTGGTTGACGTTAGTCGAACCTCCCTCAACAGCCCTTAACTTACCCTGAGTTCCGCTCGTCCCTGGCTTAAAAGCCTTGAACTTGCTTCCCCCTGGTGTCCTTGAGGGAGCCCCACCTTTACGGTTTGAGCTCTCACTTTTTGTTTCCGGCCTTTGGAGAGTGCCGGTCTTTGTTTTGTTTTTATTGGATTCCATGTTGTTCCCACGAGTATCGGAGAAATATATGGTCCACCTGCGCAGAGATCCGCTTACGCAGGTAAGGCTACTTACAACTGGAGGTCGCCAGGTATCCAGAGGGCTCCGTTTGCGACTGGGCTTTGTTAAATGGGCCCCCAGCCTGGTAGTTTGTTGGCACGGGTCGCGTAACACCGTAAACCAGCCCAACTGCCGTCATTTAGCGTGACCCGCCCCACACCTAGGTCACTTTACCCACTCGTTCTAACGAACGAGGACCCGGAGGCGACGACAATTATGAAGCATAAAGTGACTAAAATTAACATGAACTGGATGACATAAAGCGATTATGTGCAAAAACATCGTACAATGTGCACTAGTCGTTAAAATGGTTCGTAAGGTCTCAGTTGTGACGCAGTAAGTTTCGTTTACGACTTCTAGATTATACATTACTTATCTTCACTACATGTCACCCAATTTAAAAAAAAAAAACTATAACAATGCTAAGCATTTAATACCGAAAAGTGATTCTTTTCCAATATTTTTAAATCTTTTTTATGGTAATAACATGTTAACATTATTATCATTTTACATAAAATAACTAGACACAAGACCGCCCAGGTGGCGCAGTGGTTAAAGCTGCGGCAGTTGGAGCGGGAGGTACCGGGTTCGAATCCCGATAGGGGCAGGATGGCAAAGGGATTTTTCACCATACGATTACGATCGGTGGTGTGAATGAACACATCTATGACCCCCTGTTGGAGTGCAGAATTCATGGGCCGACCCATCTTCCATGTCAGTACTATAGGCTGGCATGGAGCTATGCAATGTGCAGATGGTTCTACGTAAATCGGACCTATAGCCGTACGTCCTCGATTTGGCTGTAATGGCGTAAGGTAGGACGTAAATAAGCGAACCGCGAAAGAGTTGGAAGTGCCTCGAGCCCCAAAACAGATAGTAGAGATAAAAAACAAACAAACAAACAAACTAGACACAAGTCTTGTAATTTAATAAAATAAACAAGAAATGTAGACGTGAATTCAAAAATGTATATATAATTAACATTAAACATCAAGCAAATTAATTAATTCGTTTAGTCGTTATATTTGTTTTCAATTCTTTCTTCAATAAATTAAAATTAATTATTTACATGACATGTGATATGACATGACAAAAAATTAAAAGAAAATGTATTCTATCATAATAAAATGTGTATAATCGTCTTCGAACAATGGTGATGATAATGTTTGATGATGATTGAAATCGAAAGTAAAAAAAGTGATCTGTGTGTTTTACACGAGAAATTTGTTATTATGTATGTACAAAACAAGAATTTTCATTTCAACTGAATTTTTTTTCATTTGACGTAAATTTTTCGTGTATATGTATGAATATATTCACATACCTGTCGTTTTGTATATAGTGTTCAGTATATACATATTTATATTTAAATAAATGGATAAAATGTATTTTTGTTATATTTTACCATTTGATTTTTACAAAATTAAAATCAAATTTTTTATTAAACTAGTTCATTCAATTTCAATTAATCAAAGTTTTTGGTTGACTTTTTTCTATTAAATGATAATCGATTAAAGTAAATTATTCTCAATATTAGATATGACATAATCCAATATATTTAGACAAAATTTATTTTTGTTGTTGATGTTTCTGTATGTATTGTATTGGATAGGAATGACTGTTATTGACTTTGGAAATATATACCAAAACTAAGAATTAGAAATTTGATACGTGGCGCTCAATATTTTTGTTTGTTTATTAGTAATTGAGTAAATTGAAAGTACTTTATTAACTACGAGTCGAACGAAATTTTTATTTCGTTTTCCTAGTTACTGTTTATAATTCAATAAAATATAATTAAATCAAAACTGATCAATCACATCAATAAAACTAATTTAATAAAAAATTATACATTTATTACCAAAAAACATAAGAATGTTGATTATTAATCAAATTAAATAACTAATAAAATAATCTATTATACTAAAAACAAGGATCCTGTTAGTGAATATATATTATCATTGCAGATTATTAGAAAATTAATGATAAATTTCATTTAAGTTTTACTAACTCAAAAATCTTTTCAAAGAAGTTTAAAAAATGGTGTATATTAGTTAAAAGACAACCCATCTTAAACTTAATGAATAAAAATATAATTTCAAAAATTGAACAATCTTTAATAGGTTATATTAATATCAATAAAGGTGTTAACCAAATTTCATTGCCGTCCAACACTTGAAATTCGAAACTGTTTATTGGCTATGGATTTTAATCATTCCATGCTTCGAATTTAAATATCAAATAATTTTAGATCAAATTGTAAAATTTATTTTAAATGATGTTGGGTTCATTAATTGGAAATTAAATTCATGTAATATGGCTTTATTAGTCAACCATAGATCTGTTACCATAATTGTTGAATATGCTCAATTGAGAATCAAACAAATATCTAAGGGCTTATCATATTCCAAAAACATACGAGCTAGGCCGTCCTTCCAGCTCCTATGTAGCAAAAAAGGTTAATAGAAAAATTCTTTAGCATGGTGTAAAGTAACTTTCAGTATAAAACTCTAACTCGTTATCCAACTAAGAAAATATCGTGCCGCAATGATAAAGTGAGGAAGATATTAATATGAATTTAATGCTGGAGACATAATTTATAAACAATAATGAAGTAGTATTCCAATCGGGAACTGGATTATCGAACTAAGCCACCACCACAGTCGAACATGGTCGTTTAGGGAAAACTGAATCTGAAGAGGTCTTGAAAAACAAGGATTGTGGAAACCAACAATGCATGAACATGAACTGCATACCAAATAAATTATGATTGAGAAAGCTTTGGTGAAACTAGATAGTGACTTCAGAGTTTAAAATGAGGATTATCATCGGCAGAGTCAATAAAAATTCAACGTACTAAAATCCATGTATAAAGACCAATTATTAAAAACAGTGTAAAATATCAAATGAATCAACACAGAAATAGACAGAACAATTGATATTAGAAGAAAACCCAGTTATTGCAAAAATATGTTATGTTTTTACCGGATCGACCCAGAAGCTCAACACAATTATCAACAAATATAATTTCCCTTTATCCACAACCAACAACACATTGGATACAATGTGAATGTACGAATAAATCCCACATTGAATTTGCATAACAAAATGAATCTGCAAAACATATACCTGGAGTATTTGACTGAAATCATCTTCATGGGAAAATAATGCGATGAAGATTTTAGATGAGGTAATCTATAGAATCTAGCTACTATCTTTAAAATTCTGCCCCAAGATGGCTCGTTCCGTGATAAAGTGAAATATTTGGGTCATAAGATCGCTGAGGTTTTGACAATATCGGAATATTCAACCGAGCTAAAGAGTATCAATGAACTATGCACATAACGGTGCAATCGTTTATGTCGGTATGTAAACATTGAATAACTCTGAAGAACCACCGATTTCTATATATGAGGTATTTTTATTAAATTTTGTTCTTTGCAATTTATTTGGACTAGTTTTCAAATCATTTAAAAACTAGTCCAAATAAATTGCAATAGGTATTTTCAAAAATGTCAGTAATTTCTTTTAAAAGTACCTTGGCGTAACTACATTAATTGAGGAACCCGGAAAGACAACGTTTAACAAGTCAAGACACCTATGACAAGTGCATTTTATAGATAATTAAATTAGATTCAAGGACTATCATGGAGTGGCATTGCTGTTAAAATCCCAACTATTAAACTATAAGTGATATATGGCCCAAAACGCGAAGTAGATGGAACATGCCGAGTTCGTTTCAACCACGAGATCAGGAATTGAATGCAATTTCCTGATATCGTGCATGAAATTAAAGGACAGCGAGTACGCTGGCTCGGTCACGGATTCGAACCGAATGATACAACGATCTTTGAAGGGACAGCCGCCTTTTGGTAGGCGAAGAGGTGGCTGTCGACGGCGTAGAGAGCACTCCGGCGTAGAGAGCGCTCGGGCATCTTCTAGTTGCTTGCAACAGTATCAAGAGTTGGCTCGTGATCGAAACCGATGGAGTTAGATTGTTGTCACGGTACGGGCCAATAATAACCTGTAAAAGCCGTTAAAAAAACCTATAACTACGAGTATATTGACAAAACAATTGTTATAATCGTTTATATATGTTAAGCATTGTTAGTGGTTTGCGTGGTTATTTCACCCATCATGTGTAACAAGCCTTTCACAAATATTTCAAGGCATAACAAAAAATACTTCAACCTTTCTTTCATAGTTAAATGAACGCTTATCGTTTGTTTTAAGGATACTTTTATATTTAGCAATTTCTATAGATAATATCTTCCATTAGCCATTAAAACATAATTCTTAACTATTCGGGTTATCCAAAATTTATTTTCATATTTAAAAACCATTGTAAAATATTATTTCCTTAACAAATATAAATTATATTTCCTAAATTTCTGATATGATGTACATTTTAAGCCAATTTGGTTATTACAGAAATTTAGGATCTTTAGTCAAGGATCATATTCAAAACTGCATTAGAATATGATTTACATTCAAATTTTAAATATTTAATTTATGGAGCATATCATTTTATCGTTGTGTTTTCATCAGCCTAGATAGGACTGTTGATTGTCATAATTAAAAGGCAATCTTAAAGTTAGTTTTCGTCCAAACGAAAACATAACCATTATTTCCTTTTAGAGAACGTACAATGTTTAGGCAGTCAAATATGGCATTAAAATAAAGTGCGTTTTTGATCCGGATATCGCTTATATTATAACAGCACAAATTTAAATGGGCAAATCCGGTGACGTTCGTGATTAAAACCAAGGGAAGTTGTCAGGGACCTGGTTTTTTCATACAAAAACACATACAGAAACGTTACAATTTTTTTACGTCAGCTTCAGCAGCTAAAGAATAGTTTAGTGGAGTCTATCAATAAAATCAAAGGAGTTTTCGGACAAGATGCTGGGTATACAACAAAACGAAAAACAAATCATTGGCCACAGTCAATGTTTTTCCATATAATAAACACTCAAATAATCCATCAATTAAAACGAAAATCTAGACGGCGGCAAGAACTTTTGCTTAAATTGGATGAACATTTGTGTATCCTTCTAATAAGTAAGAGAGCAAAAATACCACGTGCCAAGAACTATTTTCCAACTAAGAGTGCTGTCGATTGCATACTTGAAAAATCTACTTAAGAAGAAGATTCGCAAAATGTACGTTCATTCCTGATGATATTACGGACAGAAATGCGAATGCTCGGTTGAGCGAAAAAAACAATGTCACATGCGCTACAGGGCAGAAAAACATGAAGAACCTGTTCGAAAAGCTTGCGTTCAGTGTAACAAACCAGTTTATTATACGCACAGCCTCATGCAAATGAATTGCGAGGATTGCCATATGGCGTCTATTATTTTTAGTTCAATGAAGTACATTATTAGTATAGTTTTATAAAGTTGTTTTATTTTATTTAAATTTATAAGAGGTTATTAATTTAATTTAATTAATTTCAAAGTCCTAAGAGATTATTATTTCAAAGTCCTAAGAGAAAATTAAAGCAAACCATCCAAACTTGCAAAATAAACATGAAAATAAAGGATGTTTGCACACTTTAAAATAGTTTTTCTATTTTTCATAGAAAATGTATGACGAATCTACAGCCGGATACAGTCAAGATCATACGAAAAATGAACAATTTTGAAAATACTACATATAAATTTTGGTTGGTTTTACATGTTCAGAAACCACACAAAAATTAAGGTACTGAGTCTAAACGAAATTAAAATCTACTACAAATTTTCCCAAATCTTCAAAAACCAGATCTGTACAAGTTTAAATCATAAACTAAACCACAAGGTTAAATGATAAAACTGAACCACATTTCCCGAATTAAAACCAACATCACTACTTTTGTGTTCCATCGAAAAAGTGGAATAAAATAACATCAAGGCATAAATATTTCAAATATCTCTATTTTTTTCAAAAAACTTTATTATATTATTGAAAATACGGACATTTTGTGGTATTTCACCGTAAATAAGCATCAAACTGCTCATGACGAGTTAGTTTTGCTTTATATGAAGAAACGGAATCGTACTAGAAGCAATTATTGCGGCACGCTTAATTTTGATATGAAAAAGTTACTTACGTATGTTTATTTACGTTAACAAGTATCAAATATGGAATATAACTTACTGTTCAATATCAAATTAATTTTTTTTATAATACATAATTAATATTTCACCGTCGTCAACATCTAATTATGAATTAAATTATATTTTAATAAAATTTTGTTTATTTAAATGATACTTGATGAATATAATCAATGACAAGCATATAATTCGATTTCTTGATTTTAAACATTAATTATGTTCAAATAAACTAAGAGGTATTGACAAAAACAATAAACTTAATCGAACTGATATTGACATTGATTGAAGTATGTCTCCCTAATAATTAAATGTAACTTTTCAAGATTATTGAAATTTTAGAAAAAGTATAAGGGACTAACCATTAAAAATCTAATATAATAATAATTATTATTAACTTAGAATTTCAATGGTTCAAAAGTAATTATAATACCCATCAAACGAAAGTACAATGAAATTAATCTTATCATTAATGGGAATAGGTATCATTAATGTAGTTTAAAATGCGACGAAGATCTGAGAAATATTATTTTTAGGCATCACTGTTTAATTCTCAATCAACAAAATGCAACAGAATATCAGAATGATGAAAATGTGGTCTTTAGAGTTCCATTGCACAAATATAAAAGTGAAAGACGTAATGGAATCGTTTTGGAGGTTTCAATTTAAATAATACACTTGAAGTAGGTTTACCTAGTCCAAGCAACATGAAATTATCTTGGATGATAATTTATAATGGAGCTTGTATGTAATACTTTCCTCATTTTGAACTACAATATTAAAAGTGTTGTCACGATTTTCCCTAGAAGAGATTCAAACCAATCCACTGTTCGATCACTGAAATGTGAATAATAAATACTAGTTGCTTGTTTTCACTAACGTTTACTATTAATCACCACAATTAAATTTTACATCACAATTAACTTTTTCACTGTTAATTTCACTTATTGCTTTTTATTTAAACTTGTCGGAAAAAAGTGATAAGTTTAAGCTGTTTCATTTTAAACTGAAACTCTACGCTTTCTGTTCGCATATTAATACTCAGTCGGTCTGCTTTTCGGTCATTGTAGAAGTTTCCGTTTGTTTACTATTTCGCCTGTAACTGCATTCAAGCTGTTTTTCAAATGTAAACATTTAGTTATTATATTGAATCAGAGATGTCGCGCGCGTCCTTAACAGTATCAACTAAATACATATCATGACCAAGAAATAAAAAACGTTTAATTTTAGTTGTGCTAGATTAAATATCATGCATCATGTCTTTACTATTTATAATATTTTGTGTTTGATTGATAAAAATATGGAATGGAATTTGTGAATGGAATTTTATCAATATGTAAATTTATACAAAAAACCTAATAGACGCAAAACACTTGAGTATTTAAATATTTCTTCATTTAGGTAATTTTAAATAGCGTCTTGATTTGAAGTTCTGCCTTGAGTCGAGGTACACCTAATTATATATATATATATATATATATATATATATATATATATATATATATATATATATATATATATATATATATATAAATATATATATATATATATATATATATATATATATATATATATATATATATATATATATATATGTATATATATATATATATATATATATATATATATATATTTATTTTATATATATATATACACATATATATATATATATATATATATATATATATATATATACCGTGTCAAGAATCTGACTCCAACGGTTTCGATCATGAGCCAGCTCTTCAAATTGTTGTAAACAATTAGAAGTTGTCAGATCGCTCTCTACGCTGTGATGCTGTCGTCACCGACGATACCGAAACGCGATTATCCCTCTAAAGATCGCCATGTCATTCGGTTTGGATCAGCATGCAAAAACTAAACCATACTTAATTCTTTGATTTCATGCAGGAAATTTTAATTAAATTCCTTATCTTGTGATTGAAAAGAATTCGGTATGTGTCATAAACGTCGCGTTTTAGGCCATAAATCACATTAATAATTACTCTCTCGATTGTTAGAAGACATATTTCGTACTCATCCATCATGGACCAACTTTCATATCTACACACGTCAACGGTGTGTGGATCTGATCAACACTATGGTCAATTCCAGCTTATCAACAATTGCGAGATATGTTGATATCGGAAGTGGACGTAGAGGGTATAAGGTCCGATTCCCAGCCTTTTGATATGATCGATAGATATGCTCTCCCACATTATTATTATGAGTACTCTTCACGCTTTCAAAAGTGTGGCTACCACTGTATGACCCATTGATTTTGAGACCAACGGAAGCTAAACACTGTTCTAGTGGTTCAAGTATCTCTTTCACTCCGTTTTAATTTAGTCTTATTACACAGATATCATCTGGATATGCAAAAAGTTGATTGGATTGTCGAAATAACATATTGTCTTTAGGTGTTTCACTTTTGCAAGGGATTTATTCCAACATAAGATTATAACATATATAGGGGCAGGATAATTTCGCGTAATAATCCAATGAATTGGCCATCAAGATCGTGTGATTTGATCCCATTTGTTCATTTTCTTTGGGATTATGTAAAGTAACTATAGTAACTACGTCGATAAAGCTTGTTTCATTGATATTAAAAATATATTTCTGTGTTTTATTATGATTTATAATATATATTATATATATATATATATATATATATATATATATATATATATATATATATATATATATATATATATATATATATATGTATATATATATATATATATATATATATATATATATATATATATATATATATATATATTTATATATATATATATATATATATATATATATATATATATATATATATATATATATATTTATATATATATATGTATATATATATATATATATATATATATATATATATATATATAATATATATATATATATATATATATATATATATATATATATATATATGCAGGGTGGCTGAGACCAAATGTTACTAATGTTACTAACTTCACTCTGCTGTCATTTGTGTTTTCGCGCGTCAAATTTTTGACAGATTGAAGTTTGGTTAGTTGTTTATATGTGGTCAATAAATAATTGTTCTAAATTAATATCTTGATAAAAAAATCGTAATGGAGTTCAAACCTATAGTGTAATTGCACTGTATTTGGGTGGAAATTCACAGCAATAGTTCGTCAGCTCCGGAATTTGAATGTGAATAAAATGTTTGTGTATCGAATCATTACTCGATACAACGAAACTGGTAGCATCGTTGGGTCTAGATTTTCATACACTCCATAAGAACTAATGTAAAATTGAAGATTTTTGGCTCAATTTTAATGAATGAAAAATACTGAAAACGAAAATTATTTTTATATCAATATTAAAATCAAAAATTTTCATATAACATCATATATGGACGACTGTTGAATAACCGATGAAGAACGATCATTTTGTGTGGTTGAATTATATTTTGTACATTTTCTATAATTTATTTATTTTCATTTATTCTTGTTGTGGATGTTCTTTGTTTGGTGGACTTATGGATCCTCACAAACGCACACATAGGCATTCTTTTAACATTGTATAGCAACCATTCATTATGTATAAATAATTTGATTATCATCTCATCAGTCAATGTATTTTCGAAAAACTTAATTTAATTTAATTTCTCTAAGCTTGGCTTTCGATTGCTTTAAGCTTAGCTTTCTATGTTAGTTTTTTACCAAGGTGTAATGCCACAAAGGTTACCTTTGTGAAAAAATATTAACAACTTTTAACTTGTGAAAATAATGTGATGTTTGGAATGATTTTCACTCCAATTTATTCGCTACTTATTTTAAAAATGTTTTTTCGGTTTTGAAATGTATTGAGGTAGTGTGTTTATATCTGTATCAGATGATTTAGATAGCTGCATCACAAATTATTTTTAAAATATTTCATACTAAAAGTAAACAGCTTTAAGACAATACTGAATATTTGTAAGGATGAGATGTAGAACCAACATCCGAAGTGAAACAGTGTAGAAAACCTCAGAAATATTACTAAAAGAAGTGTAATTTATAGCAAGTATTTACCGCCAAAAAATTAAACTAAATAAAAAATAACACATAACTGATAAGATAAGTTGTGCTCGAAGATTTAAAAAATGATAAGTTAAGCCAAATTAAAAATACACTTAATTCCGAGAATTGTTCTTATAAATATTTTTGGTTATAGAGATGAACGATAAAATTAATCAGAAACGTAATAAAAAATTGTGTCAATCGGAAAGTTTCAGTATGTATGTTCTATGAACATATAAAGTAGTTTTATAATCATAGAAGTATGTATAATCAAATTAACAAAATTATTTCAATAATAACTATTTTAAAGTTCATACTTACACACATTTTACAACTGTACATTTATATATATATATATATATATATATATATATATATATATATAATATATATATATATATATATATATATATATATATATATATATATATATATATATATATATATATATATATATATATATATGCGATTTAATTCAGCAGATACAATACAGAAAACATTAAATAAAATAAAAATTCGCCAGTAGCAAATATGAAACTCATTTATCAGATTAAGTATGTATAAACAATAAATTCAATAAATTTGAATACACACAAAAATATATACATACATAACAAATTGCAAATGTTGTATTTTTATTGTTTGGTTTGTTTAAATAACATTAGATTGATCGTTATGATTTGAAATAGCAAACGATGTTGTTTATGACTATATAATTGAAAATTGAGGGAGAAATACAATCGTGATTAAATTTAAAATAGGAAATAAAATAAATTGAAAATATTTCAATTATCTGTTTAGCAATTTTATCTATGTTTACATCAAATAGGTGAAAGGACTTTATAATAGCGGTTTAATCAGTCATGTTTAACCTATTTACTTAGAAGTTTTAACAATGGAAACAATTTCTTCTGTTTAAAACATGCTTTAAATTAATAAATAAAATGAAATATATTTTGATATGATTCTATTTGTATGTTTTTATAATATTGTATGGTTTCTTAAAAGTGATAAAACAGTTTTTATTTTGATAACTAAAAAATTTATATTTTTGCGTATATCGCGTCTAACATAAATTGATAAATTTGTAAAATAACTATCGGGTTTTAAAAAATGGGGGACTAATATATGCAAGATCCAGAGCCAGATGAACAAAAAATTACTTGGGTACAGAAATCTTCCGTACTGCTGACTAACAATATCGAAATTTAAATTTCAATTTCGTTGTTCTTATAAAAATAAAATCTTAATGTTTCACTATTACAATAATAATATATATGCGCAGTGCAATTCTGAAAGGTATTAATCTGAATACAAAATACTTTAAGATCTTTAATCATAATATATTCGAACTTCAATAAATTTAGTTCACGAAACTGTTGGTGTTGTTAACTGTTGGTGTTGTTTATTGGGTATAGCTTATAAATAAATTTAATGATTCATTTTTGTTCTATATGGGTGGAAGTTGCGTGTTGATTGGCAAGTTTTTTGAATTGCATAAAGTATTTATTGAAGATTCAATTTGAAATATTTCGATTGACGCATTAGGTGACAGGTGTTGATTTAGTTTAATTTGATTGTCTTATAGTTATTGGTTTTGTTTCTGAACGAAACCAATTTATATTGCTTGTCTGGTTGTTCATAGCATCCTAAATAAATAAGCAGGAATGCTTGACCCTTTAAATTTATCGAGCTTATTTATGGGGTCTAGATTTTCATACACTCCATAAGAGCTAATGTAAAATTGAAGATTTTTGGCTTAATTTTAATGAATGAAAATTACTGAAAACAAAAATTATTTTTATATCAATATTAAAATCAAACATTTTCATATAACATATATGGACGACTGTCGAAGAACCGATAAAGAACGATCATTTTGTGTGGAAAGAATTATATTCATAATGTTGAATTATATTTTATGACAAGAAAATTATTCCATCACGATGCCGAAATCTTATTTTACGGCAGTTACAAAAAAAACATTTTTAAAACTTAAATAATCGCCCGTCAAGTCATACTAGCTACAAATTGATAATAACATCACAATTATTGGCTAGTTTCATGTCGTTTTTCGAGAACTTCTAATGGAAGTGGTATGTCGTATTACTTTTCAATCTTTCCAACGTTCACTACTGCTCTAAGTCGAACGTCAACGACTTACTTCGAGAAGTTGAGTAAATTCTTCACATAATGGTAAACTGGAAACTTGTATAACCGACAACGGGACTCAATTCCAGAGTAAATATTTTAGTAATTTGTATCGTGGCCGAGGAGAACGAATATTAACGTTATTTTACCACAGTATATTGCATGAGTAAGCTGAACGATTTGGTGAAACACTAAAAGAGAACAAAAATGATAAATATGTTGGGAACAAACAAGTAAATTTTAATCTAATTCCATGAATTAGTACAAATACAAAACCAAAACACCAACAAACTAAATCACTGCAGCAGAATTATTTGTAGACCCATCAATCCACACGGAACTTAAACTAGTTTGATTTAATTTGGAATTAAACACAGTGGACGATGATTTACATCAATGTAGATAACGAAGATGATCACGATCATCAATAGTAGTGATATTTCCACAATAATTCTAAGACCCAAAGATATAGTTGCACAAATCAGTAATCACATTCATATTTAACATATTTATACACAGGCCAAAAGTCAATATTTATTATTAACTAAATATAATATAAATGTTTTATTATAATAAATAATTTATTATTGTCCACGGACGGGTATAACCTATAAACATTTTATAAACAATTTTTGAAAGCAAAGAAAAACAAAAATAAAAAATATGTTTTTATTTTTTATTTACTGTACACTGTCCGAAATTTTTTAGTAATAAATATGAACTGTAGGGCGATTTATTATTTTTTAATGACGTCAAAACTTATTGATGGATTAGTAAATATGGGGTATAAACTTTTTAAGTTCAATTTCGATGATTGCGGCTATATAGAAGCAGTTCAATTTCGATGATTGCGGCTATATAGGATGCTATGAGTTGTTTCTGTAAAGAAGAAACTTTTATTGAAGTAATTTTGTTTCTATCATTATAAAATAATAAGATTTCTAAACTGACACGCTTAAGATTGGAGAGGGGTCGCTTAACCCGTGGTTCTGATCAGGAAGTTTATTTTATTTTGAATAAGCAGCTTATTTGCTGTGTAAATCAAAAGCTTAGAAACTAAAGACTGCCTGAAAAGAATGACCGATTTAATGATTTCTTTGATTGAATATTATTATGTTATTCAAGAAATCTAATATTATACTGTCTAGATGTTTGTAAAACTAAAACATAAAAATGGATATGGATGCATAATGGAATGGAATAGATGCTCGGGTTAACTAAATACGAGTATAACTCTACTAAACTATTTTTTAGTTAAAAAGTTCCCCTTATAAACGAATGTACAATGTAGTAGATCATCATATTGTTTCGGATCATCGCGGAAATTTATAGGGATACATTATTTAGTAAAGTATATGATGAGATGAGCCAAAGATATTTTTAAATTTTTCCAATTTTATCCAACTAACAATATATAATAATCTTAAATAATCAGTATTAAAATGATATATAACCTACTAAGAGATTATATTTTATACTAATTATGTAATTAGAAAATGTCTTTGCTGTGTATTATCTCTGCAGTGGTTTCTGTGACTCACATAACTTTCAGTGTTGAGATGCAGTTCATGAATGGACTCACATAATACTGGAATATAATAAGTTTTCAGATATCTATTTCGTACTCTGTTGAATATATTCTAGGAACATGCTAACAATAAATTCCTCATATTTAAACTTATGCACAACGTCAAGCACTGAGTATAGGTTACTATTGCATTTATACAAATGTTAAGTAGGAAGATGCTCACATTAAGAAAACTGTGACAAAGCCGGCTGTGACTTACGTAATTCAGAGCAAATTGAATCGGATATTGCATATCGGATATTACATATTATAATCAGATCAATTTTAAAAATCGAATTAATATAAATTAACAATAGAAAAGAAATCATAACAGATCCTTGGGAGACGCTATATTTAATAATACCTGGATCAAAATTTAATATATTTTAACAATAGGACTAAGGACGCCTCATTTTAAGATAACTTGCGAGCCAACTTAAAATAATTGCTCGCATACCAATAGTACATGTTATAGTTAAGCTACCAATATTATATGGTCGACTCTATCAAAAGCTTAAATGATGTTTATAAATAGTGTTGTAAACTTCTGCGAAATGTTAATAGAAGTTATAATGTTCAGTAAATTCATAAGCAGCCAAACCAATAATATGGGTTTTATGTTAAAAATGTATCTTACATACATCAAGTCTTAACTGACGTTTTATTAGTTTATTTAAAACCTTATAGAGCCAGAGGATAAACTGGCCCTTTTGCTTAGTTGAAATTCATCGTCATAATAATTTATTAAAATTATTTGAAATCGAATTAGAAGACTTTCTGATTGGAATTGATAAATTTAAGGTACAGATGTATTAATAGAGACACCACATCTATAATTTTTCAAGTATCTTTGAAATTATCAATAGATAAATCAAATTGGTTCTTGTACAAGAGGGCCTTCGTACTATGCATAAGGACCACAAAGTTTCTTATAAATAGTTAGTGTTTTAGTAAACTTTTTTTTTATTGTAGGAGGCTCACAAAAGTAGATATTCCTGTGTGAGTTCTTAAAATGTCGAAAAATATTTCGAAAGCAATATTCTAATTTGATTGAGAATATATAGAATTCTTATTTTCAAAATTAGCAGTGCATCGAGCTAGTGTACCATATTCCTCCATAAAAAGAAATTAGGAGGAGTCAAATCAGGAGATCGTGAGAGCCAGTCGCCTCGATAATTTTATGACTAGGAAAATTATCAAAAAATTGGTTATAAGGAATGAGCTGTGTGTGGTGTGACACCGTGCCATAAGAATGACATCTTCTATAGGTATAAAATAAAAATATTATTATAATATTTTTGTTTTTATTTAAAATATTCCTAACAGTGGAATTAATTGCGTGAATTTTATTTATTTATATATAATTATTTCGATCTTTCGATAATTATTTCGAGAAACGATCTTTCGATCATCAGTATATATTATTCAATTGGAATAATAATAATACCGGAGTGAACAATATATACTGATGATGGCAAGATCGTTGCCGAAATAATTACATATAAATAAATAAAATTTACGCAATTAATTCCACTATAAAATATTATTTAAATAAAAACAATTATATTTTTATTTTAAAACAAGTGGATTAAGTCACACATAAAGAAATTTAAAATTAATTTCCACTATTCTTATATATGCCTTTTAGAAGATCTTAGACCACTCAATTCGTGCAATTGAGGGTTTTCAGTACCCCAATAGTATCTATTCTGTTTATTATCAAAGCTAGTCTAGTTAATATGTCCTAGTCAAGTTTGTTGTGACCATTTGAATTTCAAAACATTACAATTTGGGGAGATATCTCTAATCTTTGTACATGACATTAATGAAGATTATTCGAAAACTCAGCCTCACCATCCAAAATCAAAATGGAATCAAACAAAATCAATTTTAAAATGACCCTGTATAAACAACAAGATAGCAATGTTCATTTAATTATCGTAGCAGATACATTCATTAATAATTATTAATGAATTACCTTGGACTTAACATTATTATTTTTTAATTAATTCACTTAGTTTTGAAATATACACATTTGAATAAAAACATGAGTCATGATCTTGAAATATTTATGTGAAGTACAGTACATAAATTAAATAAACAGTTTGATCGTCGATTCATTAAATTGTATTATTATAATTTAGTTGCGTGTGTGGGTGGTTGATAAAAATGCAATTTATTTTTATTTATTTCATTACAGTCTTAAATGAAAAATGATTGAACGAATCAGGTCAATGTTGAAGTTACGATTTATTTAAATTAATTAAAATTTATGTTTTATGATTTATCATTTTTCAAATAGAATTGAATTTATTATAATAAAGTTGAATCAAATCGAATATAAATTACGTACTACATAGCTAACTATTACAAAAGACAATTTATTTAGAACAAATAATTGGACAATATTATAAAAATAAAGAAATCTTGTTTTATCCAGTACATTGATTTCACTTGTTATGTAGCTATTTATTAAAATAACAGTTGACATGCAATTTTGAACTGTAAATGTTGTTCAACATGATATGCTATTAAGATAAATTATTTGGTTAATAAAGTTAGACATTATAGATTTATAATTAGAGCAATTGAAATGTGAAGCACACAAACTATGTAGAGGCAACATTTATATTGAATTCAGAAATATGTTTTCAACCCATAATCTTCCATATGTAACTATAATAAAGAATTTAATTTGACTAATTCCAGATAACGTTATTCGTATTTTGACATCATCGAAAAACTTAAACATCAAAAACAGTTATATCATGTCCTTTCATAATTCATACAAATAAAGAGCAGATTATGCTTAATCCTTGTCGATCTCTAGTTTATCATTTTCGGTTTTCACCGCTTCTCTCTAGATTTAAAAATATTCATAATATAGCTTCCAATCAGCAACAATGTTTTAGAACAATTTACCTTAAGTGCTACCAGTTGAAAATTTGTTATATACTATTATTATTAATTTCCTTGTGAAAATCAGTAACCCAGTATTAGTTGGACCACATGTTCATTGCAATTTGCATGTTATGTGAATATTTGTAATTATACCTTTCAAAATTTCAGACAAGATATTTAATAACAAATTGTTCAAAGTGATATCATACCACAATGACTGTATGATCGATGATTATGATGAAATTATTATATTATTATTGCTTCTTTACTTTTACAATGATTTGTTTAATCAACAGCCTCTTTGTGTGTATATGCATGCATATATTAATATCATTCAGATACATAATCATTGATTTTTGTAAGTCAACCGTGTGAGATTTAATTAAGTAAATTATTGTAGCGCTCTTGAAAAGAAAAAATCGATTTATTATGTTTTAAATGATCAACGAGATACAATAATTAATATAAAAAAATCAGACATGATCACTTACATTAATAATCATGACTGGTGTGGTTTTTGCTTTTCAGTTTATACATATAGGCTCACCTTGAATTCACACACTATTAATTTAATACTGACTAAAATGTGTATGTATGTATGTGTTTTATAAATGGGTTTGAACGCCAGTAGCAACCTATAAAATTTTAATTATTTGAACGTTTGTAATTTACTTTCGTCTCAATTGTTTTTTTCTTTCGATCATTAATTCGTATGAATCTGGCTGACTACAATATACATTACACTAAATTTCCATTTTATCACAATATATATACAGTAAAACCTCGATATACCGGACTAATTCAAACGATGGCAGTCTCTAATAGCCGACTGTCCGTTATATAAAAATACATGATTTTCATTCTCAACAATACGCACATTTAAGTATATTTTTAGTGTTTTATGTATCTTAGAACAAAACTCGTAAGAATACCAAACTATATTTTCTCTCCAAGTCCTGGGCGTATTTATTTAACCTCAGATTAAGGTCACTTATAAAGAAATTCATGTTCCGACAAGGAAAGAGGCTCACCATACATTTTTCGTAATGAACGGAGTTTTAGATATCTTCTCTTAATACTTTTTTATGCTAAGATCGAGGTTTTACTGTATATACATATATTGATATATATATATATATATATATATATATATATATATATATATATATATATATCAATATATATATATATATATATATATATATATATATATATATATATATATATATATATATATATATATATATATATATATATATATATATATATATATATATATATATGTATATATATATATATATATATATATATATATATATATATATATATATATATATATACTCAAGTAATCTATAAATTGCTGATAGTAATTTTAATAATAATCTAAATATGTAATTAATAAATGTATGATTGATTAATAAATGTGATTTCTTTTAAACTAACTATTTAAACTAACATCACTCACACATAAAATGTTATATAATACAATGTCTACCGAAAATAGGTTGAACTTGTTTATCCAAAACTGTCGATTTGATATGTTATTTATTTTTGATTCAATTATTTATTTATATAAAACAATAGCTGTTTAATAAAAATAATCTTCTTGATTAAAACCGCCGTTCAAGCAACTCGTCTTCTATCGGTGCTTTTCAATAACAAAAAATTTATTGATTTAATTTTTATTAAATATAATAGAAATAGTTTTCTGTTTTATAGAAATAATGAGATAAGAGATGGGGGACAAAATTTTAAACTTGAAAAAGAAAGTAAATAACAAAAAATAAATTGTTATCATCAGAATATATTAGCAAACATAAATACTGATCATAGTAATGACCTACATAAATATATGTTTACCTACATATATGTAAACTTCACAAACACTAATACTTCTTTAGCGTAGAAAGAATTAAAAAAACACATGGTATTTTAAAACTAAGTAAATTGTAGATTTATAATTCATTCAGCTATCTGTGAAGTAAGCAGGAACAAATTTCTATAGGAATACGCTCATAATAAAAAGTAAATATTATGGTACCAATCAAATGTTGGAATGGTTACCTTGAATCCGGTTATCTTGATAAAATATATGAATGTAAAAGAGCGTTACATTATTGTACGTCCTCAATTTGGTTTCGGCGTAAGTTAGGACGCAGCATAACTCTACGAGCAGGTTGACTCTATAATGGGGATTATTTGCTTATGGAAAAGAAGCTACCAATAGGAAGATCTCACAAATTACTTAAGGCTATAACAACTATTAATGCAGAAAAATCAATAATTCAAGCGATAATGAATCAAGAAAATTATCTTTCTATAGTTAGTAAGGATGGCAGAAATAAAGTAACGATGACTCAGAGTTTTTCAATTGTTAATCGTCATCCACTAGTAGTAGTAGATCAACACATTAGTACAGCTATTTTCAATGCTGTCTCACCGGACAACAGCGGGTCTATCTTTCGCCGATTACCTTTGTTGTTTGCTGAAACTGTGATTCATGTCTCTATTGCTTGAGATTTATATTAATAAACCATGAACACTACCAAAATTTCTATCATCAATAAATGATTGAAGATGCCTCAAGTTAGGCCACAACAATTTATTTTAACTTTCATAGCTAGTTGGAATATGCTTGTATGAAATAATTTTTCATTCGCTGCAATGTCCATGTCTTCACAATTTCCCATTTACGTGTTGGAATTTCGCCGCAGTGTTGAACTCTGTGGATCTTAAAGCTATCCACTAAGGCACTTCCAACCAGATTTTCTCATGCCGACCAGATTTTCTCAAAGTGAGACATGAATGTGCAAAACAAACGGTGACTAAGGCTCACCGAGAGGGTTAGAGTTTCAACATTTAAAATGCCGAACTATGAGGAATATTAATTAAATGAAAATTAAAAAAAATAACCGAATATTATGCTTAAAAACTTCGGTTGGTATGTGGTGTAACAAAAGCTTAGGTCTTTCGTTCCACCATATACCAACCAAAGAATGATTTATAAAAAATTAACTCGGATAATGTCTGGATTTCCAAAACGCATTTTCTCCATTTTATCAGTAAATTATTGATATGAGACACGATTCTTGAGCGATCATAATTTGCGAGTCTTAAACTCGAGAGTAATGGTGTTGGGTGTTCAAGGCGTGGACTATAATTTTTCTATACCGCATGATTATAATTCACACATTGAAAACCTCGCTAACCAAAATAAAAGCTTACTAAAACAACCGAAGGAATAAAATAAATCATCAACTAAAAGGAACAATTTTTGAATGAAAAGTCTGGTGATGTGATGATGTACGCACCTGTAAATACCTTCATGGTTGCTATCGCCTACTTGTTTATCTTATCCTGTAATTAATTAGGACAAGCAACGAAAAAAGAAATTTAAAAATAAATTTTATTTACAATACAAAGAAGAAACAAAAATTGTAACGATACACGGATCAATAAAAATATGCAACATATTACTATGACGTCATTTTATGGTGACGGTTAATTATAATAGCTTCACATTCTTAACCCAAATAAAATATTGTAAAAGAAAATCACAGTAATAATTTATCATTACCAAGTAAATGTAACTTGAAATTAAACTCATCTTAATATAAAACCTTTAAATATTTAATATGTAGCTTAAACACCGTAAACGGCCCTTATCGTCTCTCAACTCAGACCTTACAAACCACTAATATGTATTGGTGCACATTATTGTAAGTGGTCAGTTCAACGAATGATTTTATTAACTGCGAGAATCGAGCTTATATATTATATTTTTAGATGTATCGCCGTTGATGTAGTCTCTTCGTGTTATTTTATTGTTTTAACCATATACTGCTTTTGCGATGTATGCTATAACATATATTTCCATCTCGTCATTAACATCCTAATCCGAGCTTCCTTGCCCAAATGAGATCCATGTCTCTACATCAGATCTGCTCAGGTTGGAAAGAGGGTAGACATCTCCGAGTTTCATCAGATCAGATCGCTTAGTTTGTGACTCTTCAACAGCGTTACCATTCTTTATTTTGTTTTCTTAAATTTTGCTTCCCATTAGTCTGCGGAATAATAATATATGAATATATGAAAAACTAATTTCACAAGTCAAATCAGTTTCTGTTATTTAATATAACAATTGAAATTTAATTAATTTAGTAAATGCAGTTTCATGTATGGAGTAACTACCTTATATAGATTTCGCATTCGATTTAAAAGTTCAGTTGGACTGGTATCTAGTTAACTTTTTTGTTGTCATGAATGAATTCTGGTTCGTTGAGCCGAATGCAACATTTCTTCGCCTGGGTACTAATTACATTAGTCGCGTTTGTGCAAATTGACTTCTAGATAACTCTTCTATACTATTTTCAATATTTAAGATTATATTCTCATTTAAAAATGTTAGAATATGTATTAGTTTCCTTTTTCATTGCATATCTCTTGTATTAAGTAAATACATTACTGTACCAAAACGCTCGCTTGAAACTTCAGTTGCTTTTTTTAAGATCGAATACTCATATTTATTCTAAAGCTGGTTAGTTAAATTTAAAAATTAGCCAACATTTTTTTGGAAGATCTCGTTGTTGTTTATACTCTAGTACTTAGTCTCATACTTTTTCGAAGACTTATGCTGCACCCAACAAGATACTTAGACATATTATCTTATTTCTCAATGAAACTTCAATTAAGTACTTGAGTATTTTTTCAAATAATTTTCAAAATTGAAGGTAGCAGCGTGTTGTCATGGAACGTTTGTCATAAAAAATAGTTTTGGTAAGTCTTTTTCAGGGAGTTCTTTAACTATTTGCCCTGAAATTAGATCGTAGCTAGAAGAAGTTTAAGTTGTTGATAATTTTATATTTTAGGTTTTGTATTATGGTTTGTAAAGCCCTGTGGGTAGGGGCAGTCATGTGTCGTAAATATTACGAACGAAACAAGAAACCCATAGAATACCACCACAGCATCCAGAGCTTGTCGCAGGAAGCACCTACATCTGATTGGATCACTGGGCTGACGACCCGCATCCATAACAAAAAATCAAAATTCAAAAACCTGGTGCGTTGGACGGCCTTATCACATGTATAAAGGAGTATCGGCTGGAACTCGTAGCGCTCCAAGAAACTCGATGGCCTAAAAGTGGAGACCATGTGTCCCATGGCTATACGTTGCTACACAGTGGAGATGACCTCGGAAATCTTGGTTTTGTATTTCTCGTTGGGCCACAGGTAAAAAAGGCTGTACTGCACTTTCAGGCAGTTGATAATCGAATGTGTAAACTTCGCTTGCACATGAAATTAGCCAACCTGTCAATTGTCGGTGTACATGCGCCCACTGATATAAGCCAACCTCAAGATTAAGACTCATTTTATAATAATTTGGATTATCTGATCGGCTCTATACCTGAGCACGATGTCATATTGGTGACTTTAATGCTAGAGCTGGCAGAAACTACACCGACTTATGTAGTAATATTGATCTGTACTCCCGACACCAAACTGTGACCGAAAATGGGGAAAAAATGATGTACTTTGCGATCGCTCATGATTTTAACGTGGCAAGTAGTACTTTCCTCTGAAAAACAGCCATTTGAAATATGGACACATCCACGTAAAACATCCCGAAGCCAAATTGACCATGTGTTGATTTCTAACGGCCGGGATCGAGTTGTCCAAGACGTGAGATCGTATCGGTCGTCAACCAAATTTGTAGGCAGTGACCATTATCTAGTCACTGCAAGGCTACGTTGGAGATTTTCGTCAGGGAGAACATGAGAATATTCAACCCGATTCTCCTGTGAGGGTCTGATAAATGAAGAAACGCAACCGAAATACCAAGATCTTGTCAGCAATAGCATTTTGCGACCCAATTACCAATCTGATGATGTGAAAAGTGTCTGAGAAGAATTAAAAATTCGGTTGTCGATGCTGCCCAGCACATTCTCGGTATAGTGAAAATTAAGCCCAGAAATGATTGGTTTGATCAGGAGTGTCGTCTGGCTGTTGAGCAACGAAATATAGGCCACAATGAAGTGGAGACTCGGTTTACAATTGCAAGAAAAAACAAGGCAGTTCTTGCTAGAAGATCTAGAAGGTCTTAAGAGTACAACAACTCAGCAATGAGCACAATTCGCGAGGTTTCTTTAAGGGCACCACCGAATTGCACCATAACTTAAGATCTCGGTCAACCGCCATTCGGGACCAGGATGGAAACCTCTGTGTTAACGTTGAGGCGGCACTCGATACATGGCGTGAACATTTTCTGCCCTAATTAATGTTCTAATTTTCCTTGAGGATCCATCCTATGAGGAATCCACAATGGCCTTGCAGAGACCTTATTCGACTAATATGGCGAAATGAAGTTACGCCTGAAGAATGGAAAGTGGCCGCGTTATGCCCAATATTGTAAAAAAAGAGTCATCGCCTGAAGTGCGAGAATTATCGCGGTATAGCTCTCCTATGCACAACATTTTAAGTTACTGTGTTACATAATCTTGGCAAGAATCACTCCTCTGGCG
This sequence comes from Tipula lateralis, assembly GCA_963932295.1. Taxonomy (NCBI): domain Eukaryota; kingdom Metazoa; phylum Arthropoda; class Insecta; order Diptera; family Tipulidae; genus Tipula; species Tipula lateralis. Next base: position 97,403,409 of record OZ010737.1, on the reverse strand, counting down.
AAGGAAATTGTCGGTGACTACCAAGGAGGATTTCGTCCAAATCGGTCAGTCACTGATCAAGTTATTTCGCTACGGATGATTCTTTCCTAGTACTACGAAACATCTCGCGATGTACACCAGGTGTTCCTAGATTTCAAGCAAGCCTATGACTCGATCAATCGAGAGGTTATGATATATGCGCTTGAATATTTAGGAATACCGAAAAAATATGTACATCTGTGTAAAATGACAGTAACGCAGTCACAGTGATGAGTTAAAGTTGAGTATAGGCTATCGAGAACTTTTGCAGTCACAACTGATGTTCGACAAGGAGATCCGCTGTCCCCGATACTTTTCAATCTCATGTTGGAATACATCCTTCGTACCAGTGAAATACCTCAGGACAATATCTTATTCCGACAATCCAATCAACTTTTTGCGTATGCAGATGATTTCTGTGTGGTTGGATTAAATGGCAACAGAGCGAAAGAGATACTTGATCCACTGAAAAAGTTCTCAGCTTTCGTTGGCCTCAAAATCAACGAGTCCAAAACGAAATAAATGATCTCTGGTTTTCGAGACCTAGACGCAAGTGATTTCAGTAGTGGTAACCAGACATTTGAAGGAATAATGAGATTCAAGTATCTTCGATCTCTCATTACTCACGATAATAGTGTGGGAGAGGATATCAAAGTTCGGCTTGCCACTGGTAATCGGGATTTATATCCTCAACGTCCACTGCTGAAATCAAAATAACTTGCAAATGCGGATAAGCTGAAACTGTTCAGAGTGTTGATCAGACCCGTTGTCATGTATGGATGTGAGGGTTGAACCCTGACGGATGAATACGTAAGATGGCTTCTTCTATTCGAGAGAAGAATCATGCGTGTGATATATGGCCCAAAACGCGACGTTGATGGCACATACCTAGTTCGTTTCAACCACAGATCAGAAATTTAATGCAAATTCCTGATATCGTGCATGAAATCAAAGGATAGCGAGTACGCTGGCTCGGTCCCATTCTACGTGCGTATCCGTACCGAATTATACAGCGATCTTTGAAGGGAGAACCGCCGTTCGGTAGGCGAAGAGATCGCTGTCGGCTAGGATGGCTCTACGGTGTAGAGAGTGATCTGGCATTTTCTGATTGCTTGCAACAATATAAAGTGCTGGCTTGTGATCGAAACCGATGGAGTCAGTACAGGCTATTTCGGGTTCCATATTTTCTCTTATGGGTTAAACCACTGTTAGTCTCGGGGAAACCTGAAATTTGTTTCAAGCTGAGTTGCAGATGACTTAGCCATATTGTTTGGCCCTTGTCACCCTAGTTCTATAATCATTTTTGATAAGAGGCACCTGTATGTTTAAATTCTTCGAAAAGTATGTTTTGTTCAACGTTTTAATTATAGCTTAGGTTTAAGAACATACTACGAAGCATATTTTATTTAAAAGCAGAATAAAAATAATCTATGGCTTAGAAGCCGTAAACGTCCCTTACCGCGTCTCAACTGAGACCTTACGAACCAATTTTAACGAATGGTGCACATTGTAGGTGGTCGGCCCAACAAATGTTTTTATCAGAATACCGTAATTCTAGTTTTACTGGATTACAATTTTTAACGATTTTAATTAAATCGAACTATCTGATAAAAATTAGTTACTCTAATATTTCGAATGAATATTGGTACATTGGTATAGAAAACAAAGAATACGCTTATCAGTTATTTAATGGTTTAATTTATATTATAGTGAAATTAGATTTGTTTCAACTCTGTAATAATTTGTTGTTACTTACATCCATTTAATACACAAATTAATATTTGAACTCAATTCAAAGTATATTGACCACGTATGATTACGTTTTATAATCAAGGTGATATCTTTCATTGTTATTGATAGTTATAAAATGTTTCTTAGAAGTTATTAACTCTATTTTGAAATACAACTAAAATAACCATATAACAACTAACTTAAATTTCAGAGCTGTAACTTTACTATGTCTTTAATAATTAGAATTTCTTTAAAAACTAGTTGTACTTAAACGAGGTATAAATAAACGCACAAGCAACACAACACATGCTAAAAATGGTTGAGATGAGTGTTCTAATCAATTGCAACTGTAAAATCAATCACATATACATGTAATCTCTTATCTTCATCTTGTTCGTATTTCACTAAACAATTAGTAAGTCCTTGTGAGGTGACATTCCAAGAAGCTCGATAACAAACAGTACACGTTACATGTCGAAAGAACAAGATTTATAAATATTCAACACATCACATATTGATAAAATGCCGATCAATAAATTAAAGTGTTGTATGTTTTTAATTAAATCACTTGTAATTAAGGCATCAAAGATAAGATACGCAAACCATACGACATTATAGCCACAATTGAAATTATTGTTTTAAATTTCACTTTGAAACCATATAAATGACTTCGTTTCGTCTTTTATATACACATATAAAAAAAATGTCGTTCAATGGTTTTTTTTACGCTGATCTAACATTAAGCGCTTGTTGGACTGAATAAATATTATGTTTATGTTTTCTTTGTGTGCGATAGATATTGCTTCATAGTGCGATATGAGAAATTAAATAATCAAATAAATTATGCTTCGTAAGCATTTCGTATCACTTTATGCATCAACATTATATACTTACGAATATAATTCAATTTCAAAAATATATTTTAGGCAATTTTTTGTGCAGTGCAGTTATATTCGATCAAACGAAGATTGAAAGTGTTTTGTTGCAGATTAGAAAATCAAATATAAAACAACTGAAGTCAACATAAACAAAAAATTGAAAAATAACCGGTTAGGTTTGTACATACATATGTGTAAGAAGTGGATGTATATAATTAGGTAGACGATTTGTCAGACAATCGCGAATTTGTTTGTATGTTTATTTTCACAATTCACAGACACAATATAAAATAAGAAATATACCAAGGGAAACCTGTTTGGATGCGCGTTTTTCTTGTTTTATTTTTCTTATTTTCTTTCTCATTTTATCACTTGGAATACTGTAATAGAAATTGTATATACAGGTCGAATGAAAGCTGATACTCTTAAATTATTCTATTGAGCTACCACCGTACATTGTGTTCATAAAGCCAAACAATTCTTACATACAATTTATCTATTTTTGTTGATATTGATATGATGTTTTGTCAGCCATGTTATTAACTTTATATACACAACAGGTCGAACATAACTATAATTTGAAATATAATAACCGCCAGTTTATAATAAATAATCAATATAAAAAGTTTTTAAAGCATTATATCACCAGAGTTTAAAAAAACACGATTTATTGCTACTATAGTGGAGTTTATATAAACGAGCATCATTGGCTTTGAAAATATTTAAATTAATACACTATAAAAACATAATGTAATTAAGTCATAAAATAGTACTGGTACACTAGTAATTATAGAGATGATTTAATTCATTAAAATATTCATATCTGCGTGTAATTAGACTGACGATTAAAATTATTCCAGTATTAACAAAAATAAATGTGAAATCAAGAACTATTAGGGTTTCCGACATTTCAGGGTCACTATTTAGTTGTGATAATGTTTTTTTAAATGTTACTATATAGTTATTAGTCAAACTATTATTCTTATATGTTAAGATAAGAACAAGAGATTATAATGGTTTATTTATTCTTTAATTATAAATTGTGTTTCGTAACAGTTTAATATTTATTTTAGTTTACGAGTATAATGCTCTATTTTGAGATAGAGATAGTGTTATTTACTATATTTTTTATTAGTATTACTCAAGTTGGACCCAATGATATTGTAAAAAAAGTTCTATATTACCATAAAATTTTATTTATTATTTACACCGAATTGAAATTAGTCAAACTAAATAGGTAAAATTCAAACAAATTAGGCCGTAAAAAATTGACGGGTTACACATAATCCTAAATTCTGAATTACGCTTAATGTTTAAGTTTACTATAATACGGTAAACTTCAACATAATTATGTAACTATAATACAACGATTGTTATGAACTCGTATGGACTTATAATTAATTATATTAGAATTAGTTCTTTGAGTATTACAACGAATATGCTATTGCTGAACTGATGTGGACACAATCTTAAACGATTTAGTCATTGTTATAATCATATTAGTATTTATTATATTTATTATTTGTTGTTTAAAAACATTTTTAAACTAATTCTAAATCATTTTATTTAAATATTTGATTTAAAGAATCATATTACATATGACATTTTATACAGTTAACAATTATTGCTCCTATCATGCTAGATAAGCTTAGATAACCAATATAATATTTTATTAACAATTTTGGGTTAATAACTAATACAGTGAAAATAGATTTGAGGACTTTTATTAAGTAAATGAAAATAATCTTTACCAAGAAGTAGAGATAGGTAAATTATATTACGAAAGCATGCAGCGAAAATTTGTAATCGCCACATTATTCCAAAACAAATAATGTCATGGCAATTCTAATTTACGAATATCACATCATTTTCAGTCTCACCCCATAACAAATCACTATAACATTTTTAATGTGAGACCAAAATACATTTTTATCTCGACAATTTAAAGACTACCCCGAAAAAATCTTTCAGATATAAATTTTTTGATAATCATGTCAAATTTTCATGACATCCAATCAAAGAAAAATAATCAAAGTTGTCTTCCTTTTCATTGTCAAACCAAATAATATTTTCTTTAATAACATAACCCATTCTATTTTTACTTTACAAACAAACGACCATATGCTCATGTCAGTATGAATCACATTAATTTTTAAACAAGCAAAAATGTCTCCTAGTTCTGTAACTTTGGAACTTATCATAACAGATAAACGGCTTACAGCATTTTTTTATTATTCTACCTACAAATTTATCAAATATAAAATGGCTTACATAGACAACTAGGCAACGAAGTATATTTAAGATGCATAAATTAGCAATACTTTTTGTTGTTAACGATGTCCACTATAGATGCATTGAAATAATATTCAAAAGTAAGAATATCAACAAAATTTCTAGCTACAAGAGCCAAAAGCCTTATTTTAATTTTAAAAAAATTATTCTCCATTCTCCAATTATTCTCCATTATCTTACCTTGGAATTGTCGACTGGCTGAAATAACTTCAAAGCAACAATTTTAAAAATTAGACCCGTGCTTTAAAACTTGATAAATATTCACCATGGTAAGATGATAAAATGTTTAATTTGAAGAAAGGGAGGGCAAAGATTATAAAGAAACTTTAAAACAATGTAGTGAGGCTAATAAGCGTAAGAATGCAGAATATAACCAACATTTCGAAAATTGTTTTGAGATTAAATACCAGAATTACATAACTTCTATTAAAGATAACATTTTATGTATATTTTTTTAACGAAATATCTTTGGAAGTGTGTTATCTGAAAAAAAATATATGTGTATGTATAAAATATAAATATATATTTAATTAAACCTAATAAGTTTGGAATGATTCTGATGTTAGTTTTTAAAATATTTGATTGAAATCAGAACAAACCAATCATTGATTAAAAATTAACGCGACCATTAATTACTTACAGGTCAATTTTTGAGTTACCTTCTTTAAACTTTTTACTTATAATCAACTGAAATTTCTTGAGCATAATTTACTATTCTACTTACTACACTATCTTAACAATCCAAACCCACTTTTGCATTAAAATAATCATTCCTTGTTTAGTTATTTTTAATCAACTTATAATATTAATTTATTCTGATTGCAAAATTAGTGGACAGCTACGTTATAGCAACAACCGGTTTTGACCGAAACTAGGCCTCGAGTTCGTTTATTTGAAATTCTCCTAATAACACATATTTAAATTTTAGACCATTCAGTGTAAGTGGTAGGATTATTGTCCATAATGCCTTCTATTTAATAGCCTTTATAATTCTTAGCCGGTTTGACGTGAATTTCATCGAATAAACAATCGAACACTTTTCGATAACCATCGAATTACATCGAATACTTTTCAAACGATTCTAATTTCGAAAATTTTTGTACGAGTGATTTACGCTCGATCGTAAATTACCTTTGAAAAAAAAACTTTAAATACACTGACCAAATGTCACAGTGGTTTAAGCTGCGGCAGTTAGAGCGGGAGGTACCGTGCTCAAATCGGGGCGCAAAAGGAATTTTTCACCATCGATTACGAACGGTGGTGTGAATGAACACATCTATGACCCCCTGTTGTAGTGAAGAATTAATGGGCCTACCCATCTTTCATTTCAGTACTATAGGCTGGCATGGAGCTATGCAAAGTGTAGATAGCCGTACGTCTTCTATTTGTTTGTAAGGTAGGACATAAATAAGCGAACTGCAAAAGAGTTAGGAGTGTATTGAGCCCCAAAACAGATTGGAAAGATAAAAATAAAAATATACTCAATGTGAAAACGTTAAGTATTGAGAATTTCAACTGAAGGATATGTATGAAACATCATGGATGAAAAATAAGAATGTCCGAAGAATACCATGGTATTCTTAAAAAAATAAAGTTTGAATTGGTTTTGACGACTTAAGTTCCTCTTTCTATTTTCATCAATGATATCATAATCGCTTAAACTCTCGAGGTTTCTTTATTCCATCATTATTTTATAATCATCTAAAGTTTAAAGGGCTAAATTTAAATTATTGCATGGCTTATTAAATTTTAAATAGTGGTCGCTGTTAGTATATATTTTAAATAATAACAGTGAAGCAATACAACTTCTTGACATAACACAAGAACTGAGACGCCCTACAAGAATTAAACCGCATGAGCTATTCATCTAATAAATAAAGTTTTATTTTTGGGAGCAGAATATTGATTGAACCCACACTCGCTTCACTTATTTGTTTCAAATAATTTCGTTATTAGCATTAGAAATAATAATAAATTATCATGTGATAAGATTGTACTTTTATATAATATATATATATATATATATATATATATATATATATATATATATATATATATATATATATATATATATATATATATATATATATATATATTTATATTTATATACATATATATATATATATATATATATATATATATATATATATATATATATATATATATATATATATATATATATATAGATATTTGTTTATAAATATATATTATTATTAAATAAATAAACAATAAACATACATTTTCAAAATCAACACCAGTACTATAAAATAAGGTCGCATGCTTAAGATTTTAATGGTTTGCCCCGTGTATCAGTTAGAATAAGTCAAAATGCTTATTCCACACTTTTACACTTTGCTCACGGAATGTGTAATTTTATGGCTCTTTTTCCGAAGTATCTATAGAACATGTTTAACAAATGTTAAAAGAATAATACGACATACTCAATAAAAACTACAACCATGAAAACATTGTTCTATTGAGAAAAAATGATATTTTAAAAAATGTAAATAATTATTGTATAAGTATTAAAATCAGCCGTCGGTTGTAGCTTAATGGTTAAGAGAGTTTCTCATCACTCCGCGGTCTCGAGTTCAATTCTCGCAGTTGACCAAAAATTAACATGCACTGGATGACATAAAAACGAGATTGTCTGTAAAAACATTCGTTGGGCTGACCAATCGTTAAAATGGTTCGTCCGGTCTCAGATGAGACGCGGTAAGAGCCGTTTACGGCCTCTAAGCCATAGTTTATTGAAATCAGAAAAAAATACAAAATATAGTTGCAATTCTATGTTCAAAAACAAAACACCAATAGAATTATTAGATAATTAGACGTTGAATTTTTGTTTTGAAACTTACCTAATTTTAATTTATTATTCCCATAATATGGTATGCATGTCACCTAATACAAAAACTGCAATTGTAAATATTTAGCTTTCACCTCCAAAATTAATACATAATATTAATCTATTAATTTATTTTTAATAAATTAATTTTGATAAAATTTAATTTTTAAATCACGTTTATTACATTTCTGTTTTTCTTTATTTCACATTAATTAAATTCATAAAAACTTCAATTTGTCAATATAGTCGACTTTCCATCTAACATATCCAAGGGGTTTTTTGGAGTATCAATATATAAAATATGAAAGACATCTATTGAACGTATTTATGGAAAACTTTGGAAATTCTTGAAAATATGTTATGACATGTTGAAAATGAATCATAAATATTATGATTTAACGAATTTAAAAGAATTATAACATAAAATAAACGTCCCAATTTTACATTTTATGATTTGATGATAACAATAAGAAATATTTATTTAAAACCGATTTAACATTTATTTTTAATATCGAAATATCAGTATTACGGTCCCCCATTGAACGTTATCGCAGCCACACGAATTTTTTTTTAATATATATATATATATATATATATATATATATATATATATATATATATATATATATATAAATATATATATATATATATATATATATATATATATATATATATATATATATATATATATATACTATACATATATTTTAACTCATTTTGTATATTTGTATTTTATTAACAATTATTAAAATAATTAATCTAATCTTACTGTTAATATTATAAACATAATTTTTTCATAGGTATATAAATCAAATATATAATTTTTTATTTACTGTAAGTATATAATTTTTTATTTATCGTAATTTCAATAGTATTAAATTGGCCTTGATATTATCTATGGGTTAAAGGCCATAGCCACCCTTATCGCATTTCAACTTAGACCTTACAAACCAAAAATACAAATTAGGTAACCTGTCTAAGGTTATAGTAACCTGTTCATTAAAGCACCACATATCACAATATAAGATATAAACAAGGGTCTGAAAGCATTCGGTGATGGTTATTGGAAGATAACCCGAATAACTATTATTCAAAAATGGAGATAGAAGTGATGCATTGTGTTATAAAGTTATAACGTTGAAATCATATTTAACCAAATTATTTGGTCTTTTATTATAATACTCCTTGAAAGAAGTGGTGCCTCGACATGTTTCGCCGTACCAACATAAATCCATGCCAAATACATCAACATCTACTACAATATATAATTGCTATGATATGATTATGGCTAACACGCTTGCATTTGGAAAGCCCATATTTATGTTTAGCATATTACTGGATTATGTGTGATAAAATATCAAATGGTACTTGAATTTTAGCATATTTCAAAGTTATATAGATCCAGACATTGCCTGCGTCTACAAAGCAAACAGGTTTATAATAGTTAAGGATATAACTAAGGATAAAACAAATAACTAATCGCATGCAAGTCATTATCAACAAAAACTACTTATTTATATTGATTAGGTAAGTAGAAACGGTTAATTCATTTTAAAAACTTGAATTTGTTAGTTATAAGTATAACATATACTAGTTCTTAGTAGGTTATATCAATGCTATTTTGCATCATATGATATATCTATCTTTGGTATTCCTCAGTAAATAAAATATAGAACTTCTTATATGACATCTATGCATTATTTCTTATTTAAAGATGCGTTGTTATCCCCCAATAGGATGCATGTCCGTCTTTTTACCCTTTGTTAGAACATTTACACAATATTTTCGTTATCAAAAATGTTAAGTTATAATAGTAAATTAAGAAATTTGAATGTAAAGCAGTCTTAAAAGGCACTAAACAGAGCAAACGCTAAACACGGATTCGATATAAGAAATCGGTCAGATATCCGACCAAATCAGATTGTGTGTAGAACCTTTTAGTTACCGCCCAGGTGGCTCAGTGGTTAAAGCTGTGGCAGTTGGAGCGGGAGGTACCGGGTTCGAATCCCGATAGGGGCAGGATGCAAAAGCGATTTTTCACCATCTGAAAATAAGCGAACCGCGAAATAGCTGGGAGAGCCTTGAGCCCCAAAAAAGATAGCATAGAATAAAATATAAAAAAAAAAACCTTTTAGTTTATTTTATTTCATCATACGATAATATTGAACAAAATCTGTCGTAATATAACAAAGAGTATAATCTGTCTAATTATAATTTATTTTGTGCGATTGTAAATGCTACTGTTATAGTGAACTATTCCACAAACGGTACGAAATTATTATAACTCTATATGTATATATATCAGGTCAAAATCCACAAATTATTCATTAAAAACGATTACATTCATATAAATTGACAGTTTGATGTAGTTTTTGGTTTGGTGGAATTATCGGCCCGTATTTTTTTCGAACATGAAGCTAGTAACATCGTTACTGTCAATGAAGATCGGTATAGAAAGATAACTATCAACTTTTTATGGCTGAAATTTGAAGAAGTTAATCTTGATAACATTTGGTTCCAACAAGATAGGGCTACGTGCCACACAATTATTGCAAAGATAAGAAGAATTATTGCGAGAAAAGTTTAGAGATTCGATTATTTCAAGAAATTGTGATATTGAATGGTGTCCAAGAAGTATTTTTTGTGGGGTTATTTGAATTAATTGGTCTTAAGCAATAAACCAAACTCTCTTTTAAGCCTTACAAGTCAATATTGACAGTGCTATTCAGGACATACGACTTGATTTATTGAAAAAAGTGCTCGGAAATTGGGTTCATCGAATTCGTTCATGGCTGCAGAAGAAAACGCGGAGGCCTTTTGAATTAATTTTTATTCAGAACTGTATTGTAATGATTGTGTTTCCCATTAATTAAAAAACATTTAAATTTTCTTAACAATTAGCATATATAATTGATATATAATTGACATATATATATAATTGATTTAAAACAGACTGCGGAATAGTATTCTAGAACACAATGGCACCCATGAAGAGGCCACGGTTCAATTCATATCATATTCATGGACATACTGATACATTAAAACGATCCAAATTTGATTATCACTGACTATCGGCAATCGAAAACGAGTTCTTCTCCGAATGTCAGAGTAAGTCGACAGTATTATTATTTTATGTATACGAATAATTCAAACTCTATAATCAACCGAAATAACATAATTTTGGTTGATTATAAAGTTTGAGTTATACGACGTCCAACAATCGTTATCTGCCCAAAAAAATGTGTAAGTTCTTTTAATTAACATTATATTGACTTAAAAAAAAAAAATTTTACTGTGGTAGACAACAAATTATACTATTTGTTTGAAAATTTTATTTATTTTAGAGAATATTTTGCATATTCATAATTTAATTAATACGATGCAATAAATTATAACCAAATGAAATGTATTATAAGTTTATTACATAAGCTAAGTGTTGAATACTAGAAACGCAACGCGTCCATGTATAAATATACATATTATGAATTATATTTTATTGTATCCCTCCAAAATCATACACAATTACCCATTCGTCATTAATATAAATAAATCAATTTATAATTTCAATTATCCTGTTTATAAACTTGTGCAAATACTCGTATATGGAAAAGAATTATATTTCCAACATCAATTTAAAATATAGTTGTTACACCTTCTTTGATAAAATTATATAGGTGTTGAGTATGAGGCGGATATACGAGTAAGGCAATAACTTTCACTCACATGTACGATATAAAATTTAACTTATCAATTTTAAGATAATACAAATAATAAGACGTTAAATTAATTTACAATAAATTTAATCGAATAAGAAGAATTAAAAAAAAATATTATAATTAAAATAACATTGACGTCAAACGGTGTTTTTGAAAAAATGAAATTTTGTTGAAATCGAGTTTGATATGGGAAAAACTAATTATCATAAATTGATTTTCTTATCTTAATAGGTTATGGATGAGAAAACACGAATAACAAAATTAATAATTAATTTTCTACCTACACATATTTTTGAGACTATATGTGGTTGTATAGAGTAAGGTGATTATTTAAGTAAGCGTTAATCTTGAGATACCGGAAAGATAAATAATAATTGACCACCTACAAATTATTATACAAATCGTTTAGAAACGAGGTTAAGCAATTCAACATATGTATCAAACATATATCAAACATATTGCGCCCTGTGGGTGGGGGCATCCATGTTTCGTAAATATTACGAACGAAACATGAAACCCATAGAATACCACCACAGCATCCAGAGCTTGTCGTAGGAGGCAACTACATCTGGTTGGATCGCTGAGCTGACGACCCGCATCCGTTAAAAACCATCACTGTTAAAAATGTCAACAACCTAAAAAAAATCGGATACCGCCAAAACAAGAATGACTCCCCGCTTATAAGTACCCGGACACGAGATTGAGGATAAGCACGTGGAACGTGCAGTCACTTAGAAAACCTGGCGCGTTGGACAGCCTTATCACATGTATGAAAGAGTATCGGCTGGAACACGTAGCGCTCCAAGAAACTAGATGGCCTAAAAGTGGAGACCATGTGTCCCAAGGCTATACGTTGCTACACAGTGGAGATGACCTCGAAAATCTTGGAGTTGGCTTTCTCATTGGGCCACAGGTAAAAAAGAATTCCATTAGCTAACCTGTCAATTGTTTGTGTACATGCGCCCTGATGTAAGCAAACCTCAAGATTAAGACTCATTTTAAGATAATATGGATAATCTGATGGGCTCTATACCTGAGCACGATGTCAGATTAGTGATGTTAATGCTAGAGCTGGCAGAAATCAGACCGACTTATGCGATAACATAGGTCCGTACTCCCGACACGAAACTGCGACCGAAAATGGGGAAAGAATGATGTACTTTTCGATCGCTCATGATCTCAAAATGTCAAGTACATTCTTTCCCCACAAAAACATCCATTTGGAAACATGGACACATCCACCTAAAACATCCCGAATCCAAATTGACCATGTGTTGATTTCTAAAGGCCGGGCTCGTGTTGTCCAAGACGTGAGATCTTATCGGTCGTCAACCAAATTCGTAGGCAGTGACCATTATCTAGTCACTGCAAAGCTACGATGGAAATTTTCGTACAAATCAGGCAGGACAGGAGAATATACAACGTGATTCTCCTGTGAAGGTCTGATAAATGAAGAAACGCAACGAAAATATCAAGATAGCGATAGCAATTGCTTACAAGATAGCAATAGCATTTGACGATCTAGCTACCATTATGATAATGTGAACAGTGTCTGGCAAGTATTGAAAACTTTGGATGTCGATGCTGCCCAGCACATTCTCGGTATAGTGAAAACTAAGCCCAAAAATGATCGCTTTAATGAGGAGGGTCGTCTTGCTTTTGAGCAACGCAATATAGCCCACAATGAAGCGCAGACTCAGTTTACAATTGCAAGAAAAAACAAAGCAGTTCTTGCTAGGAGAACAGCTACACGCATTTGTTGACTGAAAAAGCGCAAATGGTGGAAGGCTAAGGTCTTAAGAGTACAACAACTCGGCAATGAGCACAACTCGCGTGGTTTCTTTAAAGGAATAACCGAACTGCACCATGCCTTAAGATCTCGGTCAACTGCCATTCGGGACCAGGATGAAAACCTGTGTCAACGTCGATGCGGTACTCGATAGATGGCGTGAACATTTTTCTGATTTACTTAATGTTCCACATGTATCACAAGCTGTATTTGAGTACCTTCAAATATAGACCGCAGAGGTGTTCATAGAGGATCCATCCTATGAGGAATCCACAATGGTCATGCAGAGACGAAAGAAATGTCATTCACTGAGAGGTGATTGCATTAATTCAGAGATCTCTTGATATTCGGAGGGCTAACTTTGTGGAACTCTCTTTTCGACCTTGTTCGATTGGTATGGCGAAAGGAGGCTATGCCTGATGAATGGAAAGCGGTCGCGTTATTCCCAATTTTCAAGAAGGGTGATCGCCTGAAATTCGAGAAGTATCACGGTATAGCTCTCCTTTGCACAGCATACAGATTACTGTCATACATTATCTTGGGAAGAATTACTCCTCTGGTGGAGGAAATTGTCGGTCACTACCAACAAGGATTCTGTCCAAATCGGTCAGTCACTGATCAAGCTATTTTGCTACGGATGATTCTTTCCAAGTACTATGAAACATCTCGCGATGTACACCAGGTATTCCTAGATTTCAAGCAAGTCTATGACTCGATCAACCGAGAGATATGCGCTGGAATATTAAGGAATACCGAAAAAATATGTACGTCTGTGTAAAATGACAGTAATGCAGTCACAATGATGTGTCAAAGTTGAGAACAGGCTATAGAGAATTTTTGAATAACCACTGGTGCTCGACAAGGAGATACGCTGGCTCCGATACTTTTTAATCTCATGTTGGAATACATCCTTCGTAAAAAAGAAACACCTCAGGACAATTCCTTATTCCGACAATCCAATCAACTTCTTGCATATGCAGATGATATCTGTGTGATTGGAATAAATGGCAACGGAGCGAAAAAGATACTTGATCCACCGAAACAGTTTTCAGTTTCCTTTGGTCTCAAAATCAATGAGTCAAAAACAAAATATATGATCTCTGGTTTTCGAGACCAAGACGCAAGTGATTTCAGTAGTGGTAACCACACGTTTGAAGGAGTAATGAGATTAAAGTATCTTGGATCTCTCGTTACTCACGATAATAGTGTGGTAGAGGATATTAAGTTTCGGCTTACCGCTGGCAATAAGGTTTTATATCCTCAACGTCCACTGCTGAAATCAAAATATCTTGCAAATGCGAATAAGCTGAAACTGTACAGAGTGTTGATCAGATCCGTTGTCATGTATGGATGTGAGAGTTAGACCTTGACGGATGAGTACGAAAGATAGCCTCTTACATTCGCGAGAAGAATTATGCGTGTGATATATGGCGCAAAACGTGACGATGATGGCACATACCGAGTTCGTTTCAACCACGAGATCAAGAATTTAATGCAAATTCCTGATATCGTGCATGAAATCAAAGGACATCGAGTACGCTGGCTCGGTCACGTTCTGCGTGCGGATCCAAACCGGTTGACATAGCGATCTTTGAAGGGAGAACCGCCTTTCAGTGGGCGAAGAGGTCGCTGCGATGGCTCCACGGCGTAGAGAGCGATTTGGCAACTTTGGGTTGCTTGCAACAATATGAAGAGCTGGCTCGTGATCGAAACCGATGGAGTCAGATTGTTGACACGGTACGGACCAATAATGGCCTGTAAAAGCCGACAAAAAAAATCAAACATATATAAATAATAAATATAATGTTCGTTTAGATAAAACGTATGTAGATAAATGTTTAGAAGCATCTAACTTAGATGTTATATATCAATACGATCTATTCGGGTTTATCAATATAAGAGTAAATTTCTAATTGATTATAAAATAATTAAGTACATATTTCCAGTTACATATTGCACAAAAAAAGATAATGCCTGAGATAAGTACCACTCAAAACACAAACCAACTAAACTCAGTTACTTTATGCAGTTACATATACGTTACACTCAACGTAGATATTTTATGTATGTTACATATACGTACTAAATAAGGATTATATATATCTTAATAATGATTTATATATTCCACATTCCAAAATAAATATTATGTTGTAGGTTGCACTTGTTGGATTTTATAATCCAACATATATAATAGAAAACGTTCCACTAGAAAACTTTGTTAAATTGAATGGAATCAGTAAGGTGCTGCAATCGGTTCAGCTTGCTGTTTCAGAACTAAGCAACCCTGAACAAATTCTACTTTCTGTTAACGATGTGCTCAGTTTTTGTATAAAAAGCTTGATTGAATACTTTATAGAACTGTTGATCTATTGTTGATGATATGGGTCAATGCTCAGCAAAACAAAGAAATTGTTACTTTAATGTATTTTTTGCAAAATAGAATCTATAAAAACCCAATATTAAAATGCAAGCAAAACATCAATATAAACTATTTGTAACACTAACAACTATACATAGTGAAAACAATTTCGTAAGGATATGGTGGAAAGAGTTTCGTAAATGACCCAAAGAAATGATAGAAATAGAATGAGAGGAAAAACCATTGGTAAACGATGGGTTATAGCACAGTTATGAAAACTATTGAATCCATGATGCTTAAACTAATCAAACAGGTTTAAGTCAATCGACGATTATGGAACGGAAATTTAAAAGAATGCTTTCGATTGGTGGTTCTTAGCCGTTTCACCTATTTTTTTCTGTAGCTTTAAATTCCATTAGAAGTCAGATGAATTTTTCTACTCGTCATGATTTGGCTTTTCGTAAATATAATATTTTAAATAATTCAAATAAATGATGTTTAACCAGTTTTCACTATTTTTTTCTTATTTTTTAAATTGGTTACTCGTTCTTCAAAGTCAACATTTTGAAATCTCGAGTATTTTACTATCTCTAATTATGATATTATTCGAAAAAAAAACCAAAATTATTTTTTCTAAGTTAACTTTGCCATGCTTGTTACTGCTGTTTTAATTGCTAATAAATCAAAATAAACTATATCATGAGATACATATAACATGTACAAAAAGTCATAACATGCACTGAAGAAATAAAGATCCCCAATTTCTTAATAATAAACAAATTACTTACACATCACCGAATAAATTCTTAGTAAAAAAATAAAAAAAATTTAAATATTTAACTAACAAAAATAAAATATAATAATTCTACAGAATTATTTATATATCAATATCATACAAGATGGTATTAAAAAAAGCTATGATTTTGCAACGGTGTGAATTTTTAAACTTATTGAATTGTTTTTTACTACAATACATTTATTCAGATACAAATTGCGTTTAACAATCTAACAGTACCCATAGGTTCGTCCACATAGATTTATATTCAATAGTTTGAACTTTATTTGATTACATTGGTTATCGAAAAACTTCGTTAATATTTAAATTATCATCACTACTATGTAGACATTCTACGCCAGATAATAGATTGTTTCGTGTAAATTCTGGTTTAAGTTTGCCATGTTTTTACAATAACCATTACATATTTCACTTTATCCTAATGCAGTTGGTCAGAACTTATTTGTACAAATCAAAATTCACATGTTCACCCACAAGCCAAAAGTGGTTAAAATATTATATTATAGCATAAACTTATTTTTATAAATATTATCATCTATGAGAAAAACCTGTCACCAATTATTGCTTAATGGTTAAGAGAGCTTCTCGCCGTTGACCATAAATTAACATGCACCGGATGACATAAAAAGGCGATTGTATGTAAAAACTTTCGTTCCGCTGACCACCTACAATGTGGACCAATCGTTATAACTGATCTGTAAGGTCTCAGTTTAGACGCGGTTAGAGCCGTTTACGGCCTCTAATCTATGGATTATTATAGGGAAAACCTATAAATAATGTATAAAAAAAATGTAACAAAAATATTTCAGTACGATGTACTAAATTTTGTAGTATTTGTATTAAAATGTATAGGGGTTCTGTTCTTTTATAATGACGTTATTACTTATTAAAATGTTTGTAAATAAAAAGTTAACACTTTTTTAGCACGTTTTTGATCGTTGCGGCTTGTATACTAGGAGCTTCCAAATCCATACATACATCTATAAATCTCTTATCGACGATGGTAGTTATATAGAAGTAAAATGGTGATTGTAAACAATTTTAAATTGTTTTATTTTAATTTATATCATAAAATATTTCTTTTTGTTAAATAAATTTAATATATTTTTTTACAATACGGCAAATAATAAAATTATTTTATATATAAACCTTATGCTGGTATGTTATAGCAAAATATATTAGTGAAGTTCTGGCTTGTGGTAAATATTTTAAAATTTTTGAGCAAATTTTTATTTAATTTTATTCATTGTTAGTTTTCTAACACAGTTGTTTTTAAGTTAGCTTTGGTATTCTATATTTTGAAAATGGAAAATATGTCGACATATTGATAAAATATTGTTGACATATTTGGAAACCAATTATAATTATTTATTGAGATTTATATTTTCTTTGTTTCTTACCATTTTAGCTATAATAACTTTTTCCCTAAAGGAAAGCGAAGTGAAGAATAATATCAAGCAATAACATCAAGTGTAAATAGTAATCCTTATCCAGGTATTTGCATTTCAAATTTTAAAAATTTAAATTAAAAATAATAATATTTTACAAATATTTAAAGTTTTATTTTCAAAATATTTAGTACATTAATTTTGAGGAAATGAAGTTCATATTATTGGATGATATCTCTCCAAAATCTTTAAAGAATTTCTTTGACTTTATTTGAGACTATCTACATTAGAATCACAACTAAGATGTTTTTATAAAATTTACAGTCACTAAATAACCAATAATATGTATTATATATTCAATTACAACTCTTATGTTTTAATATTTTTTATATCATTTTTCGAAATAATTAAGTGTAAAATGTTTTGAACACTATCTTATTTTACAAAATTCTAAACACCAAAACTATTTGAAATGCATTCAAAGACAAGAAAAAATAATGAATTTTCGGTGAATTTGGTTTAACTATAATTCCTTTTTCAATGTCAATTTTGCTATAAAAAAAATTCTATGTGTCTGTTAAATGGTATTTGTCTTGTTCTGGTTTGCGAGTAAAAACACACGTTAACTAAAATTTTCATAATGTAATCAACTTGTCAAAAATAGTACTCTTTTCCAAAAATAGTAGTCTTTTCAATCTGTGCAAACAACTTCAATTTCGTATTGTATTTTTGAATTAATAAAATTATGTTTAGTGCAACCATCAAAATATTATAAAATATTTTCTTAATACAATTGTTTCATTTAAAATGCATAAACTTGTAAGAACTGCGTGAGGTAGGGGATTACAATTAAGTTCTGCTTCACTTTCGGTTTCGTTGTTTTGCTTGACTAAAGTCTTATTAGCAAATGTATTGAAAAATTTATATACTATAAATAAAACAATTTTGAAAATAAATTATAATTTAAAAAATTTATCGTTATAAACTAATAAAATTTGCAACTACGTATAGTAAAATGTATTATCTTGAATTTGTTTTAGCCAAATTTTTGACTAAATGTGATTACCTACAGTTTTTTAACAGATTGTTACTGGGCGTCGCTATATAATTCAACAATTGATATTACTTTTTTAAATACAAAAAAAGTTACAACAATTGCAATTAATCTAAAAATAAATAAATCTAATCTTAATCTAAAACTGTATAAATCTAAAAATTGTTTAGCCTAATCTAACATTGGGACTTACTCAAATTAAATTTTAATTTAAGTATAAAGAAAAGTAATTCCATTTATTACATTAAATATGAAAAACAAAGAAAAGTTAAATATAAATCAAATCGCTTTGAAAAATTTTAAATTCAAAATTATTTTTAAAACGGTTTTTTGACCCAATGATAATTTATTTAACTTGAAATATTTACACTCACGGCACAAAAATGAATTTTGGGGAAAAAAAATATATTCATAATTTTGTATATTTTAGCTTAAGAGTTTACAAAATCTACGAGACTTATATTTTTGAATTGCCTTAGACACGCAAGTTTTGAAATCAAACTGCAACAAAAATTACCACTCAAATGTCAAAATTTGTCTGACTAATTTGGTACGTCAAAATAACGCATTAACATTTTATTTTCGTGTTATGACTACGAAAATAACTTAATTCCCATAATTAAATTAAGCATCAATTAATTATTCCATTTATGTTTATAGAACACAAGTATTCTAATTTTCTAATATTTAAACATTCGTTTCGAACCTAACACATACCGTACCAAAACAACACATGATATTGTAACGAACTTAGAATGGTAATGAAATATTATTTTTGTCACGAATTCTATACGGTTTTGTTAAAATAATCCAGACGAAAATAATATTTTTTGGTTTAATCTGGTACATGTTACATTTTAATTATGGATTGACAAACAATGTTGTGTGTTTCTTTTTAATTCAATTACAATTCTTAGATATTGGGAAAGAAGTTTTTATATTGGCATGTTGTTGTATATATTTTTTTTGACACGAGTACGAAATCTAATGTGACAAAAACAATGAATACTAACATGAAAACTAAACATAAGAATTAAAACAAATAACATAAAGTTAAATTGAATTACTTTGTCGTCGTTGTTTGTATATGTATATTTACTTTGTTTGTTTTATTTAGATTTGATTTTAATGAAATTTTCATTTAATTAGAAAACAACAAAACCTAACAAAAATATTATTATAGGAATACACCCCAAAAATGTATCAATAAACTCTGAAGATGCTCCCATTGGGGATAAGTTGAATTATATGATAAAGTGAATTGTTGATCGTAGAAATTTCGTTAATTTGAAAATCAAATTATAGATAAAGTAAAAAATTCTACGAAAACAAAAATTCCAATTAATTATTTTGATAAACCACAATTAACAGATTATACTTTCCAAAATGATTAACATTACGTACAATTTATATCTCATCTTAATGTTTTGTATAAGGTTGCCATTTTGATATCAAAGAAAAAACTTCAGTCATACAAATCGTTATTTAACAGTTCACGACAACTTACTATGGTACGTATTTCTAAAAATGGTAATAACTTTTATTTTTAATCCATAGCTTGATTAGATATACAAAACGCAGTAATAACATGACATGTGCTTTTGTATTATTTTTTGTCTATAAAACATTTTTTTATTGAGTTATCAATCAAAACGGTGACAACAAAACGTAAAATTATTACAAAATATAAAAAAAAAATGTCGTTCAACAGCAATGCGCGTGGTAATTACCTTTCTGGTTTATTGTTTTTGCTGTTTTTTATCTTCTCGATTAGTTTTCTTTACTTTTTTAATGAAGACAATGAAAATTTATATATACGAGTATAAGAAAAGATTAACGATTTTGAAATTAGTTTTGTATAGTGGAATGGTGATTAATATTTTATGAACATTTTTATTGAAATATCATTATATACCGCGTTGTTGTCATCCAAGATAATAACGATAGTGTAAGATAATTGTCAAAAAGAGTTTTGTGGTTGATTTGAGGGGTTGAATCGATGCGGGAAGATATTATCGTTTAATAACTTGTATAGTTTCTTCTTAAGTCTGTCGCCCGAAATCTTGACTTGTTTATTATTGAAACTTATAGTTACAGAACCAGAGTACGGCACATGTACCAAAATTTACATGTACTCAAACGGTTTCTTAATATCTGATTTAATTAACGAGTCAGCACTTAAAATATTTTTAGGCTTGTGTAGGGCAAATCTGCTAAAAATAATTTTTTTATGGTTTTGAATGTAAATAGCATTAGTTTGTAAACCACACACATATATATATATATATATATATATATATATATATATATATATATATATATATATATATACATATATATATATATATATATATATATATATATATATATATATATATATATATATATATATATACACATATATATAGATATATATAAAATTGGGATTACATTTTTTGTAGGAATGTTAAATGCAAAATGAGAGTTTGGAAAATTACCAATACCATTTTTAGGACGTCGCATTACACCAACAAACAATCAACATTGTCAGAAAAAGTAGGAATGATTTAACAATATGCCAACTATATGTACCATTATGATATGCCAACTATATGTACCATATATGTACCGTGGCCAACAACTTAAAAACTGTTTGATAATAATTAATTTCTAGAGAAAGTTGATTTCCCATACCATCACTACTGTATCAAGTGATCAAGTACAATAAGAAAAGTGATAAATTTATGTAAATGTTCACAACTTTTAATTAATTTAAAATCAATAACCTCAACCGTAAAAATTTTTCTAGAATACTAGAAAATACACAGAAAAAATATAGCATAAACGATTGTGAGTTATGTACTGTTTAAACATAAATGAAATGTTGCAAAAATTAAACTTCAGCTTAATTTACCTTTTCGGCATTTCTTAACGAGTTATGACCGACAAAAGACGACAGTATGAATCATTACTATCCAAGGTACTTTCGAATGGCATGAATTAACTGAATTAGAATTGAGTTACTATTTAGATAATTCAGTTGCTATTTTAATAATTGAGCTACTAAAGTGAATCGGGTGTTCGATTGGCACCATTCACTTCAGATAAATGTCAAACGAAATTCATTTTCAAACGAAAAGAAAAATTTATTATATTTTTTATTAATTATAGTTCGAATTGAAATAAAATTCAAATTTAATGAAAACCAATTATTTATTTGTTTATTATATGTATTTATTTATTTTGTTTTATAATAAAAATAGAATTTTACATTTTTCCAAAAAAACCTTGATCGTTGTCGCAACGCAATATTACTAATTAGTCTTAGTTTTAATATTAGTTTTAATAAATTACGGCGAATATATGTATTTTTTTAATAAAATTACTTATATGATTCCGATTTTTTTTTAAAGAAAACAACAATTGAAACCATTTTTAAATAAAATAAAATAAATGCCAAAAATTAAAACAAAAATAAAATACTGAATTAACTACACGAGCAAAATTCAAATTCAGATAACTCAGTTGCTCAATATTTAACTGAAGTGAAGAGGTGCGAATCGAACACTCAATTCACTTCAGTTGACTCAGTTAATTCAGCTAATTCTATTAATTCATGTCAATCGAAAGGGCCTCCAATATTATCCACGATTTACTCAACATTTTAAATATGTATGACGTGATGAGACGATCTTACATCCGCAGTAAAACAGATAAATTCGAGAGCCATAAGACTGTGAGATAAATTTATTTATGATACTTAAAATCGTTCCATCAATCAGAGTTTGTTAGTTTTGCGATGCATCGAAATAATATTGATCGTTGAAATTCATATTTAGAATTCCTCGTATGTGTGACTTATTCCACTTTTAAATTCAATCAAATAAAAATGTGATATTTAATTCAAAATATTCCATACCGTGGAATTTTATTTTTTATATATCATTAATATATTTCGGCAATCATTATGTTCATAATAAATACTGAAGATGGCAACTTGATTGCCGAAATATATTTATGATATATAAAAAATAAAATTCCACTATAAGGAATAGTTTGAATTAAATATCTAATTTTTATTTGATTGAATAATGCTGATCTTTAAATTACAATAAAGGTTGTAACGACACGATTGTCTTTGTTCGCACATGCTTGCTTTTGGTTTCAGTTTTTCCGAGTTATCAGGGCGGGGAGGGTATATAAGAACAATCGTTATCGCCATTACAGATAATCTGTATCATGTGCTTTCAAACAATTAAAAGAAAACTATTCTAGACAACCATCGTCGCAGCTACTTACCTATCAACTCGCGAATTTCGTACCCCCTACCCACCAATTAAAAGAAAATTAAATATAACTTAACAATTGAGAAAAAACAAAATTTGGAAAAATTAAGAATTGAATTATTATTATTTTTTTCTACACGAGCACACAAGAATTTTTACTTAGAGCTTTTGCTTAGAATTATATAACTTTCCGAACTATATAAATATATATATATATATATATATATATATATATATATATATATATATATATATATATATATATATATATATATATATATATATTTCTTTTTGAATTTACAGTAATTATTCATCCCCACATTATTGGTGGTGAATGGTGATTCACTATCAGTTAAGTGGGATAGTCACTACGTATTTCCAGATCAAGCTTTATTTAAGAAAAGTGTAATGTATCAATTTACATCCACAACTTTTAACTCCATTAATAATCCAATAGCATGGAATTCCGATTATGTATCGTTTATCTAAGAATCCAGCAACAAACACAAAAACAGGAGAATGATTAGGAAATAGAGCTTCACAACCGATATTAAAATATATGTATCTACTTAAGTGTCGTATCAGTTGAAAACATGCGCTTTGGTTGTTCACCTTAGTCTCGTTCTGTTCGGAATGAAAGATTATAACTCCCGATATTTTATCGTGGTCTATTGTTGTAATTGAATTTTATTGTTTTTTTCTGAGTTTTTAAGTGCAGTGACTACTTTATGGTATAATAACCATATTCGCAAAGAAATGGTTGGTGGGGAATTATTTGTATACTCGAAATAATCTCAAACGACTAATGGTCCGTCATGTAGGCGATTTTATTTATCAAGAATCAATTTAAGTGTGTTAAAATTCGTTACAAGGTCAATAAAGATATTGAACGAATAATTACCAGAAATGTAATATTAAAGATCATATAGGTGTGAAAAACAAATGTAAATGCAAATGTATGTGAATGGTTGCAGCATGGCGTGTGAATGGTTGCAGCATGGCGATGTAACCAGCACTATCGAAGGTTGTGTTGGTCTATATATAATCTATAATTTAAAATTTTAAACTAACACATTCAAACGTGATTTTGTGAAAATTGAACTCTCAATTGATAAAAGTATGTTTTACTGGTCTTTCAGTTCAGGTCTTTCAGTCCTAGCTTCGCCTATTTTTTGAAATAAGTTTCCAATAAAAATGCATACTATAAAAGTTAAAAAGTTTTTTTTACAAATGTCCCGACAAATTCATATAAAAACAAAAAAAATTTTAGAAATGTTTTTTCTCACGAAATGATTAAATATATATATATATATATATATATATATATATATATATATATATATATATATATATATATATATATATATATATATATATACATATATATATATATATATATATATATATATATATATATATATATATATATATATATATATATATATATATATATATATATATATATATATATATATATATATATATATATATATATATATATATATATATATATATACATATATGTATATTTTTCGGAGATTCATTAATTTAATTGAAATATTATTTGGAAATATCCGGTTCAAAATATCATCCGGTCTAGTAAAAAAAAATTAGTTGTTGTGTTGATTGATTTACTTAACATCTAACTCACATTGCAGTATTGTACATATAAATATATTTGTATGGTAACCATGGACATCCCTGGAAGATTTAACATAGCTAACTAAACTTGGATGTATTCGCTTAAATGGTGAGTTGATAATTGATTTCGTATTGCAGTCGAACCCCGTTATAACAAACACGGTATATAACAATTTTATGGTTTATAACATACGCAGTGTAAAGTTCGAAACCCTAAATACAATTTTTAGTCAGAAATTACTCGCTTAAAACAAACTTCGGTTATACGTCTATAATAAACCTTTTTAATTACAACTGCTCAATTTTAAAAAGAAAATATCCTGATATAACAATCCTTGATTCTTTTATAGTAATTATTTATTACAAAATATTCTCTTAACAATCTTTAGAAATAAATACATATGTATGTAACTAAAATAGTGGGGCTTAGTAAAAACAAATCACCATTTTTTTACCGTTAAATTTACATCAGTTGAGTGTAGTTAGCCAACGTCAAAAGCAATAAATTTGTATAACCGATTGGTTTCTGATTTATTTCAAGAGTGTTTAATACGTGAATTGGACAATTTTAAATAGCTAAAGGATTAGTTTATTAAAGTGCTTGGTAATCCAGGAAAGAGAATTGTGTTTATGTTAAATCTTAAATAAAACGAGATAACTTTTTACAGCGTAGCGTAATGGCACCACAAAAACGTAAGGCGCTTTCTATTAAAACAAAACTAGACATTTTGACGAAAATAGACAAAAATGATGGTACATATGAAGACGTCGGAAAAATGTTAAATTGTTCTAAAGGTACTATCGCTGGAATAGTGCGCGCAATGCATAAAATTGAAAAATCGAAAAATGGGGCTCCTGCACGAAAAAAATTACGTGGATCTCTTTATCCACAGCTTGAAGAGGCTTTAATTATTTGGCTCAAGACAATGAGGGCGAAAAATCTCAACATAAGTGGAAATATTTTTAGAGAGAAAGCTATTCAATTATCCGGCAAAATAGGAATTGCAAATTTCACGGCAACCCAAGGTTGGTTCGATAGATTTAAGAAAAGGAATGACATCATTTTCAGATCGGTTGCCGGAGAAAGTCAATCGGTTTCTTCAGAGATTACAACTGATTGGGGATCATCGAAACTCCTTCAATTGATTGATGGCTATGAGAAAAAAGACGTGTTTAATCTCGACGAAACCGCCCTGTTCTACAAAATGATGCCAAACAAAACAATGAGCTTTCAAAAGGAAACATGTTCCGGAGGCAAACTGAGCAAGGAGAGAATAACTATTTTGGTCGGTGCCAACTCGGATGGGTCAGAAAAACTTCCATTGCTAGTTATAGGTAGAGCATTGAAGCCACGTTGTTTTAAAAATGTCCACAGCCTTCCAGTGTTATACAAAGCTAATAAGAAAACATGGATGACTTTTCATCTCTGGGAAGAGTATATCAGACGCCTAGATGAAAAATTCGCTAAAAATAACCGGAAACTTATTTTTTTTGTTGACAATGCGCCTTGTAATCTTTCTATTTCTGGACTGAAAGCAATAACGATTGCTAATTTTCCAGCCAATACAATCGCTATCCTACAGCCCATGGATCAAGGCGTAATAAAAAATTTTAAAGGTTTCTACCGAGAATCATTGGTGAAAAAAATTATTGCTACGATTGAAGATGATTCATGCACCACAGCACAAGAAGTAAAAATCAACCTTCTTGATGCTTTACATATGGCACAAAAATCCTGGGAAAAAATTAAACCCGAAACTATCCTAAACTGCTTTAGAAAAGCCTGCTTCCTCAATGCATTGGATACTTCGTCGCCATTAATCGTCAGCTCACCATTAATATCAATATGGAACAATCCAACAATCGTCCAAATCACCGATGGCATAGATTCTAAAAATTATATTTCAGTTGACCAGTATGTCGAGACATCAGAAGACTTGACAGATGATGATCTAATCCAGTTAACAACTGTTGCATGTGTAAGTGACTCTGAGAGCTCTAACACGACCGACCCTGAAGATGAACATGGTCAAATTAACCAACCGTCACTACTTCAAATTGAACAGTCTTTCGATTGCATAAGAAAAGTTCTTTCATATGCCAAAAACAGTGAGGATATTCAAAAGCTTCACATCGTAGAAAATTTTGTAGATTCCATCAGTATTCACAAATTGACACAATCAAAAATTACTGATTTTTTTTTGAAATCTTGATCGTGATACAACACTTTTACTTAAAGAAGTTCCTATTTTTGTTTTACGGAATTTAAACATCAATTGAATTTTATTTATGATTTATGGTAATTTTTTACATGTACCTAAAGTACCTGAAATATATACATACATTTGTTTTTTAGTTTTAAATATGGTTTTTTTTTTTTATTATGGACAATCAACATTCTGGATATTGCAATCCAGTTGGTATTATTTCACCGGGTGTTATTTTAAACTAAGACGATCAAATATCTCGAAAAATAGTCTCTCTACGGAAAAAATGTCCAATCAAAATTTAATCATACTGCAGGGGAAATACGTTAGTGCAAAAAAACCAGTCCCCCACCCCCCGCTTTGTAAGTAGGGCGGGAGTAACTTTTAAACTAAGATAGAAAGCCATATTTTTTATTGCAGATACGGATTCTACAACTAAAAGTACGTATGATTTGAATGAAATATTTTGTTCGGTTCATGATAGATGGCGTTGTAATCGACGAAATAAATTTTTTCAATTTCTTCTTCTTAGAACACACGCATTCGATTCTGCAATACGAGTTTGAAATAAAATTTGTCATCAAAACAATTTACTAGGCCTGCTAATATGCCCCTAAAGCTCATAGGCCTAAAACTCATAGGCCCACACATTATTGAAGGCAACTTGAATGGTCAAATGTACCGAAACTTTTTGGAAAATGAACTGCCATAGTGCCATTATTACTTGAAAATTTGAGCTTAGAAGTGAGACGGAACATATGTGGTTTCAACATGATGGTTGTCCTGTACACTATTCGGTGGTGGCACGTGAAGTTTTTGATCGTGATTTCAATTGTCGCTGGATCGGTAGAGCTGGTCCAATAAATTGGCCCGCCAGATCACCAGATCTTACTGCGCCAGATTTATGTTTGTGGAGCTATCTCAAAGACAAAATTAACAAACAAGAACCAACAACACGTGAGAACATGATTGAGCGAATTAGATGCGTGTGCTGAAATTCAACCTAACACACTTCTCAGTTGTGTACAATTATTTGAAATGCATATTAATAAGTGCATTGAAGTCGCAGGCCATCATTTTGAACACTTATTTTAAGCTAAAATTATTTTATTCACCTGCCATTTACATTAATAAATTGTTTTGATGACGAATTTCGAGTGTTTCCAATGAAAACGTGATGTTTTTAATTTCAAACGTATTGCAGTATCGAATTCGTGTATTCTAAGAAGAAATTGAAAATATTTATTTCGTCGATTACAACGCCATAGATCATGAACCGAACCAAATATTTCATTCAAATCATACGTAGTTTTAGTCGTAGAATCCGTATCTTCAATAAAAAATATGGCTTCCTATCTTAGTTTAAAAGTAACTATAATAGGGGACCATTTTTTTGCACTAATGTATTTTCCCTGCAGTATGATTAAATTTTGATTATGGACATTTTTTTCCGTAGAGAGGCTATTTTTCGAGATATTTGATCGTCTCAGTTTAAAAGAAACACCCGGTATATATATATATATATATATATATATATATATATATATATATATAGAAATAAATATATATACATATGTATTTATATATATATATATATATATATATATATATATATATATATATATATATATATATATATATATATATATATATATATATATATAATTCTAACAATAATCGTTACAGGGTTAAGCTATCTAACAAAAACT
This sequence comes from Tipula lateralis, assembly GCA_963932295.1. Taxonomy (NCBI): domain Eukaryota; kingdom Metazoa; phylum Arthropoda; class Insecta; order Diptera; family Tipulidae; genus Tipula; species Tipula lateralis. Next base: position 97,374,721 of record OZ010737.1, on the reverse strand, counting down.
TAAAACTAAATAAAATAATCATTTCTTTATAACTATTAATTTTGATCTTATAGTGAATGAAATTACTATTATTAACAACGATCGATCATGATCGTATTAAAACAATAAATTTTATTTGTTTATAAAATACAATTTTTTGCGTGGTTATAATATAATTATGAACATATTTGATCTTTTATGTACAACGCAGTAATTTAACAGTTCAATGAACTTTTAGTTTATAAAGTTGTTTGATTTATTTTTGGTTTGTATGTTTCTTGTGCGTATGAGTTTTTAACAACAAATAATTATATTTAAACATGTAATTAGAAATTATAACATAATGATGAATCATATTTCCGTTTTCGTTCATGATTTAAGTTTTTTATCTGTTTTATTAAGAAGCACCGCTCTGTTTATAAATGTTCAACATAATTATGTATGCGAGATGAATCATATTTAATTCGTTTGAATTTTAGATGATCTCGCGCTTTATACCTTTATCAGTTTATTTTATGTTTTTATTGTTTGTGCGAATTGATTATAATCATTTAATTTTAAATATAATTTTATAAAATTATTCAAATTTTTAGTTTTTTAAATCAATTTCGATTTATATATATACATATATCTGACAACTATGTATATTGGTATAATCGAACACATTTTTATAAATCTTGTTACGTTTAGTAACGTATATACATTATAAGAATATGTATATCATAGTTTTAAATTTTAATTATTAAATGTTCGGTGTGGTATTACTTTTATATGCTTACTTTTGCATCATATATGCTCAATTCTCATTCGTCTAAATGAAATAAATTAAATTTTATTTAATTAACGTGTGGTAAGTGTTTTGTGCAAGTTTTAGATTTGTTCGTTTCATTTTGTTTTGTCTAAAATAAACGAAAACAACGCAAACAATTAAATCATAGTATTCGAATACAAATTAAAAATTTGTATACATTGATTGTAAATTGAATGATTAAAATTTCATCAGTCCAAGGTTTATTTACAGTTCTATACATGTTCCACTTACCAAAAATGTAAAATCATTCATTGGAAGATATGTATACTGTCATACAGTCATTTGTAACACATTGACAATTAAATCATCACGTTGACTCTATTTTCTTTACAGAAGAAATAAAAAAATAAAATGGTTCACTAACTTAATCGGTGTGCAATCGGTTCAATGCAATCACCATAAATAAAAATATGCAAGAAGTTTTAGTAGTAATTAACGATGGATCGATTACTCGTTAAACCATCCCACACATAGTGAAACAATGTATTTAATTATTGTATCATCATGTCGCAAACAAATTTTCTTATATATATTAACATCATGCGATACACTTGAAATATAAAACAGCGCTATTATGCAAATTAAATAAAACCTCGCGCGCAACAAGAAGAAGACAAATACAAATTCCTAAAATACTTTTAAAATGTATCACGGAAATTAATATAACAAGAAAATCCAACAACAAACAAGCACCAATTTCTTTATTTACGTACGTATTTACATATATGTACAATATAAATGTATAATATATTAAACTCAATTTCTGAGAAACAAATTATGAGTATATTCGCGATCTAGATATTATTGAGGCATGATCGTACATTTATTGAATTTTCCCGTGATCGATTATTATAAATGTTAACCCTTTTACTGAAACGGTACGTTATAGCTAAATCTAGTTTATAATAGAAATGTTTCTGAATTTCAATGCTCTATAAAATATCTGTTATTTGTCTGATAAGACAAAGATAAATATATATATGTATATACATATATATATATATATATATATATATATATATATATATATATATATATATATATATATATATATATATATATATATATATATATATATATATATATATATAATCTATGGCTTAGAGGTTTACCGCGTCTCAACTGAGACCTTACGAACCAGTTTTAACGATTGGTGCACATTGTAGGTGGTCAGCCCAACGAATGTTTTAACATACAAACGCGTTTCTATGTCATCCGGTCGCATGTTAATTTTTTGGTCAACGGCGGGAATCGAACTCGAGACCGCGAAGTGATGACAAATATATATATATATATATATATATATATATATATATATATATATATATATATATATATATATATATATATATATTTCTATATAATCCGTTTCTACATGCGGCATGCAGTGCTCCTACGTCCCTCGAAGTTGAAATCTAAAGTCCCTCGGAAGGCTAAGCGGAGGAGAGCGCAGCGACCTCCTGCGTGCCCGTCAGAGTTACTGAAGCCGTTAGCCTTTACAATTCTAGGAAATCATACTAGACTCTTCTACAAAATCATTCTAGGGTCTGCTACAAAATCATTTTTTAATAAAAAAAATGTAAGAGTTAATGTGAATATGGCTTAAATTTGCAGGTAAAAGTAGATTAACATTAGTAGAAATTACATTTATCAAAGGGATAGATAAATGTGGACATTTGCCGTATTTTGGCCTTTAACCGTAACACACACATATATATATATATATATATATATATATATACATATATATATATATATATATATATATATATATATATATATATATATATATATATATATATATATATATAAATATATAAATATATATATAAATATAAATATATATATATATATATATATATATATATATATATATATATATATATATATATTTATATATATATATATATATATATATATATATATATATATATATATATATATATATATAAATATATATATATATATATATATATATATATATATATATATATATATATATATATATATATATATATAGCATATATTAATGATGCTGAGTGCTGTAATCGTGACATCTAATAAAGGGCGTGAGTTCAGGTGCTCAATTATCCAGCCGGAGAACACATTTGTCTTTCGTAATGTATGACAATCTTATATGTGATCTGTAATGTTCGTTCGCTTGGCCGGTTGTGATCTGATCACGTCAATGATTTGTTGTGTGATCGAAAAGATCAAATCCATCTCATCAGGCATATGCTACAAAACCTAATGTGTGTTGCATTTTATTTTCATATGTTGTGAGACTTTGCTACAGTGGTGCTAGCGAATTACAGAATTTTAATCGAAATCATTTTTAGCGATTATTTTTAATTTTTGTTTTCGACTTTTTATTGTATTTGTGAACGCCACATTTTTCTTATTCCCGGAAAGTGATTTTTCCCTTCAACTGCGATTGTTGGAAGCATACTCTTCTGCTGCTGCAGACTTACGGCTAACCATAGATACCGTCTTTTAAACTTAAAAAGTAACGTAAGAATTTTTATCGAATCTAATTTGTGACGTTTTTTTGACGTTTCAACCATATTTGTCGTACGATTCTTACAGTCAATAGGTATATTTCGATATTTAATTGATTTTGAACATAACTTTTAAATCAGCATATCACATTAAATAACTTATTCAATATAGTGTACATAATATTCGTATATAATTTGAACAAGGATAATAATTTTTTTAATGGAATTCCCGTGCCCATGTTAAATGATTATCCTTAAAAATATTATATGTAAATATAATACCAATTTATAACACTTATAATTAAACTATTATATCAAAAAAATATTTCCTAACACAATTATTTGCCATCACAGAACAAACTAGAATATCTGTTGTTTGTTCTTTTGATATTTGCCATTAATTTTTTAAGTTTGCACGTAAAAAATCGCATCAATACGTTTTTAAGTTGACAGATAATAAATGAACGAAATTTCGTTCAATTGTTTACGGTACGTTAAGTTACACATGGACCGATACACAGGCAGGCATAAATTCGCACACTTAAATTTTCTTAAGTTACGTTTATAATTTTTTTTACGTTCTCTATAGTTATAACTTTAGTTATGTGCTCTAATAATTTTCTTTGAGAATGCGAGTTGGCAGGAGAGGCGTGTGTGCTATGGTTGCATTTGGAAATGCTGGGCGGTCGTATCAGAAGGTCTTTGGACGTGATATGCGTTATGCCCTACCTAAAACAGTGTCTTCGGAGTCACCAATCTAGAATATGCTAATGATAATAATGCTGTGATAGTTGTGAACGTGGCAGCTTGATGGACGTTATACCAGAATTTCGGCGTGGCATTGATTGACAGCTAGAAAGCTGAATCAACCAGCCGTTGAAGACCTTTATATTTATATATATATATATATATATATATATATATATATATATATATATATATATAAATGTATATATATATATATACCGGTTTTCAGTTTAATTGGTGTTTTCCGGTTTAGCCCAAAGTGAAAAAATACTCACTTATTCCAACATAATCCTTATTACTTCATTTTTTCCAGTCACCCAGGCTCGTATGACCCACTGCGACTTCCGTAACCAGATGCACACCTTTAGTCCCGAAATCTGTTCTTCTATCGAAGTTCTGGTATGCTCAAGATCGTCAGTTGATCCACAAATAGGAATTGGAGGAAGCAGTGCAGCCTATAGAAGGAGCTATCGAAGTTCAAGATATCTGGTATCCTCATTGTCATCAGTTGATCCACAAATAGGAATTGGAGGAAGAAGTGTAACCTTTGGGAAGAGCATGAAGAATAGGAGCACAAGATTTGATCAAAAGTTTCTTCTTCTCCTCCACATTTTTCACAGTTTGTGATGTTCGAAATTTTCATTCGAAACATATCCTCAAGGTCCTCACTTGATCCTCAAACAGGAATTAAAGGAAGCAGTAAAGCCTGTGGGAAGAGCATGAAGAATAGGAGTACAAGATGTGATCAACGGTTTCTTCTTCTCCTCCACATTGTTTGCAGTTTGCGATGTTCAGAATTTCCATTCAAATCATATATGATTACTCAGGGAGTAATGCCCAGCAAGATCCTTGAAGTGCGTCTATCATAATTTAAGAAGAACTGGGATCTTAATTACAACATTGCAATGAGAGAATTTGGTGTAGAGAATTTTTGAACGCCGCCTCGAGTTCGCTTCTCACCATTGACCAAAAGATTAATATGCAACCGTATGACATAAAATACGGTTGTTGGTAAAAACATTCGTTCGGCTGACCAACTATAATGTGCACTTATCGTTAAAAAATGGTTCGTACGGTCTCAGTTGAAATGTGGTAAGGGCCGTTTAAACCATAGATTATTTATTTTGACAATTGTAATACATTTTGTTGAAAATGGTGTAATAGATTTGCTACATTTTTATCTACTCATTATTTTACAATAAAAGAAATAAAAAAAACTGATTATGCACTAAATAATAATCATCTAAATATAACTTAATGTAATCATATTATAATTCTAACCATATAAACCTTGCAAAAAATAATCCACAGCAGCCAAAAATCTCTACCAAATTCAATATCAGCGAAACTTGACTTTTGAACACACTATAAAACTTTAAAAACAACATCGTAACCATAATTAAATACTATTCAACAGAAAACAGTAAATCGAAAAACATAATCAACTAATTTAAAAAAAACGCCATTAATATTTACTTGGAAACATATTTATTGATAACATTTTACATTCAATTTAAATAAATCCAATTTAAACTTAATTTGTAAGTTTATCCTTTTTAAGTCAACAAACGTAACACTTATTTATACTACATTAAAAATTAATAATTATTAATTCTATTATACACTATTCTATTAAGTTCTGGGTATATATTTATCACTGAATACAATATCACTAGACCGATGCAAATTTATGGTTTTTATTCATTAAATCTATATTAACCCTTTTCATCCAATTATTTTTAGTCGTTTTCTTGGCTGTATATGGTTAGTATATCTCTGTCGGAAAAAAAATTATATACCGAACTATCATTCTCCACCAAACGTCTATCTTCGTCATGTTAAATGTTTTCATTTCATTTCTATAGTAACCACTATGTTTCCTCTTGCTAAAGGAAATTATTGGTACTGTGCAATATAGAACTAAAGCCATAACGAACTAATAACTTAAAGAAAATGAAGTTATCCCCAAACCAAAATAATCTTTATTTGTGTGCATGAAAATACATATTATTAGAATTAATACGGATAAACCGATAAATCTTTGAAGGGATTGAAATAATAAATGAATGCATCCAAGAATTTAAATAGGTAAACTGTAGTTCAATTGAATAGGAACGACCGTTTTTTTGAAATATTTTAAAATCAGTCTAACTTTTCCAAGATTAACTTTTACAGGATTAGCATTTGTTTAAAATTACATAATTTTTAACTAAAAATAAATTTGTAGGCCAGAAGAATTTTATTTTGTTTTTTCTTAAAAAGTGTGATTTTTGTTTGTTTCACTTGAATAGAAACGACCATATTATCAATAAATTTGAAGTGTTAGCAACTTAAACTTAAATTAAATTAATTTTTTTACAAAAAGGTTACCAATTTAACATAAAAAAAATTTAAAAATGGGTCGAGGAAAAAAACTTAGTAAGGAAGAAATAGGCCAAATTCAAGTACTACACAGCGAAAATTATTCTCTACAAGCAATTGCAGATAAAATAGAGAGAAGTAAGACTGTTATCTTCAATTTTACAAAAAATCCAAGAGAATATGGCTCAAACAATAAAGGCCGAACTGTTGAGGCCACGTCTACAGCCGACAAGCGAGCCATACTAAGGGCAGCATCCAATTGCGCACTAGTTTGTGCAAAAATTACAGCTGAGTTGGTGTGGAGGCCAGCCGAACAACAGTATGGAGAGTGATTAAAAAAGCAGATCACCTTATTCGAAGAAAGCTCCAAAAGAAACCACCTCTAAATCAGAAGAAAAGGTAAGAGAGGAAACAGAAAAGGTAAGCTTTCTCGAGGCAGCATATGACATGGGCTGAAAAATGGAAACGTGTCGTTTTTTCTGATGAGAAGAAATTTAACATCGATAATTTAACATTATTTTCATGACCTTCGAAAAGAGGAAAAGTTTTTAGCAAAACACCACAGCCGAGAAGGAAGCGCTATAGTGTGGAGGGCTATATCATTTTATGGTCCAGGAGATTTGTCATTTCCAACCAGAAAAATAATCGCAGCAACTTACAAAAGCATCCTCGAAGAAGTATCCCCCTTCAATGATACTTTTGGGCCATTGCAATGGATATATCAGTAAGATAATGCCCCTATCCATACAGCAAACATAATCAAATCATGGATATCGCAGCAAAATATAGAGCTTTTGCCGTGGCCTCCATATTCTCTTGATCTCAATATCATGGAAAACGTGTGGGGTTGGCTGTCTCGGAAAGTTTACGAAAGTGGTCGACAATTCGACATTAAAGAAAGCCTTATTAAGGCGAAAAATGAAGCCTGGAACCAAATTTCTTTAGATTATTTAAAATCTTTGTATGATTCCATCTCAAGCAGGTTGTATGAAGTTATTTTTAATAAGGGAAGTAGTACACTTTATTAAAACCATGTAAACTCAATTAATTTTTAAAAATAAATCGAATTCAATTAAATTTTTAGTCAATAAAATAACTTTTTATTAAGATTAGTTAATCGTTTTTATTCAAGTGAACATTCAAATTTACCATTATTTTAGAAAAAAAAACAAGAAACCAAAATTAATCATGAAAAAATAAATATGTTTTTCCTATAATATTTACTGCTTAATCAAAACTTAAAATTCTGAAAAATAAATTTTGAAAAAATTGGCTCGATTTCAAAATTTTCCAAAAAAAACCGTCGTTCCTATTCAAGTGAAATGCAGTGTAGTTAAAGTAAACCAGCAAACTATAAGCAATCAAACTATAAAAATATAATTCATAAATACGGCAAAAAGAAACAAGCTGCTTCTTGCCAAGGTTTCCCTATGTATAAAAAAAACCATGACCAAATACTAAAACCACTTTTGAGCTGTTTCGAACCTTAATTAACAGAAAATCACAATCATTTGAATAGTTACAGAGGATAAAGGGGTTAAGTCTACGAAACTCGGATTAATTTGATATGTACCATGATTTTACTTCAGATTTTCCATAATTATTTCCTATAACTTTTCAAATGAGAGTGATTTCCTGATAGTTTAGGCTCTAACCAATTCAAAAGTACGAATATCGTAGTATACATATGAATTTTGCCAAAGTGTAGTTATTCATTAAATATTGCTGAAAAATAAATCATGAAATATAATTTTTTTTATTTAGCGCGTTATTATAAATTTTACAAACACATTGAAGAAAATATTCTAACCCAACAAGTTAGGAATGCTTAGGAAATACTTTACTCTCATAGATATAGATATTATATTGTCGCATGGTAGATGGTATGGAAAGCGCAAAAACGTAAATCTTACTAAGATTAATTAGAGATTAGACGAACGTTACACACGCTTTACCATTTAAAATTGAGTTTTGATTGGTACTTGTAAATCTGTGTTCGACTAACATCCGGGAGACATTCCTATTGCTTGTTAATCTAGACAATTTTCTGCTCAGGAGATTATCTTGGCAATGAATGCGGTCAGTGTCATGATAACAGGCGTGTGATTTTGACATATTTCTTCATTTTTTTCTATTAGTTCTATACGCAGTTTTTTCAGATACACCTTTTCAAACACAAAAAATTATAAAGTTTTTTATCGGTAGGGTAATATGGTGCTTATGTATACCTAGATTAAAATTCACAGTTTAATGCTTCCTGTACTGTAAATATAATTTTGGTGTCAACTTATGCAAGAAATATGAAACTTTTGTACAGTGAGATTTTTGTATCTATATTTTTCATGATAAGCAAAATTTCTAGCTATATGGAATAAGTTGCAATAGTCCATTTGCAAGTCAATAGTCCATTTGTTAGTTGCAATAGTCCATTTGAAAATATCCTTTATAGTGCGAGATTTGGGCGGTATTATATTTTTTAATTTCCAAATAAATTATTGTATTACATTCTTTTGAAATCAATTATATCGTTTATGGAGTAAATTGTTAGAAAAAAATGATCACAAAGAAATATGTTATCTAAGTAAGACAAAAATACTATCAGAAATTCGATCCAGTAATTTCTAATAGTATTTGAATAACTGGTTATCCATTTACGGCTATTGATTGAGACATGAAGTCAGTTTACTACTGCACTATCAACATATAATCTGTTCTTGATCTCTAGCTTCAGAGACCATAACGTAAAGCTCCTAGCAGTGAATGTTATATAAATATATGATCTAAATATCTAAGATTGTTTTCAAAGTTGTCAAGAATTGAACAGCATTCTTACATTCAGGAGAAAAATGTATACACTATGGGATGAATCAATACTTTTTAATATCAAGATGATATGATTGTTTTTAGGTATTAACCTGATCTTTTTGATCGGATTTATTTTTTTTCCAAACGGAATAAAGGAAATTATTATAAAAAAAACATTTTTCATCCGTTTTCTAGCTAAACGTAATGACAAATAAATGAATATGTATGTAGTTCATAAAAATATCTTTACAGTACTGAAAAAGATTCAAACTACAACAATTCATGTTATTTTTTATGCAATCAATTGGTTCAAAAGAATCAGTTTGATGAAATGATCAATTCGTTCAAAAAAATCATATCGTTCAGTTCGTTCAAAATTCATTTCGTATAAATGAATCAATTCGGTCAAAAGAATCATCGATCCAAAGATGAATTGTTTAAAAGAATCATTTCGTATTAAAAGATGAATTCGTTCAAAAGAATCAAATATGAATGAAATATGACGTATATGTACTTCATTTTATATCTTATCATGTTTTTTATTCGTTATTCATCGAACTCAAAAACTTGCGATGGCTTCGATTTTGCTATGCATTTCCCTTTCCTTTAGATATTTCTTCTTGTATTTTAATATTTTGCTTTCGATATGTACATATCAATGCATAAAATAGATCCTTCCATAGTGTTTGGGTTTGCATTTCGTCAGTCTATGCTACTAACAACCTTATTCCTGATAAACCTTTGTTTGTTTAGACGCAAACAGGATCTGAGCCCGGATAATTTTGGAATGTGCTTAGCTTCGTGTATCATTTGATATTTTTTGCATATATTTCAGGAATATGTTATGCACACCTATGGATTTCCAAAACAGAAGCCTATTAGAATCAATCATATCATATTAATACATTATAGGTTTGTAAATTTAACGATTAGCTATAAGAAAATCAATTGATCAATTATATTTTGTAAATGTTCACATTTTATGTAACTCATATCCATATCTCGAGATGATACAAAACATTAATTTTATTTTAATGATTAAAATTGATAATAACCATTTAGATTTAATTCAAAATTGATGATGATTAGGATAATAGAAGTTACTCTATGTTTGTACATAAGTTAAAATATATACATATGAGTTAATTGAACTTTCTTGTATTTACTACGAATACATTGATATGTGATGATGATGAAAAAAAATATTTGCTTACTCTAGTGCTACTTGCCTAGAGAAAATTCAAGAGAATAATTTCAAGAATTTTGTTTATTTAATATACAATTATCTTTTAACTGTGTTTTTTGTTTAGGAGAGATTTATGGAATTTATAATTAATTGCATTTTTAAGAGATAAATAAATATACACACAAATATACTAATATAACATGTTTGTTATTTAATTTCATTTAATCTGTTTTGAAATTCCTAAACTTAGTAAGATTTAAATTTTTTACTGTTTAAATAATTTAACAACGTAAAAGAAGAAGTTCAAGGTCTAGTTGTTATGCCTTTATCATAGTTTTGTATCCAAAGTGAGTCTTTACTGGGTCAGTTCTGTGGTATTAGGCAATATTTAGCCATCTATTTTTGGTTTTAATGAATAACAAATAAATGATAAACAACTTTAGGCGAACTTCGACTATATACATATATGGTATTGAATACATCATTGTTTTGGCGTCGATTTTAAACGCAATTTATCCTAAAATTGTTGTGATTTTTTTAATCAGCATTTTTTAATGTGGTCAGTTTTACACTAACGCCTCGTGTAAGTTTCATTTGATGTGGTTAATATTATGTGGTATTGTATATATATACATTGATGATTCAGTTTTAATTCTAAGAATACACAAAATTAATTTTATTTTCTGAGTTTGTGATACTATTATATTCATAATCATATGTCAAATGAAACAAATACTCGTATAATAAACGATTGTAATCTTCAAAAAATTTTATAAAATAAATAAATATCCGTAATTTTTAAAAATATAAACTGTATCATAAAAAAGAATAAGTCAAAGAATAAATTTATTTGTTATGTTACTTATTGAAAAAGTCTATAAATGCACTTCATATTTTTTGTAATTAAATCTGACTTTTTGAATCCAAATTAAACATACTAAGGGAAAATTTAACTCAATTATGATTTAAACTAAATGACTAAACAGTTAGATACATAGTTCGAATTTGAATAGCATGGTAACACCAACAACTTACGATAGTTTCTCACCTCAATATGTTAATTTCCGGCCTCATATACGGGTTTTACAGAACTAATAGTTTTAAATTAATACTTGTTTGTATAAAGGTTATAATAATTTTAACATACATCCATCTAACTCATCGTGTAATAAAAAGTTAGACGATAGGCAATCATATAGATTTTATTCATAGAATTATTTCCGACTAAGCATGTGTATGGTATCACTCACAAGACAACTTCCAGCCTTTATGCTCTTTTTCGTATCGAGCATGCTCTGATCTGGAGTATAAGGTGGCAAAAATGATACTAATCTTATGTTGTAATCTGGTAGGGCGATTGAGTCGAAGTTGTTGAAAAAAAAAATTCTTTGGACCAATTTAAAATTCCATTACAAGAAGCATTGAAACCTATGATGTTAAAATTGAGTAAAATTTTGAGATTATTTATCTTGGAGCAAGTTGTTTCATAATTTTTCTGCTATATTGATTGTGTTAAATCAACAAACAAAACCTAACTACATTTAAATTATAACTTCCATTCTTTATGCACTTTTTTCATACCGAGAACACTCTGTTCTAGAGGTGGTAATTTAACATTGTTATCTGATTGAGTGATTAACCGGCAGTTGTTGAAAAAATACTTCTTTAGAACAAATCTCAATTCCATTACTAGAAGTTCAGACACCATAGCAGTTTTTCATGACTCGTTTGATACATTAATTTTATAATATACATACTTCCTCTCATTAGATATTTTGGGGATAATTCATCTAACATGTATTGGGGATCTTTTATTAAAATTATGTGATTCAATAAACTCCGAAAATTTAAATGTTGGGCTTGTTATTAGCAACTGAAATCGAAATTTTATGTCGCTCGATTTCAAATAAAAAAATTTTTGAATAGAATTTAATTATTTTAGATCAAAAAAGAACTATAGTGACATGACTTCTACGAAATTACACTAAATCAAACTTATGTAAACTTTTCCAACCCATGAGCAATTTTTAATTACATTTAACCGCTAAGTCAATATAAGATACGACATACTCGTATGTATATGATTCTACATTCCATTCAATTGTTCATTGCCACTTTAGTTTACATGCACAATATTATCGTACTCAATGATCATCATCACAAAACAATCATAATTATAAGTTAGTAATTATCTTTAATTGATCAATTGATCACACATCAAACAAAATAACAACAACAAAGAAAAGCAAATATCATTTTGTCTCAATGCTCTTTTATGTATTACGAGTATGTACACATGCACGGAAGATAATTGAAAATAACTGCAATTCTTTTGCATCGATCTCGACTTTATCATGTGAAATACATTATTATAAATAGTATTGAAAAGATCAAGTCGTTTTGATAGAAACCAATTTATTGATTGTCATTGAATATGGTTTCGATATGTGGGTGAAGCATTTGTACATAATGGTTTTTATTGAGTGTACAAAAATCAACACAGATAAAACGTTAACGAAGGATGAGCAGTGCATATGGGAGATAATATCGATTAATTTTGTCGGTATGTTTTTTTTCCGGAAAAATTTTGTATAATTATACAGTGAAAACTATTTATTTTCGTTTATTTGGAAATTGCGCGTTGTGTTTTGTTCAATTTTTTGCAATCAATTAAATTTTATAAAAAAAATTAATACTTGCGTAATCAATAAAATAATAAAAAAAGTCGACATAAATTTTATGTTTTTATATGGGAAAACATTTGCAATAATTCATAATTAAAATTTGGTTTAATGTCAGCAAACGTTGAGAATAATGTTCTAACAATAGAACATTATCCTCAACGTTTAACATCGATGTTTAACATTTTCCGGCGCATACATTAAATTATCATAAGACACATTTTCTTTACTACATTTAGACATTTAATCATTCAAATTAATTACGATTCCCATGTGGCATCCAATATGATTATTAATGTGTCATATGACAAAATTAATGTAACATTTAAAAAAATTTATACGCATTCTTTTATTTTTTTTCCATTAATTAAAATTGATGATTTGGAAATGATTTTGAAAAAATAAAAAATCCCGACGTATAGTGTGACAAATTGATAATTGAAATTATGTGATTTGATGAAATCTTTGTTCTTTTTTGATTGATGATTTATGTATACGAGTTACAAATTGAGTTTAAATTTAGAATTCCAATATTGTATATTTAAATTTTGTACATAATAAACTTTTGTAATAAAAAACTAAGATTTACAATAAAACAACTAAGAACTAGTAAAAACAATTTAATTGAGCGATTATATTTCAAAAAAGGTTTATTTTTTGATTCATTTATTTATTGGCATTGTGTTTTTACTTCAAGGTTGATTTAATTAAAAAGAAATTAAAAACCTGGAACATGATTATCACACAAAAATTAATCAACAAATCGCAAAAAGTTTTTTTAAAATGTATGATTTGGTATTCGTATTAGAACAAGAGTTATGCGACTATGTAATCTTGACACATTATTCAATACACTTAACTTGTAACAGTAAAAGAAGATATGATTTAATTTTAATACAAGGTGTTACGTTGGAAGGCGTCCCTTTAAACGCCTGTAACTTGATAAAAGGGCTTCGTAGTGTGAAGTGGCCTATGTAAAGTCTTATTCGCTTTGATCAAGGAATCCAACAGTACCACTCGTGTCACTCACTGACGGGACACCCTGTATGTGGCACATAGTAATACAATAAATTATCTGTTTTTCGATTGATAATAAACTATACGTCTCATAAAATGATAATAAACACTATCTTAACGTACAGTTGTAGGATACAGCAAGTAACTAAACTTTGAATATTTTGCATCGGTTTTAACACTGCATTTAGCTGTTCCTGGTATGCCCATCACTGGTTTTAGTTGAGTATAACCAGTTGTTTTTATCTACAAGATCAAGTTTTATTGTGGGAAAAAATAAGGAATCATTTCTAAAGAAATCATTTAACTATGAGCGTGATAACTGAGCGAGGGGTTAATCACCTTAAATGATCTGTTAAAATTATAAACAGACAGGCCTATCAATAACCATATCGAATACTGGCAGAGCTCGTATAGATTCATTAAGAATTGATCTATCGCCTCAAGTAGTGCCGAAATAATTCCACGAAAGGTAACCGAACAAGCTGTATATAGACTTACATAAATCACCTATACTCCTTCAAAAATATTACAATAAGTGTTCTTGGGTAAGAAATAAACAAAACACGCTACTTCAACTTAAACTTATTTAGTTTATTTATTTCTTAAAAACTGATGTGGAAAATTATTTTTCCACCTTTTTAATTTTTAAGTATTGAGTTTTGGTGTTATGCGGCTGCTGATTATAAAACAAGTGGACGAGTTTTTTCCTTTGACCATACAACTCAACCAAAAGTATGAATACGCTATTACAAAGTTGTACTAGATTTTAAATTACTAAATGTGAGATTTACGAAAGTATACAAGTACAATGAACTGTCAGTAGCCATTTGTTACAGTAAGTATTTTACAATATAAATATTCTTATTTTAATTTAATGTATTAACTAATTTAACATAATATTCTTAATTTAATTTACAATAGCATTCCCTAGTTTCTGATTCGTGATTGGATTATCAAGTAGCTTCAGTTACTTGAAAAGATAAGTAGAAATTATATCACATCTGGTGTGTTGATCGACATCCGACTAACAATTTCTTTGTTTTATTTTAGGTAATTCCAATGGTACTCAGGATGTCATGCAGCAGTAATACTTCAATGGGACAAAAGCGATGGATTGCTGCTCAAATACGTCATTCGGAAATTACTGTGTAATGTGTATAATCCATAAATACAGATTTCAATTTAGTTGTTTACGTTTTGTATTTATTGACCTTGAACTTGATCGAACAGCTGATGATATGAATTTTGATGATGGTTTGTATTTATTAATCACGAACATAACTCCCCTTCGTTAAAAGCTGAAGATTTTAACGGTTGATCGATGTGGTCATGATCATCAAGTGGCAATAGGAATAATTTGGATATTGGCCGTTTGAACGTCGACTGCTTTGTTTTGATCGTAGCGACTCTTACGATGCCATCATTTCCCGGATGTACCTCGATGATTTTTCCCAAAGGCCAGCAACCTGGTGGATTGGCTTCATCTTTTACCAATACGACGTCATTTACTTGAAGATTACGTGCCTTAAATTTTGCGGTAGTTCGCTGTTGAAGCGTGTGTAAATACTCTATGGAATATCGTTTCCAGTATGATTGGACCAATTGTTGAACGAGCTGCCACCGTGATAGTCTCGAAATGGCAATGTCGGTAAAATTCTCATCAGGTATGATTGCTGGAGCTTTGAGTATTAAAAAATGCGCTGGCGTAAGTGCATCTATATTAGTGGGGTCTTCATTGCTTAGACGACATAGCGGCCGTGAATTTAATATGCATTCAATTTGGGCCAACACCGTGGCCATCTCTTCATACGTTAGATGTGAGTTACCCACAACTCTTATCAAATGTGCCTTGATGGAACGGACTGCTCTCTCCCAAATTCCGCCAAAATTCGGTGCAAGTGGAGGAATGAATGACCACTTAATTTGATGGTCAGTTACGTATTGATGTACAGCATTCTTGTACTCATCTGTTTGGAACATTCTGTAAAGATTGAATAATAAGTGATTAGCTCCGCGGAAATTAGAACCATTGTCGGACAAAATTTGGTTGGGTACTCCCCTTCGTGACGTGAACCTTCTCAAAGCACCCATGAACGTAGCTGTCGTCATATCACCGGCTACCTCCACGTGAAGTGCTTTCGTACAAAGACACACAAAAATTACTATGTATCCTTTGATTAGTTTGGATCCTCTGCCTCGTTTAGACGCCAACATAATAGGGCCGGCGTAATCGACACCGGTACTAGAGAATGGACGGGAAGGAGTAATTCTTTCACTTGGTAAATTACCCATTAATTGTGTTGACGTGTGTGTTGAATATCGGAAACATATGATGCATTTACGACATATGGTACGAACTAGGCAACGTACTCCTATGATCCAATATTTCATGCGGGATAGTGATACAAGTAGTGAGGGCCCCGGATGCAAATGTTTGGCATGTAAATAATTGAGAATCATTCTCGATATCTTCTGACCCTTTGGGATGATCAGCGGATGTTTTGTAGCGTAGGAACATGTTGCATTTTTTAATCGTCCACCAACTCTTAACAAACCCCTTTGATCGATGAACGGAGATAACATCAATAATGCTGATTTCGATTTTAATTGCTTGCCTGATCTTAGACTGCTTAGCTCGGAGGAAAACGCTTGTTCTTGTATATGCTTAATAATCGTAAATTCGGCTTCGTTCAGCTCTTCTATGGTCAAGAATCCGGATTTCTTAACTTCAGGATTGCGCAACTTAGAGATGAACCTTAGTATTGTAGATAAAGTTCTCACTAACTTCATCCAGCTTTCAGTTCTTTCAATCATTTCGTCAAGCATGCCGACATCTCCACTTGTACTTAGTTGTAAATTACTTATATTAGCCCGTTGTTCTTCTTTGGTTTCCCTTATTTCGAATGCCTTTGGCCAGGGTTCATCGTGCATATAAAGCCATTTGGGTCCTTTCCACCATAATTTGCTTGCGATTAACTTAGCTGGTTTGATGCCTCGAGTTGCTAAATCGGAAGGATTCTCTCCACTGCTTACATGTTTCCAAATAGCTTTTGGCACCAATTTGTGAATCTCGGCTGTTCGGTTCGCGACGTAGACTTTCCATCTCTTTGGTGGACCTGACTGCAACCATGATAACACTACTGTTGAGTCAGTCCAGAGATAAATTGGTGCTGTTGTTATCTCGAACGCTTGGCATACATTAGTGACAAGCTTCGCCAACAAATGTGCTCCACATAATTCAAGGCGAGGGATGCTTACGGACTGAATTGGAGCAACTTTACTCCTGCTGGTTACCAGATTGGATATGATCTTATCCTTGGAACAAATTCGGAAATAGATACAAGCGGCGTAGCCCATCTCACTGGCGTCACTAAATCCATGTACCTCAATATGGCTTAAGACTGGTCCAACAAATCTTGGTATTTGGATTTGTTTGATACATTCAAATTCCGATTTAATCTCGTTCCATCTCTTCTGCAGATTTTCTGGTATTTCCTCGTCCCAAGACAGCTTAGCGAGCCATAAGTATTGCATCATTATTTTGGTTTTGATTGTAAAGGGAGTCAACCAACCCAATGGATCGTAAATTCGTGCTATTATAGATAGGATGGTTCTTTTCGTACAAACCCTTTCCGGTGGAATATTCACATTAAAATAAAAATGGTCCTTAATTGGATCCCAAATCAAGCCTAAAACATGTGTCACGTTCTGTTGGTCAGTAAATGAAATGGATTGTGAGTGATCTGCCAGATTCTGTACATTTGATCTCCATTTCCGTAATGGGAATCCATAATTTTGCAATAGTAATATCAACTTCGATTTCAGGTTTGCAGCTTCTATTTCGTCTTTGGCACCAGTGAGGAGGTCGTCAACGTAGAAATTTTGCTTAATCACCTTAGCGACCGTGGGAAACTTTTGCTCGTTGTCTTCAGCCACTGCACACAATGCTCGAGTAGCTAAAAAGGATGCTGCTGATGTGCCATAGGTCACGGTTTTTAACTCGTATGTATCTATTGTTGTATCCTCAGAATTTCTCCATAGAATTCGTTGATATCTGCACTGACTGGGATCGATTAAGACTTGCCTGTACATTTTTTCAATGTCAGCGCATAATGCTATTGGAAATTGTCGAAATCTTAACAATACTGTCCATAGTGATGGTTGAACGACAGGACCGACCAATAATTTGTTGTTGAGTGATACTCCGTTTGAAGATAGGCATGACCCATCGAACACAACTCTTAATTTCGTTGTTTCGCTGTTATCTTTCCAAATGCCGTGATGTGGCAAATAGCACATTTCTTCATGCTTTTGAGCTAATTCTGCAGCTGATAGTTTGGTCATGTGCCGTAGTGACTCGTATTCGTGAATAAACTCGCGATATAGCTGTCCGAAACCAGGATTTGATCTCATTTTGCGCTCCATGGCTAGTAATCGATGTTTGGCAGCTGTATACGTATTACCCAGGTTTGGCATGCCACCTTTAAATGGGAGTTGGACAATAAATCTTCCAGAATAATCTTGTTTCGTTGTGGTCTTAAAATGCAGCTCACATTTATTTTCCTCTTGAGTCCATTCATTCTCCGTACCAACTGCTTCCAGTTCCCAGAATCTTTTAAGCATATCATCTAAGTTTGTCTCATCCTGCATTGATATATTGGCATTCCGTAATACTTCGATTTTACCAGTTGATTCGCTTTGTGATGGACCAGATATTACCCAACCAAAAATAGTGTCTTGAGCTATTGGTGAAGTTGGTGAGACGATCACTTGGCCGTGTTTCAGAATATTAAAAAAGTGATCAGCGCCGATCAAGATATCGATGGTTTTCTTATTGCAAAAGGTCGGATCAGCTAATTGAAGATCATTAAATCGGTTGGCAACCTGATCATCTAGGCGTTCATATTGAGATGTTGTAGTTATGTGATCTAGGATGAATGCATTTAGCTGAATTTCATTGGAATCATTGAACCTGGAACGAATCACGACAGTAGTTTTGCCTTTGGTAGTTGTGTTGGAAGTGGCCAGTCCACTAACAATAACATTAGCTCTCTGACGTAGCAATTGTAATCTTTTTACACATTGAGCGGAAATAAAGGATACTTGCGAGCCCGAGTCTAGCAACGCACTACACTTGTGTGAATGACCGAAACGATCAAGTATATGCACCTCGGCTGTGGGTAGTATGGCATATCCCATGCATGCTAAATGAGTTTTCGCGTTATTCGAATTTGGCTTGGCGCTCTGTACCTCTTGGTGGACATCATCAGGATTAGATGAGCTGCTTACGACTGGTGGGTTTAACTTAATATGAAGTTGTGCAACTGGCTTTTCTCTCTGGATTTCACTGTCTGCGTGCGATGTACTGCTTACATTATATATGACGCTGTCGTGCAACAAACTGTGATGCCTGCGACCACATTTGTTACAAGATCGTCGAGATTGACATCGGTTAGCTCGGTGCGATGTGGATAAACAATTGAAACATGCATTTAATTTGAGTACTTCGTCTCGTTTACTCATTGACTCAAGCTTTCTAAATTTCTCACATTCGATTAATTTGTGCGACTGCTGACAAAATGGACATGGTCTTGGTATGCTTGAATATTTCTGTTCCATGGAAACGCTGTGCGATTTTGCCGTCATTAGTTTGCCTTGATGTGGATTGCTGGCTTCGCATGGCTCTAAACCATCGCAACGTTTATTAATAAACTGTAAACATTGTTCGAATGTCGGATTTTTATCATTATCAGTTGAGAATGCCCATGCTTGCTGCGTTTCAGCATCAGTTTTCTTTAGCAAGATATGTAATAACCAATGATCTCGCGTTTCGGCTTCTGTCCCCAGGGCTTGCAGCCCACGAATAACCTGGTCAGCAATATTGTGTATATTTCTTAGCTTCTTAGCGGATTTCTCTTTCATAGATGGTATATCAAGGAATGTTTGAATGAAATGGCTTATGGTAATATTCCTTTTATCGTAGCGATTGCAAATTTTAGACCACGCAGTATCATAATTTGCATCTGATATATTCAAGTGTCGTATAAGCTCGGCAGGCTCACCCTTCAGGCAGCTTCTCAAGTATTGAAATTTTTCAACATTTGCAAGGTATGATTTGTTATGAACAGATGCCATGAATAAATCCTTAAAACTTTGGAATTCTTTATAATCTCCATTAAAAGTTGGCACTTGTAACCGTGGAAGCCTTGCTGTGATATGCGGTTCTTCGGATGACTGATTCAAGAAGCTTTGATTTAATGACGAAGACACGGTGTCGGTAAACTTAGATAAAAATGCATTCTGCTGTGCCGTTGTACGCGCCATGACTTCATTAAACTGATCGAGTATTGAGACGCTTGCTGTAGCACGTGTAGCTAGAAACTCACTCAACTTAACCTTTAAATTCAAATATTTCGCCTCGTTTTCAATAATTTCTGATTCGCAGTCTAAAGCAGTTAGTTTGGCATCGGCTTCTTGAAAAACATTAAACGCGCGCTCTAACAGTTCTAAGCGAGATGATACTTCATTCGCCCTAGTATCCTTGTCCATGTGGTCCGCAAATGATGCGATACGTGTAATACTGCCCTTAGCTTGACCCCGTTTGCTTGTCCAGTCCTTTATTTTTTCTGACGACATTTTACTAATAATCGGCGTTTATGCAGTTGATTTCGATAAACAGTTAGATATTTATCCTTTGCGGTTGATTGCACGTACTTGTAATTATTACTCTGATGTTGTTTTTCTTTTACGCGAATTGATGCGCTTTGAGGTTAAGTTACCGCGTGGGTTTTCTTATACGATTTGAACGGAATACCTCTTCAATATGCGTTCACTTAAACTTTGCACTATTTGAACTTTATGCACTTGTATTAGAATGTTCGCACTTAAAAACATTGATCAGACAGCATTTACTTACGACTTACAGCTCGAATTTTAGGTAGATGTGGATCGGTAAGAAAATGTTCTTAAATTTTACCCGATCCGGCTCGAAGGACCATATGTTCTTGGGTAAGAAATAAACAAAACACGCTACTTCAACTTAAACTTATTTAGTTTATTTATTTCTTAAAAACTGATGTGGAAAATTATTTTTCCACCTTTTTAATTTTTAAGTATTGAGTTTTGGTGTTATGCGGCTGCTGATTATAAAACAAGTGGACGAGTTTTTTCCTTTGACCATACAACTCAACCAAAAGTATGAATACGCTATTACAAAGTTGTACTAGATTTTAAATTACTAAATGTGAGATTTACGAAAGTATACAAGTACAATGAACTGTCAGTAGCCATTTGTTACAGTAAGTATTTTACAATATAAATATTCTTATTTTAATTTAATGTATTAACTAATTTAACATAATATTCTTAATTTAATTTACAATAGCATTCCCTAGTTTCTGATTCGTGATTGGATTATCAAGTAGCTTCAGTTACTTGAAAAGATAAGTAGAAATTATATCACATCTGGTGTGTTGATCGACATCCGACTAACAATTTCTTTGTTTTATTTTAGGTAATTCCAATGGTACTCAGGATGTCATGCAGCAGTAATACTTCAATGGGACAAAAGCGATGGATTGCTGCTCAAATACGTCATTCGGAAATTACTGTGTAATGTGTATAATCAATAAATACAGATTTCAATTTAGTTGTTTACGTTTTGTATTTATTGACCTTGAACTTGATCGAACAGCTGATGATATGAATTTTGATGATGGTTTGTATTTATTAATCACGAACAATAAGTAACTTAACAATTCAAATAATTCCAAGAATTCCAATTCACTTTTTATTCGAAAAATTGTACTATGTAACATAATATAAGGACTAATTTAAACTCAATTTTTTATCTATTAAACTTTGATCTTTAATCACTAATTATGGTATCAACCAATATCCAAATAAACAAAATTGAAAATAAAAACAAGAACAGCGAGCCAGATATAATTTGTACTTATCAATTACATTCAATTTAAATCAATTTTTAAGTTATTTTGTGTAGTTTCAAAAAATAAATTAAATTATGTAATATTGATCGTATATATAACTAAAATATGGGTCAATTTTACTGTTCTTGTAAAAACAAATTATGTTGTAGGTTGATCAACAATTATCATTGAAACAATATCTCTAATTCTTTTTAACTGTGTTGTAAGTGTACGTATTTTTGAAGATCAACTGGAATGTTGAAAACACCAAACCAATATTTGTACAATTTTTGACATATAGTACAGGGCTGTTCTATATGCTTTAACTAAGCCATACGACACTTAATTTATGTTTTATAATAAGACAAACGTTTAATTACACTGTAACAATTTTTCTTATTTCTTATACTAACTCAATGCATGATTTAATAACATACATTGTTCGAAATATTTTCAATAATTTAAGATTATATGTGGTTTTCAACCTTAAATAAAATTTTTATATTTTATATTACAAAAATATCATCATTCGTTAGTTACAACTATAATAATTTTTATAGAAACATGATTTACCTTCGATGAGTTCCTATCTATGTGTTTATACCCTTGTTTAAAAAATTCAATCAAACATATTAATAGCTATGGTCTTTAGAATAAAAAATTGGTTTTGTTTGTACTAAGCCATTTAAGGAGAATTAATGTGAAGTGTCATCTAAAATTTTTTGGTCAAAAATTAATGGTTACCGTATTTGTCTAGTTATATATGAAGTGATTTGAATAACGTTTTTCTCGCAGTTTTGCTGCTGACTATTTTTGTTTGAGAAGACAAAGCAGATTTTTATGCTTCATTACTATTATTTGATTTCATTCAAAAACTAACCTTGAATATTACCTTTCATAAATCAAGTTTAACTATTACAATAAAGTTTTAATTTTATAATTTGATATCAATTTTATCATCTATAATTAAACATAATTGTTTGCATTTTAATACTCGTGTGATTTTTTAATTTAATTATACTACTCGTATCACCTGTACTAAATATAAATAAGTATATTGAAGAGTATTTAATATACAGGATGCCCTAGATTTAAACAACAAATAAAATTAAAATTTAGATGTATTATAATAAAATTAAAATTTGTCATTGCAGTTAAATATATGTGTTGTAAACCAGTATTATTAATAATAATAATCACAGTTGCGTATATATATATATATATATATATATATATATATATATATATATATATATATATATATATATATATATATATATATTATATATATATATATATATATATATATATATATATATATATATACATATATATATATATATTTATATATATATATATATATATATATATATATATATATATATATATATATATATATATATATATAGTCGAACCCCGGTATACGACAAACTTGGCAAAGGACCTTTTTGGCTGAAAGAATGTTTGCCCAGCATACGAAGCAAAACTCGGTTCACGACCATATTTTCACACAAGGTGAAATTCCACTATTTTTTTATTTTTATCATCATAAGAACTTAATGGTTGCATGCGTAGAAACTATTTTTTTAATTATTTTTTGCCCTTCCGCCTACTACGACTTCTCTTCAGTCTACAGATCAACAAGTAAGAAGTAATTTCAAGAAGCTTTACACTAAAGGATTATTCCAGAGATGTTTCCAAATAATCTTCCAAATATTAATTAACATTGAGGGAGTTCTGGAAAAATAATTTAAACATCGTGCGTTGCTTATCGTTTATTGATGAAGCTTGGAAAGAACGTTGCCTGAGAACAATAAATTCAGCTTGGAACAGCGAATATTTGACTATTTATTTCTTTAGAAAATATTTCGTAAGTGTACCCACATAAGAAAAATATCACCCCAATAAGGTCCAAACAAGTCACAATATCCTAGTTTTGGAAGACCAGGTAATTTGTTATTTTATGAACATCCTTAAAAGTGAACAAAAACAAAGTTCTTTAGAAAGATTCTTCAAACCAAAATCAGCCAAGAAATAAAAAAATTACTAGGAATGCTAGGGTAGGTACGATATGTAATATTTGTTTTTATTTAAAGAATTTTGTATATAACTTGTTTTGTTCTAAAAATATGAACTGTTCTCGTTTTGTTTAAAATATAAAATATGAAAAGAAATTAATTTTAACAATTTTAATACTATAAGTATTCAAATTATTTTTGAACCCACTAGTATAGTTTCATAGTTAAAATTAATTAATTATTAATTAGTTTTATATTACTTTTTATGGCAAAGGTTGCTTCGGTTTACGATCAATATATTAATATTAAGTATTTTAACAAAAAATGAAATTTCAGTTTCAATACGTCTGTCAATTAAAATGTGGCTTTTTAAAACATGAATTTTGACAATTTATCAGTGCTTTATCCCTATTTTAGAGTCTATTGTTGTCGAACATGGAGCTTCACTTGATGTATGTATAATTGTGTATCTTTTCCAAGATTGACATCTACAAAATATTAAAAGAATGTTTGAAATAAAAACACTACATTATTTATAAAACAGACCAGCACACCTTACTCACTTTTAAAGTCCTTTTATATAATTTTTAATAATTTAAGTTCACTGAGTCGCACGTTTAATAGCAGACAGTAAACTTTAAAAGGTATTTCCTGCAATTTTCAACATTAATTCAGTACAAAATTAAACCGTTAATTAACATCATTAACTCCGGTTTAAGCATATCCCCTGATATAATATAATCATTTTTACTTGTAACCAAATTTCCTGTTACCATAATTTCCAGGAAAATTAGCAAAACGGAAAACCGGAAATTTATAATTTTTATTTTATTTAATCTGGACGAATATGTGTGTCTCTTAAAAATTTAAAATAATTTATTAATCTAAGATTTACAAAAAAAAACGAATATTTACGGATGTTATATTTAAAATGCTAAAAGTTATTTACTCGATTGATTCTTTTTTCACTTTTTTTCGGTGGTAGAAAAATAAAACTTTTGTCTTCTTATTAATTAAATATTATATTTTAATTCGAAATATTTTAATTAATTATAATGAAAAAGTAGTTCCACTTCTTATCATTATTTTTCATATACATTTACCCAAAAAGTAAAATACTGAAAGGAAAATTGATAAAATTAAGATAAGAGAAAAACTCGAGTGTTTATGTAGTTACGAGTGTTTATGTAGTTACATTTTGCAAAGAAATTCTTTCTGAAATATCATATTATTATTCTTTTCTCTATTTTGATTTGTGTTCTCTTTCAATAGATATTACAAATAATGATAAGAAAATAAAATTAATTGTTTTGTTTAAACTTTTATTTTATTTTTTCCATAATTTCAACATTTACTTACTCTTGTTTAAATATTTGAAGCGTGTATAGCTTGTTGCAAATTTGAGAATGTTTTGTACTTCCGAGTTGTTGCTTGTTCTTGTAATCCACTAGGCCGGTTTCGATCTGATGATGACGTCATTAAATGACTGAGTGATCGAAAAGATCAAATCCATCTCATCAGGCATATGCTACCGGACTTTATGTTCTTACTGTGCGATTCGTATATATACGAATAGTCATGACGCGACAGTACTAGTGGAATTACAAGAACTTAACTCAAAATATCGATTTTTATTTGATTGCGTGTGGCGTTAAGTTAAGCTAATTTGCGATATATTTAAGTTGCTCTGGTCGCCACAGTACTCCCCCGAAAGTGAATTCCCCCTCCGTTTTAAGTTTGATGATCTATGCCGCAATGCGTTGGGGTGCCTGCTTTCGCCCGCTTAGTGATTAGGCTTGTTGCGACATGAAACGAACTTCCTGGATAAATCTGTGCCTTGAGAGCGCGAAACGAACCACCACGTATTTGAGAGAGAAGGCAGAAATTCCATTGTGGGAAGTTAAATTTTGCCGTTAGGGCAGGAGGGTATCGGGTTGGTTGTGTCAGAAGGTATTGACGTGTTGTTCCCTAAACAGGGCCGTTGGGGTCACCAATGAAGCGAGTAGCTTGTTGCAAATTTGAGAATGTGTTGTACTTCCGAGTTGTTGCTTGTTCTTGTAATCCACTAGGCCGGTTTCGATCTGATGATGACGTCATTGAATGACTGAGTGATCGAAAAGATCAAATCCATCTCATCAGGCATATGCTACCGGACTTGATATTCTTACTGTGTGATTCGTATATATACGAATTGTCATGACGCGACAGTACTAGTGAATTACAAGAACTTAACTCGAAATATCGATTTTTATTTGATTGCGTGTGGCGTTAAGCTAATTTGCGATATATTTAAGTTGCTCTGGTCGCCACATATTTTAATCTTTTACTTTACAAATTTTATTTTTCTGGAACAGTAAAATTTATAAAGAAAACATAAATATATCAGCTTATAAATTTTAATTAATCTTCCATACCTCTTACTAACATATAAGTACTCGCATGTTTAATTTTGTAAATTTTTTTGTCATCTTGTTGAATATGTGTTATAGCTGAATGACCCACACAGTGTATACTGTATTTACAGACAATGAACTATTGACAACTATCAAAGTTTAGTATCAATAACACTTTCTTATCAGTTGTTAAAATACCTTTGTTTTGTTTCAGATGGGTTTTATTGCAAGTAATACATTCATTATACCAACCTGACCTCATAAACTGAAATCAAACATTTAATAAAAGCAAAATAAACATATGTAGATTACGTTTGGTATTATTAAAGCCATTCTTATAAATCACAATCTTTTTATATTAGTGAACACGGCGGACACATATTAAAATTTATGATTAAAATTGTTGGTTATAATAATTGAACCTAAAAGTAAAGTTTAGTAAATTTTTAATAAATAAATCACTTTAATATTTCAAATTCTAAAGATCGGTTGCTCTGAAATCACTTTAATATTTCAAATTCTAAAGATTGTATCTTTACCTGATTTAAATACAATATTGGTCCCATAGTTAGAATAAATTATGTGTTCTATAATAAACTATGTTGGTTAAAGATAATTCAACATTAATTTTTTATTAATTTTTTTTAATAATTACACCGATACAGTTCCACTTAATTAGTGTGTACATAGATCAGGTGCGTTAATTTATTTTCCATGTCGTAAGCCAAAAACCTCCTCTACTAGAAGCCGGTCAAACTATTTAAATTACAAATATCTTTTCAATTTACCAGACAATTCATAGTGTTAATTATTTACAACAAAAATGCCATGTTAATTTTAGATAAAAAATAAAAAACTGTTTTGCTCATTGATTTTTTTTTATCTATTTTGATTGCCATTTTCCCTCCCTAACATTCTCTTATTTGTGTTAGTTAGTTTTCATATTATTCAGATTCATTTCTTCATTCTATTTTGGCGTTTACATATATATATATATATATATATATATATATATATATATATATATATATATATATATATATATATATATATATATATATATTATATATAAATATATATATATATATATATATATATATATATATATATATATATATATATATATATATATATATATATATGTGTGTGTGTGTGTAATAAAAATTTGTCATGTTATCGTAACAATATATTATATTTTGTTTTGTAACGGCTACGTAGTATCGGTAACGATCTGGTGCGAATATGAAGTTGTTATTGCCAAAACTAGAGCTTTGTTTTATCTACACATTGAAACATTGAATTTATAGTCGCGGATGATATATTATAACATGAATTGGGTTTATTTGTTTGCAGTAATGAAATATACTTAAATGAGCAAGCTGTCCTTAGTTATTTATTTATTTATTTATCGTAATAGAATGAACAGTTAATATTCAAAATATTCCAAACAGATTGGTCTCAAACTTTTCAAATTTCTAGTTTTGCTGTACAGCACGAGCTCACTTTTTGATCCATTCGTCAAACCTTCATGTTAAACATTTTGCTGCGGTTGTACATTTTCAACGACCGACAATTTTGGTTAAGTTTAACTGAATAGACACGATTCAATTGCGCCTCTTAACATTTTGTGAGTTCTGGAGTCAATTATATGAAATTTATTAATAAATTTGGAATTTTTTGTGTTAAAAAAATCACTCGACTTGACATGAAAGTCAAAGCCAATTTTAACTTCCATGTCATATAGAAAAACAAACATAAGTACATTTTTACATAAATAATTATAAATATACATGTGTACATTTTTATAAATGTAATTTAGTACTGTGTGGATTCAACAACGATAATTCAATTAATTTGATAAAATTTAATTTTCAGTACTTTTTCATTTATTTTCCGTTCGGTATACCGTAAAATTCAAAACGTTTTTGTAAAGTGAATGGAGAACCACTTTTTAATTTTGAAAGACTGAAAGTTTATTTTTATTTTAACTTTTCTTTTTTCAAAAAGGACTTCTTAATTTTTATCCTTAAGGTAAAAGAAAATACAAACAAAATTATTATAATTTTTCATTTTCATTTTGTTTTAAATGATTTCTTGTCCTTCACATTTACTTATTTTCAAGCTTTAGATTTTTTTGCTAAAGTATATACATACATATCTCAATTTTTTTAAATTGGCAAACCTCTTTATTTAAAAAAAAAATGTCTTTACAAAACTTTGAGATATGTAGTTTAAATATATTTCAATTCATCTGTTTTAATTTCTGTATAGTAGCAATTTTCAAATTAAATCATTCATCTCAACGTCATCCTCTTCATCGAACTGACAATATTCAATCAAGCTTGTAATTTAGTGAAAAAAATCTTTTTTGATTAAAATCTAACGTAATTAAAATTTCAGTTCGGAAAAAGACGTAAAACTGCGAAACAAATTTAACATCTTACAATTAACTTGTCCGTAAAAGCAATGAGACAGTCTTTTAATTAACTTATGTATATTTATGACTTTCGAGTTTAACTATAAGAAAGGCACAAATAGAACAACAAGAAAGAACATGGAATTGCCAATTAAATTTATTTATAAATTATGTTTTTATTATTTGATAATAAATTTAAAAGTTTTTATTTCATGTTAATTAATTTTAAAATTATTGATTTGATATCAAATTGATTGAGGTCTTCCATTAAAATTTCTTGGTTGATTGTGATGAATTAATAATTTATATGACATGATTGCGAATAATACCGATGATAGATCTTAAAGGTACTCATCTGAATCTTTAATAAAAATATATAATAAAACCTTGTAGTAAATCTATTTTTAACTCGTTACTTATGTATATTTTGAACAGAAATATATATAGTAGAGTTTTTTTATTTTATTTATTTTTAGCCAAGTGACCCCATAAAAATTAATTGGTTCGAGATAAGAATATTTTTATATAGGAAATCAATAATAAATTAAAAAGTAATAAATAAATTCGATTTCATTAAATTTCGCTGATTATTATTTATTGATTAAGTGGAATGAACAATAATACGAACTATCACGCATATATATATATATATATATATATATATATATATATATATATATATATATATATATATATATATATATATATATATATATATATGTATATATATACACATATATATATATATATATATATATATATATATATATATATATATATATATAACTATATATATGTATATATATATATATAACTATATATATATATATATATATATATATATATATATATATATATATATATATATATATATATTTATCATTAGTTATGGGGTATTTAACCATATTTATTATAAGTATTTGACAATTTTTATGATTAGAATTGCAATAAACTTGACGAATCATAATATTATTGCACATTGTAGGTTAATCGAGCTAAATTTAAATAAAATAAAACAATATAATTATGATAGGAGCCCAATTTATTACTAAAGGAACCAATTTATTTATATTAAAACTTTTACAAATAAAGCATATAGGTGCTAAACCGACATTAACTTCTTAAATTTCTCCGAATGTGCCATGTTGTTAGATTTGGTTAGGGTAGTGGATATATCTTAAACTAACAGTTCCTTCGTTTGTAAAGTGTTGCTTTGAGCTTCCCTGTGAATTACAAAAAACCTTTAAAATTTGCGTAAAGAAAATATTAAAAATTGCAACTATAATTAATTGCCTGAAATTCGAATAAAAATGTTTAATTAAGATTAATTTGAGCTTTATTTCTTTAACATATCATAGCTAAGCAAATACTCTAGAACTTATTAATACAAAGAATTATATATATTGATTTATTACCTCTGTTTTTTTAACGGTTTCTTCAAGTTTCATTATTCCACTTCATCATCCACATTATCACACTTTTTATTGTTTGTTTCACTTTTCACTATAATATTCTACTAAATTTTATTTACTTCCATGTCTATATATTATTAAACACTTTTTAATCTATTCTATATACAAAACCGGTCTTACTTGTTCAAAAAGAAATTAAGAATAAAAACGTGGTTTTAATATTGAATACCTTGGGTTTTTTGTATAACTGAACATTCTGATTAAATTTACCATATCATCTCAACCTAGTGATCTAATCAAAATTTATCAAATAATTTGATCATAAAATAGTTCCACTATATTCCCATCATCTAAATGATTAAGTTATTCCCAATGTAATCTATCAATTTATGATTAAGCTAAACATATCCTTTATAAATATGTTTAAAATAATTATATGTTTAATTATAATTAATCATTATGTGTTCAAATCTTATGATATTTCACAAACATATTATGGTTTTTAAATATTTCAGTTATAATATGTTTGAAAATAATCACTTTGTAGTAATTACAATGATATTATATGGTTTTAAAGACATTATGTAAAAATAATATGTTTGTAGAAAAATAGTCAAACATAAATAGTCAATCGACTCGTATATATAAAGTTGATTTTTTGGCAAAATCGACATCATCGTGCAGTTTCTCGTTGGCCCATCTAGCGAAGTGAAAACGAATGGTCAAGCGGCTTCAGCTATCGAACCAATTGAACTTTGTTAGTCGTCATACTGAGATCATTTCGCAAAATGACTAGTGCGTGAAACGTTCAATTCTTGAGAACGATAACACTAGTTGATGGATTCACACGCAATCTCGCAACCAAAGCTTTAATATTTTCGGGTGTACGTATTGACAGATTCGAAATAAACGGTGGCTCGAATTTAAATAGATAAATGTCCCACCCGTTATATATATATATATATATATATATATATATATATATATATATATATATATATATATATATATATATATATATATATATATATAACCGTTTTACAGATTCGAAATGTTTGAATTACTAAATGAAAAAAAACCGATCGCCAAAATTTAGTCTGAATTGTAAAGGTGCGATAACTCATAAAATGATCTTTAAATTACTTTGTGAACATCAAAATTACAAACTGAATTAACCGTCAATGAAATGAGATCAACAAGTTGCAAAACTTACACATATTCCATCATCGATTGCTTCAAATTTTAATATTTTCATTTTTACCTATTACCTAATGAGAAATCTAAGTCATATTTACTATGTCATCGCCATTGTATAGTCTCCGTTTTTAAGCCAACGAGAGCAACGAGTACCTTGCCTCCGGGTACGTAGCATCCTTAACCTCGTCTCCGGGTACGTAAATCGGAGATTGGTGTTGGCGGTATTCAATTTTATTGGTTTTGTTGACATTTTAGTTTAGGTTTTTTAAGAATACGATTAAAAAACCTAAACTAATATGTCAACCAACGATTAGAACAGATCTAGTTACCTCCTGCACTGCAAGCTCTTGTTGCTGTTACTAAATTCCGAATTCGTTGAGGAAACAACAATGTGATGAGTTTTATTTTTGATTTTAGAATTTTGAAGTTCAGTAAATTTTTTTCCACATGAAACTTTGTATCGTTGATTCTAGAGATGTCTAGATATGATTTAAGTTGATTTCATTCTTGATACAGCACGTCTAAATATTCTTTAAAGCGCACCTATAGGTAGAACTGTTTCAGAGATCTACCTTGTACAATTCAAGATCAAAGATAGCTTTTAATCTTGTTTTGCTAGTAATTAAGTAGATAACCTCGGGTGGGGTCTTGTAATTATGACGGAGAACAAATAATACGAAGTGTTGGTTTTATCGTGGTTTAATATTTTATTCTGTTTTATTCAAATTGTGTGGCACTTTTATATAGAAAAAGTGCTTAAATTTCACTTACGTACTTGATTATGCTCTATATGATGTAAGAAATATAATCTGCACAGTTGCAATATTATGTACAAATAAAAGAAATTCTTCATTATTATTTTATAATATATAATGGATTACTATTACTACTATTAAAATACCTTATAATGTTGATGAATCAACACTTGTATTTTCGGATACTTTGGTCAATCGTCAATATAAAAGGAAACGGAGAGTTAATTTTGATTGATTTAATTTTTTCGGAATTTTCAAGTCTACATTTTTCTTGATTATCAATCAAGAAAAATTGTTTTTTTAGTACCAAACTTTTATTCTATAAGTATTTTCAATTCATCAATTCAACCAGATCTTTTAGAATCCATTTAAATTATAGATTTTTAAATGCAAATAAACTTGCACGAATTCCAAATAGTATTGTAAAAAAATAAATTTTCAATATAAATCATAGTAACAACATCGATTCAAATTTACTAAAAATTAAAAAAAACAGCCAAAGCTAGTGTGCAAACTGCTGTATTAGTTGAATGATTTCAAACATCATATCTGCAGCTATTTGATCCCGGCTTAATTTTCTAGATCGATTGGTATATACTTTTGGAACTTCAATGCACAGTTGAAAGTATTAAATTAATAATAATTTCCGATGCAATCGTAACAATTATACTATTGTCTATGATTACTTAACACTTTTGCTGCCGCATGTGCACCCGCACATTGTGCATTTTGTACTTGTAACAAGCCACATGTCCATCCGCACATCATGCAGTTTTTTCTTTTACTAAGCCACTGTATCACGAGCACAGCAAGCATTTTTCCCTTATACAAAGCCACTGCAGCACCAGCACATCATGCAGTTTTTCTTTCCCTACATGCCGTGGTGCAACGGGTCATCATGCATTTTTTTTATACTTTTATTCTTTATTTTATTTTTGTATACTTTTATTCAAATTCTTGCATTTAGTTATGGTTTTTGATCGTTTTGATTGAAATAATATTGATATTCCGGTGCATAAACGGCTTGGAGGGGGATAAAAATGTATGACAATCCGGTACATCAGAGGCATAAAAAAACATGATGTGCAGGTGCACATGTTTGTATACTTTCATGTGGCTTGCTATAAGGAAAAGTGAATGCTGTGCGGGTGCACAAGTGGCTTGGTATAATGCAAAATTGTGTAGATGACCAGCGGCATGCTATATGAAAAAAAGTCTTGATGCAGCAGAGCATCTGTGGCAGCGAAAGTGTTAAATCTAAATGTAATCTAAATAAATATAAAAATTTAAATGTCCATATTTCTAGTGGCAAATAACATTTTTTGTTCTTTTTCAATAGTATTTCCTGATACATTTAAAATCAATTTAAAGGAGGATTGTGTATGTAAGATTTTGAAATCGTTTGTTTGTTTTGTATACGTAACGGTGATAATTCTTTTCTAGTACATTATTATATCTTTATCAACCAAATCTAGTGATGGACTATAGATCCAATTAACCTAAACAATATTTACATTACAATGGTCGCGGTTAACGGATCATGCACTCGAATTCGCGTCGCTAACTATTATTTTTTATAAAAGATTTAAAGCGATTTAAATTGCCATAATTGAATGTTTTTACTACAAAATTATCTTAATTAGTTTTTTGTATAAATAGAAGCATATTTTTTAATATAATGTTATTGAATTAAATAATTATTACACGAGGCTCGAGCAGTTATACGTATATACATATAAAATGATACATATGGAAATTACAGATCAGCAGTGTACACAGTATTTTGAAATGAAGTTTCAAAAATGAGTAAAGAATTTCACAGCATTTCTGACCTATTATATGATACTAAGATATTCGATTTTAAAGTGGTGGTCGTATTCCCTTCATCTGTTAAGTGACAGAAATTCAGTATTATATTCATGGTAAATATACATTCTCGACGTTGGGGGTTTCGTAAACTTATTTCTAAAGTAGCGTGTCACTTGACGAAAGTTGCGTACAAAATTGATTATCAATGAAGCAACTACTAAAAATTGGCTCAACTGACATATTAATGTACAATATACAATAGATTGAAAATAGTGATTTAGCTGAAAGTGTGCGTTATTATACGAGGATCTCAACCCGCTGTGGCTAACAAGAATCTAACGCCAGCGATTTTTAATATATAAAATATAACTTAACGCATATACAAGAAAACTTCAATCATTTTATGAAACCAAAAATTATTTCTTAGTTCTAGTAAATCATAATCCTAGTATCCTTAATTTAATAATCCTAGTTTTGCTTAATTTAAACGTATTATATAATTGATTTGTGCAAATCCGATATAGAATAAGTAAATTGTGTCATCATTCAAGAAAAGGTCAATTTACATAAATCAAAGAAAGTTTACTCATTTAAATTGATTATTTTTATGAGTATTTGACGGCTACTATGATATATTATATTTTAAACAGTATTTTTCTGTAAGTTGGAAATACTTCTTATTAAATGAAAAAAGTGCTAAATTTAAGTTTAATTGGCTTAGTCTACACAAATTTCGCTTTAACTATGCATAATTGCCTTAGATATGACATACGAAGCTATAGTTTGACTGTTTAATACACGAAATCCAGAAAATAAGTGAAGTTTTAGGGTCAGTTTTAATACGGCATTCATTGTATAAGCTTTGTAACCCTAATTATCACAGGTTCTAATAAAGATTCTTACTATATTGACTCAGTTATAGTTAAGAATATAACTTATATTTAAAATATAGTTTATGTTATTACTATTGGGATTATTTCAAATAAATGTCTATATACATTTCAAAGACTAATACATATTTAAAAAAGTGTAATTTTTACGTCAGAAAATCAGGTTGGTGAACAAATAATTTGTTATTTTATCAAATATAGGAAAGAGAATATTTAAAGTTTAACCATTGGAACATTCTTCAGTTTTTTTAAATTCAGGAATATTTCTAAGAGAGTCCCACTTGAGCACACAAATTCAAATATAAACAAGGTGAGCATTTATATAAACTATTTTTTATCGATTGTGTGCCAAATTCAGTATTAAGATTTATATGAATTGTAATAAATAAATCGATAATGACATATGCATAATATGAATGGCCGAATTAACGGTTATTTTCTTTTGCTGTGTCGAAATTCGTATATATTAGCTGTAATATTACAGCTAATATAGTGCAGTGGGCTACTACAAAAATACAAGTTTCTTATAATTTCAATAGATGTCGTGCTTAGCGATACATGTCAAAGTAAAAGATTATAACAAAATATATATTCAAAGTACTAAATAATATGATTTAGTTTGTTTACCGGACAGTATATGAAAATTTTAAGTTATACCAAGGGGTACAACTAAATATTTGAAGCGGTTTGAAATATCAGTGAAATATCATGTTTAACCGCTACATATTTATAATAAGAGTAAATAAGTATGAGATACAAATAAGATTATAGTTATGAGTTTCCAGACAACCAGCATGGTTTAATTACTGTTAAATATCAGAAAATTTGATAACAAACTATCTTAACTTTGTCATGAGCTCTAACTAAAATAATAGAAAAGGTCGAGCAATCCAAAATATTATCGATAAATAATTAAGGAACTACGAAACAAAGTGAAGCGGAATGACTATAATGAGTTTGTATCTAGTGAGCGGAGTAGTTACCAATATAGATTAGTTATCTCTTTGATAAGGAATTTTTAGTGAAACAAGTAAAATGTTTCTAAAAAAATTCATTGCGATGAGACGATTAAAGAGTGTGAACAAAAAAAAATATGGTTAAGTGAGCTTAACCATATTTTTTTTTGTTCAACAATGCACTTCAACGTATTTTTTAGAAATAACACGTTATTGATAATCATCCAAAACCAGTTTGAAAATAAATACTTAATTAATTATACTTAATAGTTTATAAAAAATTTCTAATAAATAATTTATAAAAAATAAATAGGCTCGAATTGAAGCAGGTAAATGTAATAAGAAATTCAGAAATAAATGTAATATTAGCTACTGTCGTACATTTGTAAATGTCATTTACGTAAATCATATAAACATTTCATATAAAGATTGCTCTTATCAGTGTACAACGTACAGACTAAACTCCAAATCCATTACATTTGATTCTTCAAGCTTTTCCTTGAATAAAATTGTTATTTTCACATCTCGTTTATAATAAAAGTAAGACTTATAGTTAAAACAATCTTTAAATGCTAATAATTCTTAGAAATTAATTTATATTTTCCAGTTGAAATGTATGCTTAAATTCGAGTTTTGACAGAGTGAGGAATTAATAACGAGCATCTTTCAAAATTCTTGTTAATGCAAAGGACCCCAACTAAAGTAAATTTATATGAATTTTGTATACTGTAAGCGTGAAAAATGTGACTATGGAAACTGTTGCTTCTAATAAAAATGAGTTTGAAGTCCTCAAAAATATAAACGTATCTTAGTTGCAATTCACAAATTCCATGAAACAAGAGAACTGTGGGTGTTGTTCGCGGGCGCATATAATTTTAATTTTATTATTCTACACCAATAAAAATTAAGAGTATTCGGAAATAATAAATACAACTGAAGCTAGACTAGAACAAACTGTAATTTTTCCATGAAAGTATTATGTATCTTAAGTGGTTTTCGGTTTTCAGAATTTATATATACATATGTGTCTTTGATTACATATTTAGTTATCCTTTCTTTTTCGATAAGTTATTATTTTGATTGATTTCAAAGCAATGGCAAATCTAAAATGTATCATATAGAAAATCATTGAATTATTGTGAAAATCAACTAAATCATTGTATTTGGTTTTATTTGGATTGCTGTCATTCGTAGATTAGCACAACGCCAAATTATCAAATAATACATCCTTTCTGATTAGTTAAATAAAAACAATTTAATTTATATATTTAAAACAATTATTGTGGACTTATTATTGAATTGGAGTGTACAATCAAGCAATAAGTAATATCTTCCGAATCAATCCTAGTATCAAACCAAACTTGGACATCGAGAAGGAGATGAGGAAAGGAAAATGACAAATGACATAACCAAGATGTCATTAAAATGGAATCCGCAAGGAAACAGAAAAGTTGGAAGGCCAGCAGTGACTTGGAAAGAACGGTGCTAACTGAACCAAAAGATCTTGGGAAAACTGGGAGGAACTAAAAAGTTTAGCCCCAAATAGAGTTAGATGGTACAGTCTAGTACAGGCCCTATGCTCTTAAAAATGGAGATAAAGGAAAAAACATACCAGAAACTGCATAATAGGAAATGTAGTAAGTAATGACATACTTAGCCTTTATACATTTTTAACTTGTTTCATTAGTATGCATAGACTACATCTCGAACTGTGTACGCCACTATCACGCCGTTTACGCATAAATAAAATACACGATCCGTATAAAAAAAAAAGTCGCTTGCTTAAAACCTATGCGGTTCTGACATGAATCTAAAATATCAGATGGCTCAGGACATCGGTAAAGAAATAAATACAAATATTCGCGTACATTTGTGATATATTTCATCTGTTCACAAACTTAAAAGAGTTTGTAGATTGAATACAAGGAAACGAATAAAAAACTATGAATCAAGAATAATTGTTTGAACACGACCTAATACAGTTTGCAATAGAATATAGCGATATTATAGCATATGACCTTCAACAGTGTAATAGCATATATGTTACTTGCTCCTCCTCCCATTTCCATCTCACCCATCTAAGAAATCGATCGTATTCAAATCATGAATGTGTTTTTAATACATGATTTATGTTTGGTGCAAACACGAAATATGAAAATCACGAAATTAAATCAAATCATTGACGCATACAAATTATTAATATCAAAACTCTCAAAAGACTACAATATAAGTGCAAAATTTAATTATTGAACACTCCTAGTTGAAATATACCGCATGTTGTGTGATTAACTATCGTATACTATTGCTCCATTTTACTCTAATGAACTAATTTTCATGAATTAATTCCTCAATAACGAACGATTAAGTTGTTGGAGGGGCCTTTTTTTTCGAAAACTTTGGTTTTAAAAAACTTTTGAAGTCAATAACTCATGAGGCTTTGAAACCATTTTTATTTTGCAAGTTTTCAGGTTTTAGGAAAGTTGCACATTTTATGGAATGTACATGTTTTCAATTTAATGAAACTTTAAACATAATTAATGTGTATGTAACGTGTCTATGGAAGGCTATGTAACGTTTCATGCCAGTTTGACATAATGATCCTGGCACATTTCCTAATAATCTCGCATATTTATTTACGGAGTAATCATGTTACAGGTTATGCAGATAGGGTTATGCTGAATCACTTTTTGAAATTATGTGCAAATTTTGATTAAATTATTATTTTTTAATAATTTAATTGTTATTCACTAAAATGTAACACTGCAGTCGTTAGAGTTGTGGCAATTGGAGTGGGGGTGCCGGGTGCGAAAGGGACCCGATAGGGACAGTATACAAAATTAATTTTTCACCATCTGATTACAATTGGTCGTGTGAATAAACACAACTATGACGACCCCTTGTTGGAGTGCAAAACTCATGGACCAACCCATCTTTCATGCCAGTACTATATGTTGGTATGGAACTATGCAATGTGTAGATGGTTCTACATAAATTGAACCTATAGTCGTACGTCGTCGATTTGACTGTAATGGCAAGCGAACCGCAAAAGAGGTGAGAGAGCCTTGAGCACCAAAATAGATTACAAAGATAAAAAAAGAGAGACAGACAGAAGGTAACACAGCTCATTCTTATTAAATGTGTATCTTATTTGTGTGCGCATCGATTTAAAATTCACACTTTACGACGAAAACCGATATGAAATTTAACATCGCAAATTTTCATTGATATGAATATTATGGAATATATTTGTTTTGTTCGAAAATATATTGATCCGCTATGGCTAGGCTATGTGTTTGCTGTCTAAAACACCAATTCAGTTGCGCATTTTTTGGTTTAGGAAGCCGAAGAGAATAGAGGCAATATTCATTTCACATTACGCAATTATGAGCCATTGTATGCGAAATGTTGTGCTAGAAAAGTAAAAGTTTCAAATAAATGTATATATTAGAAATTATTGTCTTTTATGTGAATAAAAAGCACTAATTAATGAGTTACAACAACTGACATTAAAGTTTTTCTATAGTCAAAATATTTTAAATTAAGGAATTGTATTGGTCCTTTGTATGCCATTTAAATGATACGTTCATTTGAAACAGTGAAAAATCTTAGAGAGAAAATAAAATTTTTCAGCCTCAACTGATGTCTTGAATAGACCTTTAGT
The DNA here is from genome assembly GCA_963932295.1 of Tipula lateralis. Classification (NCBI taxonomy): domain Eukaryota; kingdom Metazoa; phylum Arthropoda; class Insecta; order Diptera; family Tipulidae; genus Tipula; species Tipula lateralis. The sequence continues at coordinate 97,335,201 of OZ010737.1, read as the reverse complement.
TGATCTTTGGGTATTTTGCAGATGTACTCAATAATAAACAAAAAAAATTATTTCATTGCTTCTTGGATTCATTGTTATAAATTAAGTTGACAAAAATACAAAGAAACTAAATAAAGCACAAATCTCGAATGGGAGAACACGATTAGTTGGCATTTGACGGCAATGTAATAAGTTTAAAATAAATAAACATTTTAATATTTTAATATTATATTTTCAACATATTTTTTGGAAAATAAAACTTTTAGGATATTGGTTGCTACCCATATCCTCGGTCATATTTATCTTAAAAAATATTCATCACGCAAGATGACGCATACAACAATATGAGGAATACATAAGAGTGTATTTTCATTTCTTTTAGTTATTTTTATTTAACTAAAACAAATGAAATTTACTGATGAGTTAACTTGAAAGTTATTGAAAGATTAAAGTCTCAAACTTTAGTCGTATTTAATTATACTTGTAGTTAAAAATCTGTAAACAATAGTCTGTTGTGCAAAACATACTAAACATACTAAATGAATATATATTAAATCTAGCTATCACGTAAACTACAAATTAAATTACAACAAAAAACCTGCTTCTTAAATTCATCCTAATTACAAAAGAAAACGGCTAATTAATTTTCCATTCTTATATAATCCCATAAGAAAACTAAATCATTTTAATTAATAATTAATGATTATTTATTTTGAATTTATGTACAGATCTATAGCTGTATAAAATAAACATTTCATTGTCTTGAAGCAAAATAAAATAAATCTTACTTAAAATTGTCTTTAGAATAAGAAAAGAAACGAAATTATAATAAGCACCGGAATTTTAAATTACATTTTCATTGACAAGGACAAAGAAGTATTAAAAATACAGAGATGAAAATAAAAGCGAATTTATTTTCTTTTGCGCCATTATATTTAAGATAATTATTTGATTTCGCTGGAAAGGAGACAAACCATTTCCAATGTGAACTACTATAGAGCAGATAACTAAATCATATTACCACACTACTTGAACAAATATTTCATAAACATCAAATCTGTATGTCATTTTATACACCACGATCCTACTGAAATAATTGGTTGTGTGGTATTGTTTAGTCATATAAACGGGTTATGTACCTGTTTAAAATTCACAAGAAGCGCGTATAACAACTTACGACTTAGTATAAAACTCAGTGTATGTAAAGTTAACCATAACACCTTTTGTGTAGTATTTATGTTTTACAGCGCACTGCATTGTACCGTGTTGTTTGTTTAACATACTGTACGTTGAAAGATCTTTATTTTTCATTTTAGTAAAATTAAAAAAAGTCATTATGTATATGCCAACATAAAATACAATTTGATGGTTTACTCATTATTCGATAAATTCATCTAATTGGTCTATTTACGTTTCAATTTATTTGAGGTTTTTATTAACATTTTCATATTTTAAATTTTCCTGGAAAATTATTTATAGTCTAATTGTTTGTCTAATTCCCTTAGATCATTAGGTATTGTTTACATTAATATTGTTTTTAAATTTCAGTACCGATTGTTGAACCATTTTCCTATTGTGTTCATCAACAAATAAGGAAAAAACACTTCAGATGACAATTACCTTTTATAATCTATAAAATATTTTAATTGGAAACAGTTTCGTGGCTAGATCCACGTATACGTACATGTTTTTTTTATATAAACACTGTTTTCTTAAGAGGTAGGTATGGTATTTTGATAAAAACACTCGTAATTTTACAATTGGTGGTTGACTCATTCAGCGAAGCGAAAATGTAATGAATATTAATTACCTTCAATTCTTGGACCAATTGGACTTTATATTATTCGTTGACTTTGTATGAGTTTTTCTAATATTTCAATAAATTTCATGAAGTGAAATTATTTTATTAGTTAAATTCTTTTTAATAATATCTTAAGAGAAAAATCATCAAAACTCTTAATACTATCTAATAATTATTACCCTCAAAAACAATACACTTCTACATATATACTTTCCAACAATTTTTTCAGATAATCAGGATCGAAAATGTTGTTATTAACAATTTTAAGTGTACTCGTAAACTCTTCTCTAGTGAAACTATGTATATCTAATTTTATAAAAATATCAACACAGAGTTTAAACTTCATCATCTTATTTTGTTTTCCCCTCATCATGAATCTGAAACCGACATCTAAAGACCAAGTCATTTATACGCTTAAGCATTTAATAAAATAAATTATAGTTTTTCTTTTTTTAGTGTTAAAATTTGAAAAGATTAAGAAATGTACTAAGTTAAAAATTCATGTTGTGTGTCGTATGTTCCACTGGCACGACCACCTACAGTGCGTTTTGATTTTGTTCCGTATTTTTTTTGTTGGTTTTTTCGATTTTATTTTAGCATCGCCAAATTGTAAAAATAGATTTTTTTAAATTTTATTTTAAGAAAACGATTTAAGACTTTTTACTCTCTCTTCTAAAAATAGTTCGAAAGAATATGTCAGGTGGTTGCATGTTTTCTATTTATTTTTGTATACATTGGTGTTTGATTGAGTGAATGTTATATGCGGATACATAGCCTTGGACACATTATAAATAAATTTGCGTTTTGTAGTCGTATGTTACAACTAGAGAATTAATTAATTGTCTAACAAGGTTGAGTTAAAAATTTTCAAATTTTTATACATTGAATTATTTTTTCTAATGGGTTAAAAATTTGGAACGTATATGCAATTTACTACATGACGTTCTGTTTTATAACGTTCTGTATTATTTTAGGTGAGTACTAGGTAAGACATTTGTACATATTTTGTTGATGATATACAGAAAAGTTTGCAAAAATTCAATTCGTTTGCTTGACAAATCCTCGAACCATCCAGACGTTGATAAATCGTTTGATCACCGAAAATTAATTACCCATAAGTTGTTCTTTAGTCATTTGAACAAACAACTGAATGTTAAAATTTGTTTATTTATTCACACATGCGCTTGCAAATAATAATTATTTTCTGTCACAATTTCTCAGTTTAACTTTTGATTAGTTAACTACATACAAAAAGGCAGATATTGTTTGAGATTTACCTATTTTTTAATTCAGAGAATAGAAAGTGCTTGCATTTTGTCAATTTTTTTAAAAAAAGGGACTAAACTCTTTCGTAGGTTAGTTTTCTTTTATATTTAAATTTTAACTTTTACAAACAAATTGAGATTATACATTATTGTCGAATGAATAAAGATTTCGTCCAAATCGGTCAATCACTACGATGGATATTTATTACGATTGACATGATTCTACACATACAAACTTTCCACACAACGCCTGCTGATGTATAATGCAGTGATAGTACATGGGTTTATCAATATCTTTGTGCTGAAGAAATTTATTTAACTGACCAATAAATCCAATTTTTGAGCCTTCCATATTTTTAGCGCCATCCGTCGTTACCGCTGATAATAAGTTCCAATTCAGATTAAATTCATTAAAAGCGTCTGAAACACACTTAAATATAATTTCCCCTGTTGTTGAACCTTTAAGCTTTTTAATGCCATTAGCTCTTCACATACTTCATCATTTTGATATACACCGCGACTATAAATTAATAACTGAGCCGTGTGGCTCAAGTCTTCACTCTCACCAATCGCAATTGAAAAATATTTTAACTCACGAACTTTTTCTTTAAGCTGTGTCTAAACGTCAGCTCCTAAATCTTCAATTCTTCTTGTTACGGTGGATGAAGATAAGCTTACCGCTTTAAAATCGCTGGATTTTGAGGTACATATTTCTTCAACAATAGCTAAACAAACTCTTTTAACAAACTCACCATCGGTGAAGGGTCTTCCTTATTTCTCTATAATTTGGGATGCTTGAAAACTGGCTCGAACCGTAGATAAACTTTTATTTGTAAATAACCTCATTTTATGTTCTTGGCTTACAATACTTTTCGTTAGTTCTTCCAATTTATTCTTACATTATTCTTACTATTCTTATTCGTAGTGCCTTTTCAAATTATATTCCTTACATACGGCTACATTTTCATTACAAATGAGACATAAACACATTCTTCCGCACAAAAAATAATTAATTGACCAATGACCACATATCATGGAATACACGACCCTCAGTATCTACTTTTCGTTTCCTTAACATATTTTAAATTTAAATTACTATGATTGGTTATCTGGTAATGTGCAAGAAATTAAAAAAGTAAAACTCTACATACACAATGATTCGTTAACATATATGCAACTAAATTGAAAACGAAATAGAACTGCCTGAAAAATTGATAATATGGAAGAGTAAAGCCATAATACACACTCCCAATGTTATTGAATTCATAGTATTGATATGTACAGGTGTTTTTAAAACAACCATACATACATATACATATTTATATACAACCACTTTTATAGTAAATATATGATCTATTTATTTTTTTATATTTAGGAAAATAAAATTTATTGCATTTTTCGGCTTTAATAATTTGTTTTATTTTATTTTGGCGTTTATAAATAAATCTAACATTAAATATCGGTGGGCCGGATGAAATCATGTTGCGGGCCAGTTCTGGCCCGCGGGCCGTAAGTTGGAGACCGCTGTATTAATAATTAAAATAATCGTGTGATCACGAAAAAATGAAAAACTGTTTAGTGTGTCGGTATAAGCGTGTTTGTGTGTAAAGTGTATTTTGAAATATTTTTTAAGTTATGTGAGATGGAGAATAATATCGCAGAAATTCAAATAGTAAACGGAAAACTTCTTCTCAATGGTGAGTGCGTCGAAATCCAAATGAATACAACGGAGAACTTAACCAATGCCGAATTTTTGGAAACGATTTTCAAAACATGAAGTGATTGATAATTCGAGTAAGTCCACTACATGTGATGTTTCAAGCGTCTCCTCCAAAAACCAATCCGAAGAAGACAAACTGTACCAACTCTTAAGACAGTTTGAATTATTAGAGGTTTTGCCAAATAATCAACGTTATTCCTCAAATGTTTATTAGGCATAAAAATTAATGCAAAAATTATTTTATTTTTCCATAATCAAAGTTCCAAAGTAACACAATATTAATTTATTACAGCAAATAAAATTACTTATAGATGTATTAAATATCTATCAAAAGAAGACATTGAAGTGCAATACCAGATAGAGGATAGAGGGCTTAAAACTGAGGTAATTTAAATTAGATTTTCTGAAACAACGAAAAAAATTAAAAGCCTAAGGCTTCATTTCACTATTTAACTTGTGTTATTTAACACACTATTTTAACACATAAGAATATTTTTTAAAAATATGTGAAAACGGGTTTATTAAGATAAATAGTGAAGTGACATTTGAGGGTTGTAAAGAAATCTCTTTATTTAATAGAATAATTAAATAAAGAATTAAATTTTAAACAGTGGTTTTGTTAACTTCAGTTACAATACATTTTTGATTTAATGTACAATGATTAAAATTAAAAACCATTGACATTTGAAAACAAATTTTATAAAAGTTTATTTCAAATGTTATGCTTGTTTTTTAAACTTTTAATCAAAGTTGAAACGGCATTAATAGTAAATTACTCCAATTAAAATGAAATTGAAAAACTTTAATACTATGATGTTTAACTTCTAATAATATTTTGAAGTTTCTCAACATTAAAATGAATTAAATACACTTTAACTGGATATCATAGTGATTTTACTTTTAAACAAAGTATTTTTTATTAAATTTATGTTGTTTTTTCTCTCAGTGATACACATGGATGATCTACGAGAGTGATAAATAATAATCAAATTTAAGCCAAATAACTTTCGTATTGTCACTATCGTTGTTATTCAATATTAAATAATAAAATTAAAGTAATTTTTGAATATGGTATTGGGTTCTGTCGGTTACATAGTTCTTTTATAATTTTCGAAAATTAGAAACTATTTAAATATTAATAATTTAATCTAAATAAAACTAAGCAAATAGTTGCAATGAACGATTGAACTATTGGTTATTTTTAGGTAGCTGAACATTAATATATTTATGCATCTCATTAATTTATTAAGAATGATTTTTCATAAACCAGTAAAACCCATTGATGTTTTTATGTTTATCTTTCAATTTACGTGGATTTCATTTATTTATAATATAATAAAAAATAATATAAAATATATGATTGCTGTAACGAAATTATATTATAATTGAAAAGAACGAGAAGCTAACTTTTAAAAATGTATGTGTCTTATATGTATACTAATTATCGATCGTTTGGGTGTCTCTCACCGAGTCAAATTTGTCACAACCACTCACAATTTGTCACAATTACTTCTTAGGTTTTGTTATATTTCTTAGGTTTGGTTATTTCTTATGTAAAATAATATAAAAACTATGCTCATATACATATGTAAAGAACATTATGCATTTATTTCACATTCTAGTTTAAAAATCTTATTTAGTTTTGACGAAGCAAATCGTTTTTAAAGTACAATAATATGTATATTTTCCTATGAATTTATCGATAAAAAAATATTCTTGCTTATTTTACTGTTTCACGATTAATATAACTTTTCCAGGTCAAATCTCGATGTAATTTCATAAGTTATTTGTAAGAAAATAAAAGTAGAAACACAAAATAAAATAAAACAGTTGATGACAAATTTACTTTTATATATTCGGATAACTTAAGACAAATACGAGAATAAATTGCTTAAGCGATAAGTAAATAAATTTCCAACTGACTACAAAAAACAATCGCTTATGGTCCAATACATTACAAAATAAAATTGTAAAACATATTATAGATATATATTTATTCCTTAATTATGATCATTAATCTTGTAGGTTATGTTCTCTCACTCTCCACCTCAATATATATGTATATAAACAATATATATGTACATATATATATATATATATATATATATATATATATATATATATATATATATATATATATATATATATATATATATATATATATATATATATATATATATATATATATTTATATATATATATATATATATATATATATATATATATATATATATATATATATATATATGTATATATATATATATATATATATATATATATATATATATATATATATATATATATATATATATATATATATATAAAAGTAGCCGTCTTTCTACAAAAAAAAATTTTGCTGTGCTGCACTTTAAATAAATAATAATAAAAAAAAGCATGCCATAGTGCCACCTAACTCAGTCATCAGAGGTATATTTTAGTTGTGGTTCATCAATACAGCACAACTATACCATGACATGTATTATTACATTATCAACTTCAACTCATACTCAACTCACCTCTACGTGTTTACTATTTCTACCTAGTCAGTCACTGCCTTCTCACAATAAATATAGAAGGTTGAATTAGAATTATTATAACAAATTTAATTAAATTATAAAGAAAAAAAGGATACAATCTACTCAAAATTTATAATTACAACAATAAAAATTCATTATCTTATATATCAAAGGTAAATATAATGAAAAGAAAATGTATTAATAATAGTAAATAAAAAAAAACGCATAATCGTATTCGTTGAAAGCGCTAACAGAAATCCCGAAACCAAACAAAGAAGAAAAAACAATAGTAAGCTTTAGTTTAATAAAGATAATTAGAAAAGAAAACTTAACAAATATATATATATATATATATATATATATATATATATATATATATATATATATATATATATATATATATATATATATATATATATATATGTATATATTTATATATATATATATATATATATATATATATATATATATATATATATATATATATATATATATATACATATATACATACATATATTAATATATATATATATATATATATATATATATATATATATATATATATATATACATGCTCATGAAATGTTCAGAATGCATCAAAATTTATTGCAAAATAAAATATTTTTCCAACAATGCCAGAATTTAAAAAACAAGAAAATATCCAAAATTATGCTAAATATTGTCAGATAGTCAATCTCATGCGGTTCGAATTTTAAAAATCTTCATTTATGATGTCATTTTTATTTGTTTTGTAAAATTGTATTGAGTGACATACTGACAACATTATTGGTTTTTATTGTAAGTGTAATATAAAAGCTTTTGAGGGCATTTTTCATTCCATGCATAATTTTACAGTATTGTGCAATAATTTCTGTTTATGCTGTACATTACAAAATTTATTTATTGGACGGGAAGCACATGATGGTTTTTGTTGTTTTAATTTATATTGTTTATCCCAAAATGTAATTGCAATATGGTAAATTACACATACATACATACATTTAAACAAAACTATATAGATGGGATATCCATATGCAATATGCAAATTTAAAATGTTTCATTTTTATATGTTGCTATTTTAGTGTTACTTTACTTAATCTGTTTATTATTATTTTTATTATTTATTACTATGATTGTGTGACTATAGTATAGTATTTCAAAAATGGAAATTTTTGTATTTATTTATAGCAATTTATAGATTAATTGCAAAATAAACACGCATACATTTTGTTTTATTCTGGATATATGTTTGCTTGACATAAAATATTGGGGAATTATAAATTTGACACGGCGTTATTTATAGGTTACAAAACATGGTTATTAATAGTTCAAAGTCATTGGATATTTTTTGTTGTATATTCTCAATGGAAAATTGTGCATGACAAAATTTTGATGAATATACGCTAACATATGACACATATCGTTTTATGAAGTTGCACAGTACATGTTGCGTTCGTGCAAGGGTTAACAAATATTTTCGATATTAATTGATTTCAACGAAATACGCGTGTGTATATGTTATTCAATTTATTTTACTTTATTAACATACATAAATTCATTTGTACATCATTAATTATTATTATTTCAAGTTGTGTACATTAATAAGCATGAAAATTAATTCGTGTTTAGCCTTTTGTGGATCACCTGGTACTATCTGGACATATTTTAGCAAAATTGGTAACAATGTGGTTAGAGGCTGTACAATGTGGTTCGAGGCGATTGTACTATTTGGCAATTATACTATTGATCATAAATTAAAACATTGGATTTTTAATGAATCATAATCATGCACTCACTGACTCACAACAAATAAATTTGTTTCACTGTTCGAATGATATTAAATTTGTAGTTACCATTTATTAAAGAGATCATAACAATATTTTTATTTAACTCAGCAGGGCTTGAGGAAACCACGCCATTAACCTCTTATTTAACGATTTGTAATATTTATCTCACTGTAACTCACAGAAGGAAATAGAGTTAAATTTCATATTTTATACGTAGTTTTCAAGCATTTCTCTCGTACATATGCAATTACCAATAAACTCTAATATTTAATATCCAATGACTTTGAACTATTAATCTTATATTGTGCCTAAAGGTATTTTTACGTCTATCTAATCACTAACCTCAAATTTGTTATTATTATGTCATTGAGCGTCATTTACGAGTGAGAATTGGTTTTTATCATATTCAAAAACAATATTAAAATGTCAAATATGCATAAAGAAAACAAAAAGATAACATCTGTTAATATTAAATTCCCGAAATATAGTAAATAACGCATCAAAAAAAGCAAAACTCATAAAATGATTATGAGCGTGAATTGTAATAGGAAGGAGTATAAATGACGTTATTAACCCCAGTTTTTGAAAGGTATTTACCTGAATCTCGTATTTGTCGGGAACATCACCGCTGAGATTCATATACTTTTCGGCAATCGTTCAATATTTAATCGTTACACATAACTAATGATAATGAATAAATTAGTTTTAACCAATCCATACGGTATATCATTACTCTCATAGCCTATATAAGTTTTCATAGACGAAATACCATTAGTTCTTTAAATAAAATTATTTATTAATTGTGTTTTTAAGATGAAATTTTGTGTATCGTGTATTATTTAACTGAACAAAACATTAGTTTAGAACACAGCTAAATTATTGAACACAATTGATGTTGAACATAATTTCTGTGATTTTTGAGAGCTAATCGAGTTTTAAACGCTGATTTTAAAAACAGATCATTGCTTTAAGATGTTGGTAAACATGTGTCTGTCCAATGTATTTTTAATTTATTTTACAAATGATTACCTTAATTTTTGAAACTTAAGTTGTTAGTGAATAGACAAAAATTTTAAAATCTATTTAAAAAAAATTAGGAATTTTTAGAAAATAATCGGCCATAGTTTTTTTTCCCAGTCGCTCAGGCTCAATTGGCCCATTGTGACATCCTTTTCCAGGTGCACACTCTCAGTCCCGGAATATGTTTGTTCTTCGAATGAAGTATAAGATATCCGGTATTCTTAAGGAATTGTGAGCCGAAACAGTGCAGTCTATAAGGAGAGTATGTAAAACAGGAGCACAAAAAGTGTTCAACAGTTTCTAGAGAGTATGTTGAACAGGAGCACAAAAGATGCTCAACAGTTTCTTCCTCTCCGTCCCCACGCTGTTCGCAGAAAGAGGTGTTTCGAATTTTCATTCGAAACATATGACTATTCAGGGAGCAGTGTTTCGTGAGAATGCCCAGCAATATCTTTAAAGTGCGTCTATCATAATTCGTCTATAGTTACGAAATATAAAGTAAATCATTTTTTATGCATTTTTGACTGTATCAGTATAAATTTTTATAACTTATTCGTTCTTCTTTAATGATATACTCATACTTTGAAATTGAAAGATTGAATGGATAATGCTCAGTTAACAATACGTAAATTAATTTTGAATTCTTATCTTGGATTTGTTTCACAACTAATAATTTGTTTTATTTGACTAAATTTAATGTATTTTATTTTTTAAGTTTGTAAAAATATACCAATTTAAGAAAATTTGTTATAGCTTACTCGTATGTTGCGACATCAACCTATTGAAAATCAATCTTCAAAAATAGAATATATTTAAATTTAAGGTTAGTTAGATTTGGATTTTATGCTAACATAAATAATAGTAGACGTAGTTAAAACTTGGTTGGTAGCCTGAACTGGATGATGGAACACATAAAATGCTTCGTCTTAGCGCTCAGTTTTTATATTTAGTGATGAGTTTTAATAATATTATCAAAGGGTGTTTTCTAATATAATAACTGTACCCGCATATAATGAACTTATGGTGGTTTAGAATAATTGAGTTTATTGGCCAAAAACTAGATTTGAAATTATATTAATGATGAGATTTCGCCAAACTTGTCTCTACTCTATAATATTTACTAATAATTACCTAATTCATACTTAACTCGTAATATAAATGTCGCTGGTTGCAGGTTAACTCTATTAAACATAGTTTCTCATCAATGTTGACCAAAACTTAACATGCTCCAGATTACAAAGCAATTGTGTTTAAAAAACATTCGTTTCTGGTTTGTAAGGTCTTTAAGCCATAGATCTTTATATATTATATTTACTAAAAATTATATAATGTATGTCTATGCAATGCAGTCGAATAATAGAAGAAATCAATTTTACTTCTAACATAAGATGGTAATAGATTGAGGAGATAGTAAGGCAATTCTTAATTCAACATTTGAAAAGCTGCTCTCTGTATTATGAATAAATAATCGTAGTAATGCCTGAGGCTATCATTACCATTAAAAAAAGTCTTACTAAAAATCAATAACTTTTTGTACAAGTCTATAGTAATAACTAAAATTGTCGTGGTTAGTATTTATGTTATTCACATTCCTATACATTCTCTTATATCGTCGGAGCCTGGGCTATCATAATTTTGGAATATGCTTAGCTTCATGTATGTATTTATTTCATTGTTTTTGTTTTGAACAATACATATCTGTAAATTTTCGAAATAAATATCTGTAGATTTTCGAACTGGGCGTCTGTAATTTCAATCATATCATATTATATCAATATGAATTACTGAAATTATTTATTGATGACACCTGTGTGCTTATAGTAGAAATATTTGATCGTTCTGTTTTTAATTCTTTGGTTGTGTTATGTGCGAACTGTACCGTTTTAATATATAACTTAAATATTATTATTACTTACATATTCTACTTACATAAACAGATACTTCACTATATAATAATAACCATTCTATCAAAATAAATTCTTTTTAAATCTTCTTATAATAACTACGAGTATTTTCAAAATCTAAAAAACAATTCATGGATTACCAATGACTCTTTCCAAGATATAAAATAAAACCCCGAAATGTTTTATAATTATTATTATCGTTTATTTATTTGTAATATTTATATTTATGTCTTATTTATTTAATAATTTACAGCTTTATTTGTTTGTATTTATTTAAATTTTATTGATTTTATAATTCACATAAAAAGCTATTGTTATATTCTTATATAATTTTGTATAACAATATTAATATTATATATTTATAGTTTATATATATATATATATATATATATATATATATATATATATATCTTAAAACTATTATTAAAAAATATTTTAAATTTTAAATAATAAATTTTGGAAATAAACAATAACACAAAGTTTAGGATTAATTAATAAATAATAAAATTAAACATCACAATTAGCATAATTATTTAGATCAATTTTCAATAATCATGCGATTTTAATTTAAAGTTAAATAATAAAACAATTATATTTCTAAAAAATTTATGTTTTAATTATAAAGAGGAACAAGAATTATATATAAAATAACTAATTTATTGTATTTGTTACTTAAAACTTTTTTAACTAACGATTTGATGGTTTGGCTTGGAATACGATTGTATAATATATCTATATAATCAGTGAATATAAATTCCCGAGCGTTAATCAACAAAGTTTTAGTTTTATTTATATATAGTATTTAACCTAACTTTTAATTATGTTTCATTTATTATATATATATATATATATATATATATATATATATATATATATATATACATATATATTATATATATATATATATATATATATATATATATATATATATATATATATATATATATATATATATATATATATATGTATATATATATAATAAATAAATATATATATATATATATATATATATATATATATATATATATATATATATATATATATATATATATATATATGTATATATATATAATAAATAAATATATATATATATATATATATATATATATATATATATATATATATATATATATATATATATATATATATATATATATATAAATTTATTATAATTTAATATATTTATATAAACCTTTTGGTTTGTATTATGGAAGAATCTTGTTTACAATCTCGTTTTCGAATTATTAAAATTTTCTTTTCGTTTTATAAAAAAAAATTTAACATAGTTTTCGTCATCTTTAGTTAAATATTACACAAGAGGATATGTTCAAAAATAGACGAAAAATTATTTAAAGAAGATGTCGTTATTTACGTGTTCAGATATATTTTTATGATATCGATCCAGTCGAGAATATAAACCATATTATTAATAATCTGTCGGCATAATTACTGACTACAGTAGTTTGGCAAGATTATGGTGTTTTTTAAGTAACTAGGAGCCTCAACATCAAATTGTGTTGTTTAGACCCACATTTTAGTGGTTCACTACTTCATTTATGTTTTAATCTTTGCATAAAAAAGTATTTATATTTAAATTTATATTAAATAATAATAACAAATATATTTATAAACTCAGTCTTAAAAATAATAATTTAATGAATAAGAAATAATAATTATTTTTGTTCTATTCATTTAGAATAGATTTATAAAAAAAATATTTATCGGTGGATGTTAAAAGATAGTTTTTAGTTCAATTATATACGTATATATATATATATATATATATATATATATATATATATATATATATATATATATATATATATATATATATATATATATATATATATATATATATATATATACATATATATATATATATATATATATATATATATATATATATATATATATATATATATATATATATATATATATATAAATATATATACATATATATATATATATATATATATATATATATATATATATATATATATATATATATATATATATATATATATATTTATATATAAATCAATATGTAGATGCATATATATTGATTATTATTGTTTAGTTTATCCACAATCACAGAATTTCAATTTTTGTTGTATCATTTAATTTTAAAAGAGATTCAAATCAATCAAACGTGCGATTTAATTAGTTTTCTAGCTTTTTCGAAAATATAGAATATATAATTGTCTATTTGATTATATTATTGAAACTCGAATTTGGATTGATTTGATCAATGGGATCATATTTTTTCTTTTTGTCTTTTTGTTTTTGACTTCTCTTATGTATGCCATATAAGAATAATGCTAAAATAATGATACCCACCAACACAAAAAGCATTATATAAAAAATATTAAATAGACTATCTTGTTTATTTGTATCATCGGTTTTGTTCTTATCAATAGAAAAAATGTTTGACGGAAGCTCGGTTGTTGTTGATGGTAGTGTAGTTGTAATTTTAACCGTGGAAGTGTCATTTGGAGCACATTCACATAATGAACACCCATCTACAGACTTAAGATAGTCATATTTACATGCAATCCCACAATGTTCCATACCAGCGCAAAACGACGAGTTAGTAATATCACAATCCGGACAACAATTATCAGGTAATTGTATCGTTTTATGGCACGATGGTCTTAAACAAAGCTGTGCTCGACATTTTGCCTGACCATTATTGCAAGAACAATCAGTACAAGCATCTCGTTGCCAATGCTCACCGTGCATATACTCTTTTAAACCTTCCAAGCACAAAGTTGGATTTTGTTCCCCGGGACATGTATCATAACAGAAAAACTCTTTGTCGTGGCATTCACACCGAGTACAATGCTCATGCCAAGTATATCCATTCTCTTTTGTTTTACAATCAGGTTTTTCTCCACATTCATATTTTGGACAACATGCGCCCGGTTTATTCTCGTGTGGTTTTTTTACTATCGCCGTATGATTTTTCGAATCACATTCAGGTACTATGCATTCATTACACTTGCATTGTTTATATGGACAACATAAATCTCGTGTT
The DNA here is from genome assembly GCA_963932295.1 of Tipula lateralis. Taxonomy (NCBI): domain Eukaryota; kingdom Metazoa; phylum Arthropoda; class Insecta; order Diptera; family Tipulidae; genus Tipula; species Tipula lateralis. The sequence continues at coordinate 97,320,175 of OZ010737.1, read as the reverse complement.
TTTGAAGCGAACCGTGGAAAACGTAGATGATGATTTGTGGGGGTATCATCGTCGGTTAGAGTACTTCCGTATAATAAGTTGTTTAATATTTTAGGATCAATAATAATTGGTTTACTATCTGGTGGACAGTTTAATTTATCATTTATAATACTGGGACATACGACATCTAGGCATAACTTGTATCTTTCTGAAATAAGAAAAAAATAACAATTAGTTAATTATTTGTTTAAGCAAAATTAAAGAAATTAAATAACTAAAAACTAATCGATTCATTGGTTGGTGCATGTTTATATATTAGAAATCAAATAGGTTTCTTCATTCATCGGATTTTGTGCGGGATCTTATAAAATTTTATAACACTTAAAGTAATGACATAGATTTAATTTAATGAAATGAAGATAAAGTGATGTGGCACATCCGTGAAACAGAATATTTTTATACAAAAAATGGAGACGAGAAAAAATGGGAACGAGAAAACGCAAAATAGCTGAGGATGCATCAGACAAAATTTCACGCCACCGCAAGCAGGTTTCGCTATGTGATTCCCTTCGGTTTTCGGCGTAAACATAAGGCCACTACAAATATTCAATTAATGATAAATTGCATATGAAACGTTTGCACCGTCTCTAAAGAAAATACTATTTCCAAGTGGTCTCCAAGATGCCAGACGGGACATTTTTATTGAGTACGAGCCCCGAGAAGGTTGAACAATTTACCACTGATGGCAATACTATTTACTATGGCTCTGATCAAGTCTAAATTTGACGAAGATCCACGATTGATCAGCTCACATTTCTGAGAAGTTAAAAAAAGATATATATTATATATATATATATATATATATATATATATATATATATATATATATATATATATATATATATATATATATATTATATATATATATATATATATATATATATATATATATATATATATATATATATATATATATATATGTATATATATGTATATATATATATATATATATATATATATATATATATATATATATATATATATATATATATATATATATATATTCTAATTAATTATAAACCACGAGGTAAATCAATAAAATTATAAAATTTAATTTTACGAGCATATACCCACATGCTGAGCGGTGAAATATAAATTTCATTAACTCCTCATTTAAAAGCCAAATCTCCAGCAGATGAAATGAAGTGTTAAGCCCGCATGTAATGATTGATTAAAATTAAATTTATTTGAACATTTTGATTTTAAAATTATTATTACATGCGCGTAACTGCGATGTGTGACAATAAATTTTTGGTGTAGCAGGTAATACTCGTACATAGAGCATCTCTATTTTATATAATATATTTAATTTGATTTATTGAAATGACCGCATTTCTATAAATATAATCAGAAGAACATCAATTAAAACGTTCTCGTCGTATTTTTATTTTTCGTTTATTTTGAATATGCGAGTAGCTTAATAGAAAGAAATCTTGTAATCTGCTCAACAAAGTATTGATATTTTATATACAACAATTTATTGGTGTTTGTAAGCGCCGCGCATCATGAGTTTTAATATACATAGTGTATTTGTATAAAATTTAAATTGAATGAGCATGGATCATTAATCTTATTTATTAATTTTTATACTAAAGTTTACGTTGTATTATTTAGTAATTTATTTCCAATAAAAATAAAAAATTTCAATACAGCAATATTAAAACGTTAAGATTTCTTATTTTATTGCCACGTTAAATCGTCCCAAGAGAAAAATTTAACCATAAATATTATTAAAAAATTGTGTATTTTTTTTATAGCTATAATCAACATCACCATATACTAAAAATAGTAGCATCACATTTGCACTAAATTAGACAAAGCCTAAGAGTTAACAGATAAAGATGCATTTGTTAAAACTGTGGCAATTAAAGCGGAAAAATCGCGATAGGGGCTGAATTTAAAAGAAATTTTTCATTAACCGATTATGATCCTTTATGTCGATGAATACATCTACGCCACCCTGTTGGAGGGTAGAACTTATTTAGATTCTATATTAGAATTTAAATCTCAAATGTTCAAATGTGTTTCAAACGCGCACTTAATTTTACCTCAATAGTTATTGATAATAATGGTGATCTGATACAATAGATAAATATGTAAGTATTTTATTTGTACGCGGTAACTTTTATAATTTTCTACAAACACAAGTAAAGCTCAAAAACAACATCAAAATAAAAAAATACAATAAAATGTCCTTGAGAGTATTTCCATTTCATTTTTCTCTATGTTGGTGTGTTGAAATTTTTTGAAGGTACGAAAATTTTGGTTCAAAAATGAATCCGCTAAAAAACCTTTTTTGTAGGATAAGGGGGTAAAACGAAGTAGTTACCAGATAAAAGTTACCGTAGAGTGAAGATGCAGTAGATATGCGACTCAATTGCAAAAATTCAAATCATTGCTGAATAATCTGGCATTATTTTGATAATGGGAGACTTAAACTTTCTACTTAGTAACGAAGCTGAATCAGCCAGTCTATACATAACTTTTCGAGACCGTTTATACTTTGCGCAGTTATTGAGAATAAGCGGATTGATGATTTTTTACGTTTATATTCATAGTTCGCTTGTCCTTCGAGACAAGGTTATTTATTCCAAACAAACAGGATCGTCTTTATTAATTATTCTATAACAAGACAAAGATCTGGATTCCGAGACGAAAATGGTAGAAAAATCGTTGATCAAAGGGAGAGGAAGTAAAACATATAAAAGATATATTTGTATTTTCGTATGAGCTTTAAAGCTATACATTTAGAAATAGTGAGTGATCTCATTATTGAAATGATTACATCGAACGCCGTTTCCATAATTTGTCCAGTGTATTGTTTCATCAGATAACAAGCTTGACGATTCTGACAAATATGTGACCATTAAGAGGATTATATCGATTACTCAATATTAAATTTGTAAAACGCGGCTCATCCATTTTATTTTTATTAATTAGAAATACATTTTGTGATCTCTTCTCTAACCTTGGAATTATTGGATAATAATCATCACGTTCGGGTGATATATTTATTGAGCGGTATATAATGTGTACAAAAACGAAATTTGTGAAATCAGTTGAACGTCGAGGAATTAAGTGTGAAACAACCAACCCATTTCTTTAAATGCTTCAATGTTGCAACTTTCTTCGGGTGTTTACGTCTCCATTTTATGTTTATCTATGTATTCTCGTTTATTCTAATAAATATATCTTTAAACATATTGCACTTTTATTCAAATCGAAAATATCGAAAGAAACTTTATTTTTTAATATTTCAATTTCAACGTATTTTTCGACGTTTAGCTAAAGATCTTTGTAGAAACAATGTTTTTTACAAAAAACAAAATAATGGTACTGGATTTGTGAAAAAAAAAATAATAACCCGATGTATATTGTCGCACAATGTAAACTAGACTGCATTAAAGTCGGCAGAATTGCAAATAAAAACAGGAATAAAATTAAAAAATCAGCTTGGCCTTAAGATGATGGATAGTTAAGCCCCTGCTTACTATCCATAGGAACTTTTTGGCTTCGAATAACACTTTTATTAGAAATTTATATCAATGGTCTCGGGTTATATGATATTAAACTATTGGTACACGAAGAGAATATTAAACTAACATCAGTGGACCCCTTATCCGATCCTGCCTCTTCTAAACGACATCGCAAGTTTGGCTCAATGGTATTAGAAATCGTACAAACTTTTAGTGTGCGGTTTATTTTTGAATTTTTGCCATATGGACAGTTTCATTTACTAACACACTCTAAGGTTGATATTATCGTCGTAAGAATATGTGTGAGCCAATTTTTTTTAGTACGTAAACAATACGTACTAAAAAAAATAGGCTCACACATATTCTTACGACGACTCTGGTATCTATCGTAAGACATTGCTACTATACACAGAAATGCAAATATTTTGATCGCATATTGAGACGCAGAATGACAAAGAATACGGAATACAGAATCATAGTATCTTTGGATGACCATCTTACACACACAATTATTATTATTCAGAAAAAGTTTATTTGTTCAATCTTTCAAAACTCTGTTATGGTCGAAAATTTATTAAATTGTGGTAGAAGATCAATTCTAATTAACTTCGCCTTAAAACTGATATGAGCAAAATTTATCAATTACCATTATACTGGATCTTATTGTAGATTAGACAGCAAAGTGGATCTTAATGTAAATATGTTTCGGTAAATTGAATAGTTATGGTTCTTCTGATTGGTATGTAAATATAGTCATTAAATATATAAGTCTAGTTATAAATATTTTAGTTACTGGATATCTTGAAAGAATCAGAAAACTTTCTATTTAAGAAATAGGTAGTATTTTTTCAAGATCGAGTTAGAATCTGAAAGATCTAAATTCCACATGCTTTAAAACCAAAAAATCAATTATCAATGTGTTTTGCTTTTAGAATATATATTTTTGGCCGAATTTGTTTCTAATTCTAACATATTGGTTGATGATATGCTTAACGAAAAATTGAAGTGTTAAGGATAGATCAATAAAGTGAACAAATAATAGCTTTTTAACATCTAATTTTATACAAAAACAAAAATGAATATTCTTTTAGATTTTAAAAATTCTTGAGAAGTAACAAGCTCTAGTTGGTGATTTATAAAGATAAATAGAAGGAACAAACGTCCACCTAGCCTAAGCCTAATAACTTTGAGTATACTCATTCTTTGCATAACGTAAAAAGGGGATCCGTTCACAACTGCATATTTTAAAATGACATTGTTTCAAACGGCATAAGGTTCAAAATGACATTTTTTAAATCGGCATTTTTCAAAACTGCATAAGGTACAAAACGGCATATGGTTCAAAATGACATTTTTTAAAACGGCATTTTTCAAAACTGCATAAGGTATAAAACGGCATAAGGTTCAAAATGTCATTTTTTAAAACGGCATTTTGCAAAACTGCATAAGGTACAAAACGGCATATGGTTCAAAATGACATCTTTCAAACAGGATAAGGTGAAAATGAAATTCTTAATCGATGACAATGAAAGTTAAGATGTTAGATGAAAATGAACTTTTAGATCGATGTTTCTATTATAAAATCTCAGTATGGACAAAAGAAAAGGAGTTGGATTCTTTCTATATCTATTAAGGTCAAATTTTAAACGTTGAAATACAAAAATGAGTTTGAAGTAAATGAAATAGACTATGGTATTATACTTATATTATATACATTAAACTTATACAATTGATTATAGCTTATTTATATGAAAGAAGAAAGTATTCCTTCACTAAAATTAAATTTGACTTTTGATTTGGTACAATTATATTATTTATAATATGTATTGTAATATATTGAAAGATATATTATACTCCTTCACTTAAATGTTTAAACAAGTCTCGGATATATTACGAGGATATAGAAAGCAGAAGTTTTGAATTTCTTGTTGTGTTTTATTATTATACAGGTATATGAAAATAACCAAGGCGTAATAAAATACGTAATATTTTTATTATCTCTCTAGTAGTTTTTGTCATATTCGTAATTATTGGCAACAATGCATCAACATGTTTTTTATGAATGTTGTTGCTATTTTTATTGTATTATAATACATTTTTAATAAAATTTTAATTATTATAATACATTAAAAAATCATTTTTATAACCTCATATATAAAAATGTCAATTTGTGTCTTATGTCGTTTTGTACCTTATGCCGTTTTAAAAAATGTCATTTTGAACCATATGCAGTTCTGAAAAATGCCGTTTTAAAAAATGTCATTTTGAACCTTATGTCGTTTTGTACCTTATGCAGTTTTGAAAAATGCCTTTTTAAAACATGACATTTTAAACCTTATGCAGTTTTGAAATGCCGTTTTAAAAAATGTCATTTTGAACCTTATGTCGTTTTGTACCTTATGCCATTTTGAAAAATGTCGTTTTGAAATATGCTATTTTGAAAAATGACATTTTAAAATATGTCAGTGTAACCCGGACCCCGTAAAAAGTTATGTGTTTCGTTATTTAACCAAGTGGTAAACTTATAGTGGAGTCTTCTCAGGTGACGAACCCAATACATTCCAATTCATTCAAATTAGTTGGGTATACTGGTTAAAATTTTACAGCAATTGTTTCTAAATTTTAGATAAATATTTAATTCGATAAAATTGTATAGTATGGTATGGAAAGTTTTAAGATCAGAGCGCTTTGAGTCGAACCAAACCATTTGAGTCAAAAAGACATCTTTTAGAATACTATTGATTTTTATCTTTGAACTTAAACATATTATTCTTCATTTTCTCATAACAAAATAATTTATATAGTATAATGTATAAGTAAAATGACCCTAATTGAATTTGGTGACATATGATAATAATATTCATAATTGATCAACATAAAATTTGTCAGATTACGACTAGTAATGTAAACAGTCATATAGCTATAACATAGTCATAACAATAGTCATAACATAGCCGATCGATCCTCCATTTGTCACTCCTGAAGCAAAACACTGCAAATATGTTTTTATTTAATAAATTATATAGAAATATTAATTTATAAATAGACGAACTAACATCACTAACTCAGTAACTTTACTTCACTATAAGTATGTCATATTTTAATAAAATATATTTTTCACTATAAATTTGTCATATTTTAATAAAATAGTTTTTTCACTATAAATTTGTCATATTTTAATAAAATAGTTTTTTCAAAATTCTAATTGGTAGTCCTAACTACATTGTCACTACATGAGCATGTAATATTTAAAATTATAACATTTAGTGTTGAATTGTAGGCAATTTTTCTAAGAGTTAAGTAAAAATAATCTTATTGTAAATTGTAATGAATGTTTAAAATGAACAAAATTGAAAAAAATGATAACGCATCGATAGTAAATCTTAATAAGTGTAGCATTTTATAATTGTGTGTATCGTTTTTCATTGATGCATGCCAAATGAAGTAATTATTTGAGTCGTCTGTAGAATTGAAAAAAAAATACTGTTGCCTTAGTGGGGTATAATTTTTATGTAGGTGTGTATACATACATGTATTACTTTAGCACTTTGTACGTTTCACTGCTTCATCATTTGAAATAATATACACAACAATTAGTTCGACTAAGATTTTCAATACATGATATTACTCTTTGTACCTTAACTAATCATAATTTTATTCATTTCATGGTTTCAATTACAAAAATGTCTGTATATACTCACATATACAAATGAACATGATAGTTGCTAATCGATGTAACTGTAATCTGTTATAGAATAATAATATTATTTTAAAAATCTCGACAAATGAGTTTCAAGTTAACTATAAATCATTGACTATCATTATACAATTCAAGCAAGTTTGTATACAGATAGTATATGTTAAGATATTTAAAAATTAAAAACATGTCGTGGATGGTAATAGGTAGCGCAAGCAATAGCAGCAGAATCTTGTTTTAGATTTTTTTCTCTGTATATCATACAATATAGAGAATATTTTATTTTGCGGTTTATTCTGTCATCGGAATTTATTTAATAAAATACAAAAAAATTTGTATTCCTAGAAGCTTTTTATTTATGTATGTATTTTAAAAAATTTGTCTAAACTACAATAAACTACTTATTAAAATACTCACTACGTCCCAACATATAAAAGCATTAGTTTTATGTAAAAAAGAATGATCTCAAATGTTGTATTTTAATATGTTCGGTTCTTCCGGTCAAAAAATAAGTAAACTTCCTTATCTTTAAAAGATACAAATAAAATATGCGGGTACAAATCGGATATGGATTGTTGACAAACGCCCAATTGTTTAAATCAATGAATGAAATCACTTATTTATCAGATTTTTTAAAATTTTATTTCACAAAAAATTTATTTTGCTGCACCGCAACTCGATAATATTTGCGTGAGTAAAGTACAATATAAAATTTAGTTTGATTTTGTAAATATTTTTTCGCGCATCGTTTGTGTTTTGTATAGTATACATTATATATAAATTACGTTTCCAAATGATTTAGTTAAGAGATAATACCAGATGTTTCTAAATTAAGTTATTTTTTTAAATGAACTAAACATAATTCTCATCATAAAATATTGTTTATAAAGTAAATAGCGCGATTCTGCGATATACGATTTTGTTTTCTACGACGATTCAAAGTAGAAATCTATAAATAGAAGATTGACATATCCGCATATGAAATAGTTTATATCGGGACACTGATTGAAACGTGTAACACCTGTATAATAAATTAAATTTGGTTATACAATTGATTTAATATTATCGCCTTCAATAGTAAAAATTGAAGTGCGATTAAAAGACACGCGTATGACTTTGAACTTCGTTTCTTTCGAAGCAATAATGTACACATTATATGTTATTGTTCTTAAGGGCTTTCAAAATAGCAAATAAATAGTTAATGGAAATTTAAAATGTCGAAATAGGAAACTCAGGCATATATTCAAAACTTCAAGTTTTAACAATATAGTTATTTGAAATTCATAACTAAAGAATCAAGAAGTGAGAAGAAATTAACTATATGTTTTAAAATATTTTCAGGTTGACAGCAGACAGCTGAAAAAAGACAAATAAGAGCTAAGTATCTATGATTTATAAGGAGATAAATCTAACAGTAGCCAATAGCAAATAATCTTCATTTAAAGGATTGGGATTTAATTGATAAGATTTAACAGTTCTATTTTCACAACTAAAACAGCTGAGAAAAATAACTAACTAAATATTTAACAGATATAAAAATATTATTATTGTAATAATATTGTACAGCATAATTAAGTTAATGTGCTAACTTTAAAATAACAATAATCGAAAAATATTTTTATTTATTTATAAGACCAACTTGAATCGTTTGCCCACACAAAACTTTTAAATATTTCGCCATTCTGGACCAGGATGGAAACCTCTGTGTTAACGTCGATATGATACTCGGTGCATGGCGCAAACATTTTTCTGTCCTGCTTATTGCTCCACATGTATCACAAGCTGTATTTGAAAACCCTCAAATACAGACCACAGAGATGTTCATTGAGAATCCATCCTATGAGAAATTAACCATGGCCATGCAGATATTAAGGAAAAATTAGAGTAAATGGCAACGAAGTGAAAGGGATGCTTGATTTGTTAGAACTATTTTCAGTTTCCTTTGGTCGCAAAATCAACGAGGCCAAAACCAAATATCTGATTTCTAGTTTTTGGAGCCAAGACGCAATGGATTTTAGCAGTGGCGACCACACGTATTGAGGTTCTAGTATCGTGGTTTTCTCATTACTCATGAAATTAGTTTGGTAGAGGATATCAAGGTAAGCCTTACCATGACTAGCTATCGTGGATATAAGTTGAAATTGTACAGATCCGTTGTCATTTATGAATGTGAGAATTTGATCTTGACCAATGATTACAGAAGATGGCTTTTAAAATTCGAGAGAAGAGTGTAATATATAGCCCAAAACGCGATGGCACATATCGAGTTTTTCAATCACGAGATCAGGAATTTAATACGAATTCCTGATATCGCACATGAAATTAAAGAACAGCGAATACTCTGGCTCGGTCGCGTTCTGCGTGCTGATACAAACCGAATGCTCAGTAATAGCTATATTTTATAGTTTCATAGAAGTTAATTTTATAAAAAACAAAGTTGTAGACTAACTGTGGCTCGCAATAATAGATTTACAGATAAAAATAATTATTATTTTGTTTGGTCGGTTGTGGAAATTTATTAAACTTGATTATTTGAATGAAATCTTCTTCGTTGAACAATTTCTCAATAAACAAAAATTGATCGAACAGACGATCTCATGAAAATTCTGAACAATTTAGCATCACCCAAAAACACGGTATGGTAGAGGTTATGGTTAGGTCAATGGTGTTTGAAAAAAATAGTTCAGTGTTAATTTTCGCACCACCAAATATCACATAAAGTAAGGTATGGTTAGAAAAGGTTCAGAAACAATGTTCTATATTTAATAACAACACATCAATAACCAAATCTAAAACCATTGGATTATTTGATTTGGGTTATTTTGAACAAAGTATAATAAAGTATAATAGTAATTAAGATAATTAAATCATTACATCTTTTCCTTCATGTTATTAAACTAACCTATATCTTAAATTATCACGAACAAGTAACACCTTGAACCTATTTAAAATATTCAAGACTATCTAATATATGAAAAAACTATCAAGATATCACTTATTACAAATACTGCATAATGCAACTTATACTGTTAGCAGACATAGTAACCATAAAAATATTTGCTAAACAGACAGATTAATTTAAGACGAAAAAAAGTAATCATTTTTATATAAAACACTTTTTGTGTATTTAACTCATTCATTGATTAATTAATGTTAACATCACATTTAATTTCTTCGATTTTAGTTATAAAACTCAACATGTAATAACAGATTAATTGGATCTTTTACTTACTTCAGAAAAATATATTATAAAAACACGAGCTTGTTCAGAGATCAACTGAACCATTAATCACAACTTTTTTGAATGAACATGATCCTATTTTTTGTCAATATTTCTGTAAGTTACATAAAAAAATTTATTGTGGTTTAACACAATTGCCTCTAACTATTTATAGACTTAGAAATATAAAGTATTAAACTACTAAACCACAAAAATATAAAACACAAAGATAATAATATATCAGATAAGACAAAAACACACGTTATATAAACCTGAGAAAGACACATCTATATAAATCTCATTTACTTTTGTATCGTATGTTTTTTTGTACAATTCAGTTTCTGGATGTATCTTTATTACTTATTATTGTTCTTTTTTATTGTTTAGATGCCATATAAATACAAGATTCAGATAAAAAGAAACAGCAAAAAGTTTCATATACACCGCGAGGTATTCAAAGATCAATGAAATGTTTATTGTACCTTTAGATACACACAGATACGAGTATCTATGAAATAAAATGTAATTTGACACAGAACATGAAAAGTTTAAAATCAAATTAAATTAGTTTTTTTAAAAGTTCAAATTCTTGAACTTTTCTAGTTAACGTTTTTTGTATTTGTATACATTTTTTAGTTTAATTTAAAATAGTAAATAAATCAAATAAATAATTTGACTTTTTAAACGCGTAAACAAAATTTATGAGAATACGATTGACAAATTATTACTACAATTATGAACACATTTCAGATTCTATTCTATTATAATTCATCATCATGAACATCTAGTCCGTCCGAAACCAATATTTAATTAATAAGCATTAGGAACGAAAACAACTTCAATTAAGAGTATTCATTCAATTAAGGAACCATTGAAAAGGTCAATTATATGTATCTATATATATATATATATATATATATATATATATATATATATATAATATATATATATATATATATATATATATATATATATATAAATATATATATCATATATATATATATATATATATATATATATATATATATATATATATATATATATATATATATATATATAATATATATATATATATATATATATATATATATATATATATATATATATATATATATATATAAATAAATAAATATATATATATATATATATATATATATATATATATATATATATATATATATATATATATATATATATATATATACAAGTATATGTATACATTTATATGTATATATAAATAATTTCAATTATATTTCCTCATTATAATAAACTTATACGTGTAAACAATGTTACCATCGTTATCTTATTGTTATAACAATTTTAGCATTACCTTATCAACGTCTTATCTAGAGAATTATAATTAAATTAAAATAAATATAAACTAGTAAATTATTCGTCTAATCGAAAAAAAACATTTTAACATTTTGAAATTATAAAACATCGTCGCATTTACCAATAACAAATATAAATAAAACTTAAACGGAATTTAATTATGGTGGTCAATATGCAAAAATAATATGAAACACAACACACATATTGTACGTATTTAGTTACTCATCATAATGCACGACAAAGTTGATGCGAAATCGGTTTGGGTTATGTTTGTGTTTAATAATCAAAACATATATAAAAAACGATGCTGATGATAACAATAAGAAAACGTAATTACATTTTTACTTTATAATTATTATTTACTTGGTTGATATATATTTTAATGTGTACTTTGTAATTAAATCTAAAACAAAGTAAAAAATTATTTTAAAGGCAAATAATACAAAAAAAATCTGAAGAATAATTAAAAGAAAACATTTTTTATAGAAGTGAATTCATACGATATACAAATACCAGCAAAATAATCAACAAGAGAACAACGATGCCGCACAAGAAGAGAAGTGGAATTATGTACCATAAAAATTATGTTATGGCGAAGAATTGTTATGAAATTATATGAGTATGATTTAAAGTAGATTATTATTATGAAAATTATGCTTGGTATTATAAGGAAGGGAATATTATTACTTGGTTTTCGTAAACAAAACGTTTTATTTATTTTAATTGCCAACATTTTAAATTATTTTTGTTTTGTCTTCATGTGTAACTTTATAAGAAGGTTTTACCGATGGAATGAGTCATCTTGCGTGGAATTGAGTTGAGAATATTTAAAAGAACTTGACCTGAATTTCGGATGAAATAGATTATACTTGAAAAATGTATATACAGTACTGTGCAAAAAATTCGGACAGTTCGAATTCCTTTAAAAACGTTACATATTGCCTAGTGTTTTTACTTTTTTTTAGATTCCATTTTTAAAATTGCATTTGGTAATTCACCCCGACACTGAAACTATAAGTTGTTAAAGTTATGTTTATGGAGAAAGAGCTTTTAGTATAAAAAAGCGAATAAAGTACTTAAAATGTCTAAACTAAACGTGTGTGGCGTTCAAAAGCAGCTCAAACAAATCGCAAATTAGCTGACGCCACACGCAATTCATAAAATCGATATTTCGAGTTAAGTTCTTGTAATTCACTAGTTTTGTCGCGTCACAACTGAACGTATATATACGAATCGCACAGTAAGAACATCAAGTCTGGTAGCATATGCCTGATGAGATGGATTTAATCTTTTCGATCTCTGTCATTCAATGACGTCATCATCAGATCGAAACCGGCCTAGTGTATTACAAGAATAAGCAACAACTCGAAAGAACAACGTACATTCAAATTTACAGCAAGCAACACGCTTCACGTGCAAGAAAAAAGTGTTGTTATCGCGTTATGGAAGGTAGGGCTGTCCGTACGTGAAATTGGTGATAGGATAGGACGTGGGAAATCATCAATTTGCCGATTTTATAAAAAAATATAGGACTACGAGGAACACAGAGCAGTCTAAAGAGTCTGGCAGACCACGAAACACAATAACAATACAAGATAAATATCTGGTTCTTCGTTTCAAGCAGAACCGATTTTAACACTTTACCGAAATTGCAAGCCGATCTTGCTACAGCAACAAGTGTTGAAATTTCCAGTTCAACTGCTCGGAGAAGGTTACTAAACGCAAATCTTAGAGCATGCCACTCGCTGCAGAAACTTTTTCTAAAGATATCTTCATAAATTTGTCGGCTTCAGCTGGCCAGAGAGCACTCTAACTAGACCAGGGAGTTGTGGAATAACGTGGTGTTCTCTGAGGAAAGCAAATTTAAACTGTATGTGGGAGATGGATGGCTAATTGTGATTTGAGGCTGTTGTAGTAATGCTGGTGTTGGTCACTTGGCCTTTGTCGAAGCAGGGGTAACCTGTAATGTGTATCTGAACATTCTACAAAGGCGTTGGTAAGCATCAGTTTTGGAGCTATTTAGTGAAACTGAGAGCTTCATCTTTCAACTATGCACTTTTTTTCTTTATTTAAAACAGATAAAAAATAATAAACAACTTTGTTACATAACATTTTATTTCTATTTGAAGGTGAAAAAGTACTTGGTGGATAATTCCATCTACACAATAAAATGATCCCCTTATAGCCCAGATATGAACCCAATTGAAAATATTTGGGGTATTATGAAGCATAAAGTCCTTCAAAGTAATCCAGAAACCATCCAGCAACTGAAGCACCAAATCCAAATTGCGTGGGATTATATTAGCAATGACGTGATTCAAAATTTGATTCACTTCATGAGCAACAGGTGTGTAGCGGTAATTAAGAAAAAATAGCGGTCATACCAAATATTAAATTTATAGTTTAGAGATAATTCATACATTTTATATTTTGAAATATGCCTTATTACGAAATTAATATTTTATTTTTAAATTTATTAAAATTAATTAGTTTCAAAAAATATGACAATTTTTCTCTATTTTCGCCAATTCGCACAAATTATTTTACTGAGATCATGAAATTTAAAACCAAATAACATTTTAAGTAAATAATGAGTTAAATAATAAGACAAAAACATACTACTTGGTGTTAAAATAATTGCGTTTCTGAAAAAATTGGTTTAATTAAAAATGTTAGCTGTCCGGATTTTTTTGCATAGTACTGTACATATTTACTTTCTGTACCAACACAGCTGTTTATTGAATGTAAAAACCATGGTCAAGGCCATTACGGTTCCATTACCTAGAAAGAAAAGAAAATATAAATTATTAATTTAAAATACATAATTATCACGTAAACTAAATTGTATGGTTTGATGTAAATACATAATATACTGTTAGGTTTTCTTATTTTCTACGAGTTATTTTATTAACTATTTTAGAAATAAATAAGAACGATAAATATTTGTAAAGTAATGGAACGCTACTTCAAGTGCAATTGGATAAATTAGCTTTCAGACAAATTTAATTAGTATCTGAAATATCGAATAGTACTACGGCAAGTATATCAAACTCAAATTCTACCATAGGCCAAATAAAGAATTTAAAGATTTTTGTGGCCAAAAAAAAATTAAAAAATTAAATGTTTATAGTAAACTGTAGGTTTAATTTTCATTTGCATATGGTAAAGTACTGATCCTATATTTATATATATTTATTGACTAAAACAAAGAAAACTTGTCTTGCAACGATTTAAAATCAGAAAATTTTGTTTCAAATTCAGTTATTTAGTTTAAATTGTTTTCTGCTTATTTTTCATATGATGCAGGCAGTTTCACCTTAACTGGAAGTCCGAAAATGCATTACATTTCAACTGTTTTTCCCAAACAACTAGCTTATATTTGAGTGCCTGACTTGGTCACATATGTTTGTAATGATTTGATCCGTTTCTTACAATTTAGAATTTAAATCGGATAAGTGTTTCGTTATATCAACCATGAAGCATAAAGCTTTTAACCACACTGTACATATATCAGAAACCAATGTGATGTCTCGATTCTTGTATATATTAAAAACTGATATAACTAAAATCTTCATTCAAATCCCAAAATTGTTTAATAACTTTGGAGCATGACTGTAGTAATGCTACAAAACCGTTGGTTCTGTAAGTCATTGAAGGAGCTCCATATGTTGCTACAGAAATCGATTTCAATTGTAGTTTTGCAAAAGTTCATAAACGCAATTAAATATATCTTTTCCTGCAGTAGTGTCATGTATCGGCACAAGTTCCAATAATAATTCGTAATTGTTGAAATAAGAGTCGCACGTTCGAAGTAAAAAAGCTAACTATGCAACGCTCCCAACGACCCTACTCTCGTCACAGGCAATGGAGAGTGCTTCGAAATCAGATGATTTTGCTGTAATCTGATCAATTAAATTTCTGACCATATAAGTAACTTTCCACAACGGTATTTCGAGACAAAAATGACACTTCCAAACCAAACTGGTATGCAGCCTTTATTATTCATTCTTTGATGAATTTACTTACGGTAAAAGGATTCGAGTGGTTAGCTATCATCTACAACAAATTGCCGCTTCACTTTATTGTGTTTCTTTAGTTAACATGAGCTGTTTTTTTCAACTTCAACTTAACTATTTCATTTTTCTTGTCTCATTAATTCTTATCTCATTCGAGTGGGCCGCAAAGTTATATGTTGTGGGCCGAATGTGGCAAGACCGAATTGGTGAAAATTATGCAAAAGTTGGAAGCAAGTTTCTTGTAAAAGATGGAAAAAGAAATGGTCAAACCAACTCTACCATTCGAAATATTGTGAATAAACTTAGTGTTCAATTGAAGATCAAATACAGTCAAACTACTCCATATACTGAATACAGTACTGAAATATTCAAAAGAAGTTATTTAGAACTTGGAGCGCTCATGAATTCTAAAATAATATATATATATATATATATATATATATATATATATATATATTTATATTATATATATATATATATATATATATATATATATATATATATATATATATATATATATATATATATATATATATATATATATATATATATATATATGTGCGTGTGTGTGTTATTATATATCGTCCCATTATATTTGACATACGATAAAAAATATAACAAATTACAAAATTTAGCTTCATAACGTACACATCAATTTTTTAATAATGACAGTGTATCTTAAATTTGTTATGTTCATACCGTTTTGTTTTTTATGTTATAATTATATATTAAAATGATATAAATATTTACAAAAAAGTATAACGAGTAAAATACAGATAACAAAGATATGATTATGATAGTAATAATAAAATTGTTGGTTCTGATGTTTGGTGAATTTATATAAAGACTTTGATAATGGTATTTAAAAACAAGAGAGAACCACCAAAAAGGCATAATAATAATATTTATTTTGTCTGATGGTGTTTCATGTACAATTTCTTAAAATAAATTAGACAAATGTCCCTTAAAATCAGCAAACAAGCAAAAAAAATAATACCGTCTCTTGTATACAAACAGCTCTACATACATAATTTAACATAAAAATTTAATCTTCATAATAAAAAAAATTAATTGGATAAAATAAATTTTTATTGTTTAAGTATATTTTTTTTTTGTTTTTATGTTTTAAGGCTGTTTAGGCTATTTTTGGGTATATGTATAATATATAAATACACACATACTTTTATACACAAAACACAAATATGTAAGTATTTATTTTCTTTTGTGTATATGCGCGCGATAAAGAATACCATGGCACACTGAACCAAAAATAAAAATTAATGGCCGAACCTCATGCTATGAGAAAGAAACAGATACAAATAATGAGATTCGTTAGAAATTTGGCGAAATAAACATTTTTAGCTTGCTTTTTGTCTGTCCTTTGAAATATTTTTGATCATCAAGATTTAAGCTGGTTTTATGGTTTGCAGAGATAAATTACCTTTAGAATATTTAAGCATGTTTTAAATATTTTAACTTTAAAATTGTTATGCTACTTATTTAAACATATTATTTATAATATTATAAAGTAATACTCTTAACTGTCAAAATCTAATAGAAAACATAATTTGCCAATAGTATAACGATAATTTTCTGTTTAATTAATTATTATTTTCCCTAAAAATAAATATATCTTTGTAAAATAATTAAATTAATTGTAACTAGACTAAGAATGGAAACGAATTGATATTAGAAATTTTAAAAATATTTATTTATTGTAGAATTTTTAGCTCTGGAATCTATAAATTAAAAGCCTTCCTTCTTTCTAGATGTTTCTGTCTAGGAGGATCTACAGGAATTATGTAAGGTCCCAACGTCCGTTTTAGAAATATGAAAAACCGAAAGATTGGAATTTTGAGTTGGGAAGGACTCTACCGATTATATACCCATAAGAAATCGATTGTTAGTATATGACAACACTTTTTAATTTTCTAATACATTTCTAACTTTCAGGTTCTCATTCTTTAACATTCTAATATAATTAGATACAATTTATTAGATCAATAATAATCTATTGAAAATATTTTGTATTAAATATTTACTAAATAAATTAACTTAAGATTATAAACACGATTGTATCTGCTAAATAAAGTTCTATTATTATATTTTTAAATATAAAAATTTCCCAAAGGACCTAATTTAAAAAGTAAATAACGATCGTAGCTAGTGTTTTTAAAATATAAAATAGACATTTAAAACCTCATATCACAAATAAAATTACAGCTGTACTCGTAGACGTGTATGTTTACAGAGGCAAATACAGTGCAATCTCGTTTAACGAGCACCACTCATGACGAATAACTCACACCGAGCAAAACAAAAAAAGTAAAATTTGACAAACTTCTCAAAACGGTAATTGCTGTTTCTGTAAAACATTACAAAAGATTTCATTAATCTAAAGACATGTTTGAGTAGGCTGGTAATTTTACATTCATAATTCATATCGTTATATTACCTTATATTTGTATAAGGTAATATTGTTTATTGGGGAAATGTCGTCGCTATTCTTATTTAAACGATGGGTTATATTTGCCATATTTATTTATTACTTGCAAAGGATCAATCTGGGATTAATTTACTATTTATTATATCTAAGCTAAGGTATCAAAAATTATTTCGTACATATATAAAATAAGAATTTGTGAAAATTAATAAATTATACCTATTTTGTCATACCTCAACTTTAATGCAAATGTAATAGATGAATTTCGTCGCTTAATCAAGGATACCTTCTATGTATAAAATTACCTCGACGTTTTCGGAAGGAACTAAATTTTTTACTTGTCAATAAAAAAATAAAAAAATTGAATTTACTTTTATCTATTATCTGTTCCTATCTTTCCTTTCTGTTTTGGGGCTCAAGGCACCCCAACTCTTTCGTGGTTCGCTTATTACGCCCTATATGCATAGCCAAAATTGAGGACGTGCGACTATAGGTTAGATTTACATAGAACTATTTGCACATTGAAAAGCTACATGCCAGCCAATATTACTGATATGAAAGATGGATTGGGCCATGAATTTTCCACTACAACACAGGTTCAAACATGTGTTTTTTAACACCGCCGATCGTAATCAGATGTTGAAAATCTATGTTGCACTGTGCCCCAATCGGGATTGAAATACGGTACCTCCCGCTCCAATAGCTTAACCACTAGGCCATTTGGTCGGTTGAATTTACTTTATCCATACAGTCAATCATTTTTTCCATCGTTAATAGACGTTAACTCTCCATCGAGTAGGCTTATAGTTTTTTAAAATAATAAATTAATATAAAGAAAAACTAATGAAAACTAATTGGTCTAATTTACCAAACAAAATTAAACTAAAAGTATTTTCATTTTTCCGTGGTACATTATAGTAAAATATATTAATATATTAATAGATTAATCAAAAATTCCATTTGGTTGTACTTTTTACTTTCGTGGTAGCAAAAATATTCGATAAATCAAGTTTGTTTGGTTTTGATTTTATGATAGCAAAACTATTCGATTAATTTCATGATAGCCTAATTTTAAGATAATGTAAAAATTTTGATAAAATGGTAAGTACTTGTAGTAACTTATGATATCACTTATTATTTTCAATTATAATGCTTCAATTACAAAATTTCAAACTGATTTTAAAGTTTATGATATTGAAAATAACTTAGTTCAAAAAACACTGTAATCTTATTTCAATAGCATTTATTTGAGTATGGTTAATATTAAACCTTGTATTTTTTGTTGATATAAAAATTAACTAAATATGTACAATATTCACCTTTGCACCAACAAATAGAATATGAGTAATACTGTACTGTGATAATAAATTTTTTATATTCTTGGAAAATAATAATTCTGAATGTTATTTTGATGTAACAAATAAGAAAAAATGCCAGTTTTTTAAGTCATCGCATCATTTTGGCAAGTAAACAGCAACTCGCGTTTTCAATGAATCACACTATTCTTATTTACAAGTATATACAGATATGCATTTTGGCATCATCTCAATGTTATAAGTTCAATATTCTTGATTTTGACTTTTGATAGATGAAACTACATAGATATGCAAATATCTAAATACTGTCTATCGATACAAAATGAATTAAAAAAATTAAAACAAATAAAAGATTAAAAATGTATTTATTAATTTATGAAGTCATCATTAGTATTATTTGTCATACTTATTTAAATTATTTAGATATTTTTTTAAATTTTTAATCATATTAAAGCAGGTTATTAACTTTTGTTATAAACAACATTATTAGTAAAATGCTGAATTTGTTATAAGAATATACTTTTTATAATAAAATAAACAAATTGTTAAAATAATCAATCAAAAGTTGTCATGTTTTTTGAAAGTAAGAATGCATGAAAAACGATTCATCCAAATTACTATTATAGGTGAAGTTGAAGGTTCTATTTTAAATATTAAATTATGTAGAATTTAAATATGTTTGAATAGTGCTGTAAAACTGTATCAATTCGATTTATATAACTTTGAATTTATTGATTTAAAATAAAACAGTTTTCGTGACTAATATGTTAATATTTTGTGTGTTATATAATTTATTATTAAAGTTATAAATTTATCATTATTCTTGGTCTAGTTTTAACAGAGATTTATAGAAACCCTATTAAATGAAAATTATAGTACTAAAAAAACAAATTTTAGTCTAAAATTACGTTGATTAGACTTTTCATTAATATATTTCTAAATTCGTTATTATTCATAAACAATGTATGTAAATACTACAGTGAATTTAGTGAATCAAGTGTTCAGTACTATACCAGGTAAAATGTTTTTACACGTTGCTCTTAATATGTAATATAATTATCAAACATCAAATCTTTAAAATGACACGATTAAGACATATACCTTAAAATATTTCTTTTAATAACCTTAATTTAAATGTTCAATTATATAAATAATGTTTTTCCGAATAAAAACTTCTGTGATTTGGATTCGATAAAACTCAATGACAACATACTTCATAATCATAATTTCACAATTTTGGAACAACGTAGACGAATGAACATGTTTTGATTGATTTATTGTGAAAATGTATAAGAATAAGTAAAAATAACATTATTTTAGTTTTTATCATCATATTGTAGAATCTTTTATTCCATATTTCAATTCGTTGTTTTTATACACAGGGACATACTAAACCTATTCGATGTCAGATTTTTTTAACCGTTTAATTATGTACTTAGAATAAAAATATTAGCTACCCAATATTGCTAGTGCAAATAATAATAATTTGTTTTTAGTTAAATATTTTAATTTTGATGTATTAATTTCAAATGTAAAAAATTTTGCAAAAAAGAATATGATGGTGCTAATACCTAAAATAATGTCTTACAAAATTTATCATTTTATATAACGTAACTTTTATATAACGCGTGATAATAATAAATCAATCATAAATCGGTTAATAATTAAGTTTGAAAATATACTTTGTTTTACTTTAAGCCTTAATTAGCATATTTATACAACTACATGTGTCTAGACAAATTGTCTCTGTTGATGTTTATAGCACGGATCACCGGAAAAGCAATTATTTTATACTTTTTGTTTCAAATATATTTGGAATTATAATTGGAAAGCAAAATATTTTTATTTGTCTTTTAATTTGCCAAAAATGTCACCATGATCATGAACAGCATCATCATAAAAATGTGTATCGTCATATGCTTAGTCTCTCACATCTAAAGCAATAATCTTGTGAACATAATCATTATGAATGAAAAAGAAGAACCAAAATCATTCTGTTTATTCTCATTACTTTTACGATTACGAATAAATATTTTGGCATGAGAAATAAAATTATTTTCAAAATGTTTATTCTTGGCTTGATTCCCGAAAACAATTTGTTTTTTGTGCTCAATTTGGATTGTTGTTTTTGTTTTTTTCCTTATTTTATGTTAAACAATATCTGGAATTAAGTTATTACGAGTTACTTTTTGTGTTTAGCTAAGAGTTAAAGTATTTTATGACATCATTTCTAAGTTGTATAATGTTGGACATAAATATTTTAAATATTAGTTAAAAAATTTTAATTGAGATTGAAAGTGGAATTTAACTGTATCCTTTGATTCGCACGATAATTTTAATATTATGAATCTCTAATTATTAACTTACAGATATATAATTTTTGATTCTTTTATATCCGTTATGCTGTTTGGAGCTATTTCTTGCTTATGTGACAATAGGTGAAACTTGGATCCCACACTAAACTCCGAAATCAAATCCTTGGTCTGCAGACTCAGCTAAGTGGACTGAAACTGGCAAAAGTCGCTAATAAAAACGTAACTATCAGCTGGTAAGAGTTAGTCCACCATATTTTTGATCATCTCAAGATATTTTATTCATTGACTTCTTTGAGATAAGAAAAACATCTTATCACATCTACAACGTATATGGAAATGGCGTTATAGGTGCGTTTGAAGGAAGGGATTGCAACCAACGGCCGTAAATGCCAAAAATCAACATACTATCCACCCAGATAATGCATAGTGTCACAAATTGTTGGCTACGATCCGCAATTATGATTGATGGAAAGAAATATTTTTAGAAATACTAAAGTTATAACCGAAACAGTTTGAAGCCAAATATAAATAAATGCCTATTTTCATGCTAAAGAGAAGTTGGAATAAACAGTGTGAGGATGAATAAAGTCAACAAAATGTTCTAAAAGTTAACCTAGAGATTTGTTATACATATTACTTTATTGTCTAATTCCAAAATGAAATAAAAATTGAAGTTCTTTGAGTTACAGATTCAAAATTCGAATATTTCTTTTAGGTAAAAAACTGAACAAATTTGCTTGATTTGTAACTTCTAATTAAACAATGATTTATCTGTGGTGATGTGACGTAACATTTTTTAATAATAAATTATAAATAGCAATTTCTATTATGATCACCATAAGAATGAATAAAATTAACAACAAAACTAAATCGAATCAAAATTACTCCGAAGCAACCGTGCATCATTATTGTAGCCTTTGAATGAAATGACTGTTACTGCAGCTACTTATAAATTGTTAAAATGCCAAAATTCGAAAGAAACCCTTACTGTTTTGATGCTAATCAAACATTTCCATTGCCTTGATGATATAAGCGAAATTCTATAAGCATGTCTCAAATATTGGTTATTCATGGATTTGGAAAATGGAATATAATTTGCTGTAGTTCTTTGATAGATTACCATTCGCATTTGCATTGAAACTAAGAGACTTTAGTAAAAAAAACGAATTACTTTGAACGTCTTTCGCATATGAAAGAATTTATATTAAAAAATCCATATGCCGAATTGGTTTTGAGAAATGTGGAATTTCTGTATTTTCTGAAAACGTAATAAACTATGAAGTCCTTATTATAAAAAATATAATACATCATCCAGTAAAATCTTGGGGCATAACAGAATTTACACAATACTTATCCAGATTTTTGAAGCAGTACCCGTTTAGAATGTAATGTTGAAATAAATTATTAAATTAATAAAGATTAGAAATGGTTAAGAAAAGCTGAATTAAAACATATTATTTTTATGTGCACTGCAAAAATGTGATTTCGATGTGGTGTAAAGTCGGAAATGACAAATAAACATTGGTGTAAACCAAAGTAACATTTTCGCCAAGTGTATGTTGTTATTTTATATATAATTTGACAACTAACAAGTCAAAACGAATTTACAAACAATGGAATGTGATTAAAAAATATAACTTTGAGTCGACAACAAATGCAGTGAACACAGTTGTCTAAATATACTGTCAAACCTGGGTGGTCAGTGAACGATAAATTGTCCAAAAATGAAATACACCAATGTATTCCTACATAATATGCTTTTTAAATTTTGATTTAAACGTCTGAAAGTTGAAAACACACACAATGCGTTTCATGGACATAAAGATCTAATTATTTATGGAATGAATATGATAATTATATCTAACGAGAAAAATTCCACTAAGCAGATTGGTGTAATCTATGCAAGTTTTACATGAACCTTTTATCTTATAGAAACTAAAAACTGTTCAGGTTTGAATAAGTTTTTATTATAATTCATAAAAACTATTAAGCATGACAACAATAGTACTGCAAAATGTTTTAAACAGTGGTTTTCGACTAATAAATGCATTTTTTAAAGTTATTCACAACCACTGAATTAAGGGGTTTATCACCAAATTCGGATTTTTTTTCTTTTTCGTCGATGAGAAATCACAAATAAACTAAAATAGACTTCTAATTTAAATAATCGCTTAATTAAACTTCGTAATATCTCACTAAATAACAAACTGAAAAAAAACTTGAAATATTAAATTTGAATTTGTAAATATTTTTAAAAACTATAATTTATTCGCTACTGTTCCAGCTAATACTTCCATCTTATATACATATAAATATTAATTAAACCAGAATTAAAAATATATTTAAACAAAATCTGGTCTCAGTTTTATGAAACAAAACCAACTAAAAATAAATAACAAATAGTTTTTTCACCATTATTCATTAATAATTAGATTACATAATCAAACAATTCCGGAGATTAAAATTATATTTTTATAAATTCAATTATTTTTGGTAACATAAAATGATAACAAAAAATGTTAGTAAATTTATGAAATAAGTTTTGTTGAATAAATACTAACAAAAACAAGCATGAGACACAATATATGGACAGTTAAATTTACGAGTGAATGCACATATAAATATATATGTACGATTAGGCAATGTTTACACTTAATTTTAATTTGATTTTAGTTCATTAGTGGGATTCGATAGATAAATGTGGCAATCTATCCACATTACACGTCTTTAAATATAAATATTTTTATACAGGATCTGGATGTGTATATAACATATACATATTATTTGTATTTTGTAGAAAACATATAATATGCTAATTTATGTTTAGTTTTCTGTCCTTCATAGTAGTTTTATGTGTTTATACGATCAATAACCAAAATTTAAACATAGAACAGAATTAGAGTAACTAATAGTGCGATGTATCATTTTCGTCATTAGTTTCAAAAATTTATTTTTTTATTTAAATTCAATCGATTCTAAAATACGATCTATTGTATTTTTCAAGTTACGATTCGGTAGTTAAATTCTCAATTGGACACATAAAATACTTTCAAAAGATGCTAGACTATATAATTATCAACATTATATATTCTTGAAAAACAACTTTGGTTTCGACTAAATTAACTAAAAGAAATAGTTTTAGGGTTTACTATGTAGTAATACTAATACATATTATCGTTTTAATCAAAAATAAAAATAAAACCCTTAAATTACCGCTTTAATTAGAATTTAAATTTTGTGCTTTCTTTTAATAAGAAATAAGGTTTGTTCGTTGTTTACAACTTCAATCTATTCTGGCGCTAAACAATTCCAAATATTTTTCAGTTATTGATTTTATCCACATTGTATGTACTATATTACTGACAAGGATAGGTCAACCATGGGCTCTGCGTTCCGAAGGACGTCCACAGATACTGCCCATTGGCCACAATTTTTACAATTGAGCATTATTTTAAAAACTCTTAAAGTTAGCCGTAAGTTTCCAGTTGAAAAAATACATAAAATCATAAATGCACATTTTTTAATACATAAATTGTTAAAAACTGTATGCTTTCGAGTTGGTTGGTCCGTTATGTTTTCGATGAATAAAAATAATATCAACTGGAAAATGTCGGAGAAGGTGGTCACTTAATCGAGTCAGATAAAATATTTAACTTGTTTCTGATATATATATATATATATATATATATATATATATATATATATATATATATATATATAGATATATATATATATTTATATATATATATATATATATATATATATATATATATATATATATATATATATTTATATATATATATATATATATATATATATATATATATATATATATATATATATATACATATATATATATATATATATATATATATATATATATATATATATATATATATATATATTATATCCCCATCTGTTACATACGGTTAGATTCTTTGATGAAAGTGAAAACGAGTGTTTCTATTACTTAGCACATTGAGACTTCCGTTCGCTGTTACTTTTGAAATCGAAAATATAGGCTTGCACATTGTAGGATTGCTATAGCAAGACATGTAACATAGGACAACCAATTCGCATACTGATGCTTCCAAGGTAAAACGGAAAAAAAACCGGTAACTCAGCACTGATCCAGAACCATCAAATCATCTTAGAACACAGCTGTTTTAGTTTTCTAAGATAACATTAATTAAAAACAGATAACAATTTTTTTTATAGAAGGTATTTATAATTATATTATAATTTCAATAATTTATAGTTTAACTGTAGCCAATATTTAAAAAAAATGGTTTCTTTGCTACGTAGCATTCTAAATTTGTTTAACAGTAGTACAACTTCTTTAAAGAAAAAAGAAATCAAAAATATAAGCCTTCAAAAGCTAACTACTTAGCATAACTGCAAAATTGAATTATAAGAATTTGTTTAAGCAACTTGAATCCAGTTTAAATTTATATCGTATACATAAATATGGTCAGCATATTTATACCTGTAATGAAATAAAACAATAATATCCATTAGTTTATAAATAAAAAAACGACTGTTACATATTAGAATGACATTTGTATAAAAAGTTTCAGTGCTTCCCATTTTTAGTCAATAGAGCTTTCGTCAATCAACATAGTTTTATCAGTTAGAAAAAATAATTGTTTCTACTATTGTAATTTGCAAAGAAACGTTTATGAAGAAAACGAGTTAGCAGAGAAATATAACAACATACAATATATGCATGCATACATATATAATTAATAAACAGTGCCTCAAATAGAAAACGGAAAAGCGGAAATTTCTCGAAGCAACACAATTTTTAATCGCTCTAAAATTCGTAAACTAAAAATTTACTAAGGGAACACAAACTTCTAACTTTCAATCTGTCAACGAACTTTTCAAATTGGTTTTTCGGGAATGTCGCTAATTGCAGTTTTATGGTTAAAATAGTTTCTCATCACGTCGCGGTCTCGAGTTCGATTCCCGCCGTTGACCAAAAATTAACATGCACCGGATGACAAAAAACGCGTTTGTGTGTAAAAAAATTTCGTTGGGCTGACCACCTACAGTGTGCACCAATACGTTCAAATGGTTCGTTAGATCTCAGTAGAATATACGGCCTCTAAGCCATAGATTATTTTATTTTTCGGAAATCTTAATTAGAAATTTTGAAATAATATAACATTTTTCGTTACAACTACATAATACACAAAACTTCTTAAAATTAAATTCATTTATTTTTGTGCTAAAATAGGTTATGTTTTAGTTTCAAGATATCGTAATTCTTTCATAAAATAGGTGATTGGGTACATCGAAATAAAAAGAAAATAGAAAAGTATACAAAGTCAAGGACAAAATTATTTATGTCTCGTAAAAAATAGTATATGTTTCAGGAAAGAACAAAAAGTTTAGATTAGACGTTTATATAAACATATTATATCGATTGACGATTATTTAATTAATAAATTTTACAAATAAATAAAACAAGATAGTATTATGAGTCAACGGCCAAGATGTGAATTCCTAGTCGGTAATGTAAAATTTGTATTCCTGAATGATAACATATATATATATATATATATATATATATATATATATATATATATATATATATATATATATATATATATATATATATAAATAAATAGGTATGTGTATAGAAATATATTTTAAACCATTATACATCACGAGTCACGACGTACTTAAATAATATAAAAAGTTAGCTAGACACCGATATTTAAACAAAAGCACATTGAGCAAAAAACTACATATTTTTATTATGAATAGTATATATATAGAAGAAAATTCGTTATTTTATAATACTTGACCTAAATCAACTATAATAATTAAAACTCTAGAAATCGTAAACACTGGGTGAGAATAATAGAAATTAACCACCATACGCAAATCTTACTTTCACTCATGGTAAAAAGCGAAATACACTCTTTTCATTTAACACACATAAATAATTTACTAGGAAATAATTAACAAATCAATCAACGTGCATAAAACAACAAAAATTAAATTATAAAGTCAAAACCTAACTCTATAAGTAACGTTTAAATACCGTATATGAAATGATAATTTGCATATCAAAGAATATATGCTGTTGTATTTATTTTTATTCGTTTATACAATAACATATGTACGTGTGTACATATAACTGAAGTCTCGTGGGGCAATGAGTATGCAGTATTGTGTATGTACTAACTGTGTATAGAATGTATATAGTAATATGCGTTGAATAACATATTAAATTGTTTTGCAATTTCTGTCGGATTTTATAGATGATATTCATGACACAAATATTGCTTTGAAATTATTACGTGAGTTAAATAAATACGAATGTATTTACATATCGCAGAAATATCACGCTATGAGTGAATAAAAGATTCCACGTAAACCACCTTATTTTTCATGTGTTCTATTATCAGACTACAATCACTATTGTGGTGAAAGTAAAACAATTATGCAAGGTAGTTATCTAAAATATTTATCTATTTATACTTATTTTGATCGATCATGTAGACATTAAGGCGATAGGCAGATTATTAACATTTATGACGTTTAATGTAATTAAATAAAACCTTGAATACTATAAAATTCGTACTCTTGTTGAGTAACATTTAAATATTTTAACCTTTTATTAGTTTATTTAAACTATAATTTTTAGTTCAAAATTAATATTTAATAGGACAATTTATAATAATTATTGCTTCTTTGAATCTATATTTTATTTCTAAGGGATAGTATTAGGTCCGTATATCTGAATACGAAAGGCATCGTTGTTCTATTCGAACAATTCGAAATGAATAATTCGATACATGTAAACCGTGTGTTTTGCAGTGTTAATAAAGAAAAGTTAATTTTCCGTTGCTCCAAAAAAGCAACCACAGTAAATATGTTTGTCAAAATATTGAAGTTAAGTTTATATGAATATATATCTGAATGTCGACCGTAAATTAAGAGGCTGAATATTAAACAATTAGTTAATGTAAATTTAATAAACGTGAATATACTATTATTAAATTATATGTTTATGTAAACTTATAATCAAGGAATAATATACTCCCGTGTATTATTAAATTAATTTTACATTTTTATTGAAATGAAACTTTTTCATTCCATGTTTAACAACTTACTGAAAACATGTATTAAAGTTTTCTGGTTTAAAAGTTGTTAGCAATATATTATCGAGAAAACAACGTTATCGAGAAAAAAAATTATTACCGACCAAATGGGGTAGTCATTAAAGCTACCGGGAGGTACCGGGTTCGAATCCCTATAGTACAAAAGTGTTTCTGCCAATTACGATCGGTGCTGTGAATGAACACACCTATGACTCCCGTTCTGGAGTGCAGAAATCATGGAATCCATCTTTCTTATCAGAACTATATAGCCTGGTATGAAGTTATGCAATGTACAGAAATAACATATTATCAAGAACATGTCTATGTACTTCGAAAAAGTGAAAGATTTAACTATAAATGTCGTACACCGTGATATAGCATTCTACTGGTAATTTATTAACTGGAACTATGGTATTATTTTTCATATTGTTAAAACCATTAAATACAATAATTACTATAATTAAGCATCCCTCGATCGATTTAAAATTTTCATTTTTCAGTTTTTTACTCAATAAAAATCAATAATTTTGTTCAATCAATAAGTAAAAGTAATCGATTTATTGAATATTATGTAGATATGATAATAAACAAACAGGTTCATAATATATGTATACATATGAATATTTACATACCTTAATAATTATTGTTCTTAAACATAATATGTAATTATTATATTCTTAATATGATTGTATTTTTAATATTAAAACTATATTATTATAAAATTACCTTGAATAAACCAACATAATAATTGTATATAATATATATATATATATATATTTATATATATATATATATATATATATATATATATATATATATATATATATATATATATATATATATTTATATATATATATATATATATACACATATATATATATATATATATATATATATATATATATATATACCATATATATATATATATATATATATATATATATAAATATATATATATATATATATATATATATATATATATATATATATATATATATATATATATATATATATATATATATATATATATATATAACGGGTGTTTCAACAGGTGCGCTTCAACTTTTTGACTGCGAACGACGCCATATTTTTTATTGTTTTTTTGTCATTTGGAAACGTCATTAGTATACATTTCATCATGAAACGCTACACACGTGAACAGCGATTGCAAATCGTGCAAATTTTTTATCAAAATAATCGTTCTGTTGCTGCTACTTTAAGACCATTACCGCCATTTTACGGTCCAATTTACAAGCCCGTTCGACAATCGACCGTATACTGGCAAAATTTGAGTCTACATTTTCGCTACATAATGTTCCGGTGCCCTCGAGAGCAAGAAGTGCTCGAAGTGTTGAAAGCACGCAGCCGCCAGTGCTTCAGTTCAAGAAGACCCGAATGTGTCGCTCACACGACGTTCGCAACAATGGGGACTTTCTGTGACATCATTGTGGTGAATTTTACGTAAAAATCTTGGCCTACATTCGTATAAGATCAAGCTGACACAACAACTAAAGCCGTTTGACCATTTGAAGCGACGCCGATTCGTGAATTGGGCTCAAGAGCAAATCGAAAATGATGCAGATTTTCACCGAAAAATCATCTTCAGCGATGAGGCTCACTTTTTGGCTAAATGGATTTGTCAACAAGCAAAATATGCGTTACTGGGCAGGAAACAACCCACACGTGATTCATGAGGCACCGTTGCATCCCGAAAAAGTCACTGTTTGGTGCGGATTACATGCCGGCGGCGTCATTGAGCCATATTTTTTCATCGACGATAACGATCGCCACGTTACTGTTAATGGTAATCGATACCGCGATATGAAAATCGATTTATTTTTGGCAGCAATTGAATGGAATGGACTTGGACGACATGTGATTTCAACAGGACGGGACCACATGCCACACAGCATACGATACAATCGCGTTATTAAAGACTAAGATCGATGAGCGTGTTATTTCGCGAAATGAGTTCGTCCAGTGGCCGCCGCGCTCGTGTGATTTGACACCTCTAGATTATTTTCTTTGGGGTTATGTGAATCATTGGTCTATGCCAATAAGCCGGCGACGTTGCAAGAGCTCAGAGCCAATATTGAACGTGAAATTGCTGGAATTTCGGCCGATTTATGCGAAAGAGTGGTCGAAAATTGGGTTCAAAGATTGGACTTCGAAAAACGTTCATGCGGTAGTCATGCAAAAGAAATCGAGTTTCATACTTAAATGTATATCTTCAAATTCGTTAATAAACAAAAAGTTAGTTCAAAAGTCGAACAATTTGTGTTTTATTAAAAAAAAAAGTATATATACATAAATATATATATATATATATATATATATATATATATATATATATATATATATATATATATATATATATATATATATATATATATATATATATATATATATATATATATATATATATATATATATATATATATATATATATATATATATATATATATATATATATATATTATATATATATATATATACATATATATATGTATGACCATACGAATAGGAATAATATATAGTAAATTGTAAGAGTATTTAAAGATCAGTTTATTGAGATGATCACATCGAGAATTTTTAATGTCGACATAAAAAATAAAAGCCGCGTTTCAGATACTATAAGTGATCTGGATCAAATCACATTTTCCATGCAAACCAGAGACACAGTTTGAGCCAAAATGAAATTTGGATCAAAATGCGTCTTTGGTTTGCATGTAAAATGTGATTTGATTCGGACCACTTATAACGGGTGATTTTTTTGTGGTTAGGATTTTCATGCATAGTATTTGACAGATCACGCGGGATTTCAGACAAGGTGTCAAAGAGAAAGATGCTCAGTATGCTTTGACATTTCATAATGAATAGACTTACTAACGAGCAACGCTTGCAAATAATTGAATTTGGGCCCTAGAAAAGTTGGCAGAAAATCCGCTTTTTTATCGACAAATTTTGTTCAGCGATGAGGCTCATTTCTGGTTGAATGGCTACGTAAATAAGCAAAATTGCCGCATTTGGAGTGAAGAGCAACCAGAAGCCGTTCAAGAACTGCCCATGCATCCCGAAAAATGCACTGTTTGGTGTGGTTTGTACGCTGGTGGAATCATTGGACCGTATTTTTTCAAAGATGCTGTTGGACGCAACGTTACGGTGAATGGCGATCGCTATCGTTCGATGCTAACAAACTTTTTGTTGCCAAAAATGGAAGAACTGAACTTAGTTGACATGTGGTTTCAACAAGATGGCGCTACATGCCACACAGCTCGCGATTCTATGGCCATTTTGAGGGAAAACTTCGGAGAACAATTCATCTCAAGAAATGGCCCGGTAAGTTGGCCACCAAGATCATGCGATTTGACGCCTTTAGACTATTTTTGTGGGGCTACGTCAAGTCTAAAGTCTACAGAAATAAGCCAGCAACTATTCCAGTTTTGGAAGACAACATTTCCGAAGAAATTCGGGCTATTCCGGCCGAAATGCTCGAAAAAGTTGCCCAAAATTGGACTTTCCGAATGGACCACCTAAGACGCAGCCGCGGTCAACATTTAAATGAAATTATCTTCAAAAAGTAAATGTCATGGACCAATCTAACGTTTCAAATAAAGAACCGATGAGATTTTGCAAATTTTATGCGTTTTTTTTTAAAAAAAAGTTCTCAAGCTCTTAAAAAATCACCCGTTAGTATCATGAAACGCAGCTAATAATATTTTGTTACAGAGATATTTTCGTACTTAAAACTAATTGGAAATTAATTAATCTTCATCGAGTGCTTTGCGTTTTTAATAAGAAAGTATCATAACAAATGTGTTCTTATATTGTTGTTTAGAAAACATGAATCATAAATAACTCGTAATTTTAGATTTTAAAAATTATTTCCTTGAACCAATGTTTACAAGTATCATTGGACCTACATGACACCTACTTACATACGTACATAATGTATATATTGTATTTTGTCCAATTTATTGTGATGAGGGTACTCAAAACCATATACATAATTTGTTTTTTTATCGACTTTCAAAATTAATCACACCTCAATAAATATTTAAATATTATTTATATTTCTTAAATTTTTGAACCACCTACTGGTGATATACAAATATATATCATGTGTATAATTGCTATGTATTCGATATATTAAACTGTCACGAGATAATTATGTATATTTACATAGTTGTAGTTGGCGAGTTCTTTTAACAAGGTTAAGATTCTTCATTCTATAAATGAATAGAATAAAAAGTAAAAATACGTTACTAAACAATTCACAAATTTAAAAAAAGTTATTTCTTAAAACTTAAATAATTGCTATAAAGCTGTTTGATTCGTCAATTATATTAAGGTAAAAAACGCATCACTAAAAAGTATAAGATTAAAAGTATAAGATATAGTTTACAAACAATTCTTATTTAAATATTGAAACTAAACGTTTTTGTATGTGATTTATAGACAATTAATTGGTGTGTAATTGATGTAGGTTCATCGTAAAAAGTAGAGTAAAACAATAAAGTAAACAGAACGGAGCCCAATGTGCACAGTAAGCTATTAATATCAATTATTTTTAACACAGAAGTTTTGTTTGATTTCAAATCAATTACATATCGCAATGACTTTAAATACAAAAATTATCACAAAAATATATAAATAGCACATCATACAAAAAATGCGACAAATGTTTACGATCAAAACATGTAAAATGTAAATAAAACGTAAGCGTATTCCGGCAAACAAACAGTATTTGACGCCATAGTATTTATAAAATGCGACACATTATAATATAGACAGTATTATATGTACTCGTATACAATCTAAAAGTCAATAAAAAATTATATTGATTTGCGAATCGACCACAACGAACAGATTTACTATTCAAATATTAAAACAAATATTGTAATATTCGCAAAAGTGTTAATTATACATATCATGTAAACGATTTACAAACCGACCTCGAGCAAAACCTCTCGGAAAATTTTGTGAAAATCTCTGATATGATCTTGAACCAAAAATAAAATATGTTTATGTAAAATAAAGGTGAACAATAAAATATATGTAGGTCAGTTTATTTCTCGCGGATAAAATCATACGTTAAAAGTGCATCATGTATATGTATGTACATATTAAGCTGCATTATAAAATTTTAAAAATTTCGCGGTTTTATAGTGTTTGTTATTTTATATGATCTTTAATGGTCTTATTCATAACCAAAGAATTTTTATATTGTATAAAAATCGCAGCTAAAAATAAAATTATTACCATAAAAGTAGATAAATGCGGTATAACTTTATAAAAACAACGCTGATGATTTTGTAGTTTTTCTTATTTTGTACATGTTAATTGAAGGCTATAAGTGTAATTTTATTACTTTGTAGGACGTCCAAATTATATAAAATACATTTACATTAATTTTTGTTCTATACATTATGTCCAAAAAGAACTTAAATATTTAATTTACGATTTTTAACATTAATTCTTTACTATCACGTTGTACAAGTACGGTAATTTAAATTATAATTTATAGTCGGAATATGGACATATCTCGGTAGATGTCGAAATGTAAAGAAAAAAGCGCGCAGGTGGACCAATAAAATTCTATTTACGAATATCTTCAGGAAATGTAATAACATAATTCTTAATATGGGAATGTGTATTTCTTATTATTATAACCGGAATCTTTTTATGGGTAAGCCTTACTATGCACAAATTGTATTACATTATAACTACAGGCACTGTGCAGATTGAGAAAATAAATGATCAATCTAATCGAAGCTATTACAATTCCAAAGTAATGTAAAACTTTGAAATTTGGGAATCCATATTGTATAATATAATGAAGTATATACAAATATATTAAAGTTAATTTAAGCGATACCATGCAGTTTTATCCGATTATGAAACTTATACTCAAAATTTCATATACAAAATATCAAACTAATAAATGACCTAAACTTTATATCCTACAAAATGAAAAATATTCGTAACATAATATACAGACTAAAATCTTTAAAGCGTTTCTTTAATCATTGAATTTCAAGACTACTTACATTAGAATACATATTAAAATTTTAGCCATGAAACAATCTTAAGATGACAGATTTAAGTTAAATAATTCTTAGAACTAATACGCTTACAAAGATCAGATTTAACATCTACTTTTCTTGATTTTATACTGCTATGGAATGTAGTTGTATCAATGTCTAACATGTATCAATGTCTAAAAACGTATGTCTGAATACGAATTTAATTTTGTTATTTTAGAACCTTATTGGTTTCTAATGCAACCGTATTATAATATAAATGTTATAAAGTTCAGTTTAGGAATTTTCTTGCTATAATCAAATTGTTTAAAGTAACATGAACTAGAACACCTTTGCTGTTAAAAACAGTATTACCAAAAATGTAGTAAAATTTGTTTTGTTTATAAAAATTTTAAAATAAAACATTAAATTGAAAAGCATAACTTAATCCAACACATAAGAATATTTGCAATTCATTTTTTGTACTGCATCTTTGAATCTTGACAACATTAAGTTTAGTTTAAAAAATAAAAATGGAGTTGCTATGAAGAATGATTCACAGACAGGAGTTGTTTTTGGTAGTTGTCATTGTAATTTTTTTAAGGTGCTCCTCAAGGATACGTTTTCGTTTATGTATTAATCTTAATGGGTCACTCATTCCATTTTCAATTACGGTTAGTAATTTGGGGATAGTTTTTAACCAAACTCTCACTTGGGCTGATCATATAGTTAAAGTTACTATCAAAGAGTGAGATTTCCAATACGAGATATAAAAAAGAATAAAAAACATACACACAAACAGTATTTGGATTAATAAGATAAAATGTTTAATAGGATATTTTAAATTATATCAATAAACAAAATAATATACATTTTTATATGAACTTCGAATAAATAAATCAAATTCCAAACAATATTTCAACACAATTTGACTCGAAACTCCAAATATTGCATTCGAACATGATGTGTAACAAGCCATATGACACAATCAATTGAAAATTAAATTATAATTATAAAAAAGTAAATAAATTGTGTACTTTGTCAATTTATGTACATATTTAATTGGATTTGTTAGTTGGTTTCTTTCACATGTCTAATTTGATTGGCATTAACAGTAATAAAATTTTCAATTTCACTAATAATATAATATGAGAGGAGTGATAAATAATAAATATATAGTATATTTTCATTTTTCATGGACGTGTCAGTCAAACTTATCTATATCAAATATTTAATTCAATCGAGTCGAAAAGTTATTAAGTTTAATGTCGTCAAATTATTGTCAATACATTTTGACCAGTTGACGTTAAACAAACTCAAATTATGCATTAATGTGGACACATTGACAATTGGTATATGTCATTACGTAAATTTAATACACTTAAAGTAGATTTGTTTTACCCAGTCAATAACCATACTAATTAAAAATAATCGGTATGTAATTCAAATCTATATATTATGTGGGTGTTTATATAAGCTTCTTTATTTTCATAAGTTTTTGTTTCCGACAGAAAAAATGTATTTTATTTGATAAAACATTTCGCAACATATCAATGCGTGAAATAAGTTTAATGACCTGTGAACTGAAATACACAATTTAAAACACCGATAGAATCGAAAATAATACTAATAATTTATATTATGGCCAATACCCGAACGCCTGGAAGAGTGCGATGGTGCAACCGGTTCTTAAACATTGTTGTGATAAAACTGACCCTTCAAACTACCGGCCAATATCAATTGTGTCAGCCCTGGCTAAAGTTTTTGAGAAATGCATTAACCAACAACTGGTGCATTATCTTGAGATTAATAAAATAATTTCAGATAAATAATATGGCTTCCGCGAAAGCCACTCTACAACCGATCTTTTGACGTATGTTACAATCAAATGGAATCTCGCCCTTGAGGAACACGGAGAAGCCTTTGCAATCGCTTTGGATGTATCCAAGGCTTAGATTCGATGACCATTAAGTGGATAAAAAGCTTTCTCAAAAACCGAAAGATCAACGTTGTGCTAAATGGTTGATCATCAACGACACACTCTCTATCAGAGTTAAACGGTAAACGTCTGGAAGTTTTCAGTTCGCTGAATTCCCATTTGAGTACAATATTTGAGTTAAAAATCAGGTCAAATTTATCGAGAAAAAATACAATATTCTCGCGTAAAAGAAGTCACAACGAATACCCTTTTGTGGTAAAAGGCCACGTTCTCGTAGGTTGTGACTCAATTCGTCTGCTTGGTGTTCAAATTATCAACAATTTGTGATTATCGACGATTTTTATCGACGGACATTATCGACGGTTTTTTAAATTGCATCAGGTTCTCCAGATATATAAAACCTTGATTGGACCGTGTATATAGAATATTGCTGTCAGGTTTGGGGTGGAGTATATGACACTGCTCTTCAGTTGCTGCATAGAGTTCTCAGTTCAGCGGCGTGCCATCCGAATAATACGAAACTCCAGACTTACGAAAGATCTAGATAGCCTAAAACGCCGCAGAGATGTTGCAGAACTTTGCGTGTTCTATAGATTATTAAATGGTAAATGTTCTGCAGCATTAAAGGAGAAAATACCATCATTAGTTACCCCAGGGCGGGTAACACGAGGAACAGTTATTGCGCATAGGTTTACGGTGAATTTGCCGAAACCTCGAACTGAAGATGCAAAACGCGAATTTATTCATCGAACATCTAAGAAGTGGAATTCGTTGGAAGGTTTAACGTTGAAATATAAAATGCACAAGTTTAAGGTAGTTATCAACCTTTACTTGAAGTATCGCGCGTTGGGTGCAGAAGCTCTGACAGTTACAAGGAGCTAGGACAGTCTAGAAGTCCGCCTTGCACCCAAATGAAACTTAAGGTAAACAATAAAAAATAAAAATGGTGTTATAAGTTAATTAAACGGCGGATGTAAACCGTAAATAAACTTAAAATTCGAGCAAAATTCGTGAGTTCGTACTGAAAAATTTCATATCCCAAATAGACAATTCAATTTTGTACAATCAAAATATAAGTTAACACTTTTAATATTCGAATGATATCAATGTTACTGCAAGGTTATGTTTATACGAAAGAGTTACTAAAAACTTTACGAAAGAATATCAAAAATAGAAAAAGTTGTGGTAGGTTGGTTTTATTTTATAGCTCTGTTTTGATGATAATGTTTGATGATTAAATTTCATTTTAATATTTGTAAAATATGTTTTTGTCTTCAATTGTTAAGTTGCGCTTTGCTTAAAAGCGGCTAAATGTTTTTTTTATTTATTATTGATTTCAAATTTGACAAGAGATGAAAAGAAACAAAACACATTTTATAAGATATTAGGTTGTATATCTACGAGGTTAAGATTCTGTTAAATTTGAAAGCTTAAATTATAGAATTTATATTATGATTATATAAACTAGTACATATTATTAGAAACAAATACACATTTGTTTTAAATTTTTGAAATAGACGTTAAAACAAAAAATTAATTTAAGAAATCACCTTTGTACGGCACTGTGATAAATGTCTGAAATTATTTCGTTACATACCATAAATCAACTATATTGTGAAACGTATTGTGAATGAATCTTTTCAAATATGTTTTATGATTATGTAGTAATTCAATAACTCCATTACTTATTTTAATATTATTATTTACTTCTCTAACAAAGTAATCTTTATACCTACAGAGACAGACTTCGGTTTAACTAAACTAATTTCTGGGTCATTCAAGGACGACGCATAGATGGCGTTACTAGAATTTTTTCCATATGGTTTTTAGTTAGTACTAGCCTTCAAACGAGTGTATAAATTTAACAGCAATCTGACTATTGATTCGTGAGTAATAGCATTTTGTGTAAAACAACTTTTGTTTTTGAACAAAAAATGCAAAAAAGTGAATTTTGATTTAATAAACCATTGGTTTTTGATGAAAAAAATACAGTGGAAACTAAACAATGGCTTGATAAGCATTATCCAAACTCTGCGCCATCGAGACAAATGGTAAAGAAGTGAATTACTGAATTTAAATGTGACCGTACCAGCACAAATGATGCCGAGCGCGGTGGTCGCCCAAATGAAGCTGTTACTCCAGAAAACATAAATCAACAAATTGGTTATGAACGATCACAAATTGAAGATGCACGAGCTAGCTGACATTATAAATATATCAGATGGTAGTGTTTTTACCATTTTACATGAACATTTGGGTGTGCCAAAGCTCTAAGTGCGTGCCGCGTAAGAATTGAAGTTAAAATGTGAGTTTCTTATACTTTTGATTCTAAACTAAAATCATAACATCAATAAAGTGATAGATAGACGCATAGCAGGATCTTTTATTCACCTTATCTTTCTATTGAGTTTATATTTTTATTTTGCAAAAAGAGTAAACATTTAAAAAATTAATTTGTTACAAAATGGATTTAATAACAGTATTCATAGATAATTACCTAGGTTGTTAATACCTGTAAGGATCATGATGGTACTCAGTCATCACAACACTGATATATTTAATAAATCAATAAATAATAATTTATTACGATAAAATATGTAAGACTAATTTAAAGAGAAGTGGTAAGTTGAAGTTATAAAATTAGATAAACAATATATAGTATTGAGTAAATCTTCACCCACACCAAAGTTGAATCAATATTGATAATACGTTTCTTTCGAAAATGCAAACCAAAAAACTCTTAAAATAATTTATTTTATGTATACCTAAATTTTTTTTCTTTAATTTAGTTTTTGTTACAACGAATGTCATTATATCAAAAAATCAATATATATATATATATATATATATATATATATATATATATATATATATATATATATATATATATATATATATATATATATATATATATATATATATATTTATATATATATATATATATATATATATACATATGTTCAATCAATAAACTCCATTACAAAAAAACAAACCTTTATTGATCTTATAACGATCACGCCAGCCTCATAAAATACCACTTAAAATTTTTTCTATGATAATATTAATATAGTAATATTATCATAGAAAAAGTTTAATCCAATAGTGTTAAAACTTAAATAATTAAGTATTTTAATCAGTTTTTATTTTTGTGATCAATGTGATGACATTTATAATAAGAATACCACATAAAAATGGAGTCGAAATTTAAAATAATATCCAAAAATGAATTAATGTCGCGTGTAAGATAAAAGCATGTTTAAGAAAGATGTTGCAGATAAATTCGGAATACCAAGAAGTATGGTACCAATAATTTTAACAAATGATGGTAAATTCATAAATGTAGAATCCTAGATGCATTGGTGGAATCAAATCGCTCGGTGTAGATTACAAAAATAATAAAAATGGTTGGGTGACTATAGCTCCATATGGGACTATAGGCTGATGGAAAATTATTTTAGTCGCCCAATACGAAACATTCTGTTACTTTCTGTCAATTCCATTTACAACTTAAATTGCAATTTACTAGATTGGAATATTTTCCATCAAATATCACATCAGTGCTACAGCGAATGGGTGCAATTTATTACGTTTTAAACTAGGTCAGGTTCTCTGGATTTCGATAGTTGTAAAACATCCACCGTCATTAAAAACTATGTTGAAAAAACATAGTTTATGAAAGTATAGAGTGGCACGATGAAGATTTGATAGCTCGGACTGAATAAAATCACAAATCTAGAGATAAAATGGAAGGAATGTTTTCCTCTCGGTGTTTATTTTATATTTGTGTTAATAAACATATTTAAGTTTTAATTTTATCAAACATAATATAAAATTTTTGGTTGTTTTTTTAAAATGAAGGAGATCAATAATCCTGAAGTAATAAATAATAAATTAACATTAAGTGTGGAGAACTTGTGAAACTGCTAAAGAAATATTAATTTTTATTCTTTCATTATAAATTTAGAACCACCATCTATTATATCAATTTTAAATGGTAATTTGTATGTAACAAAAGAACACATAATTTAATCAGAATCTTTCCGAAAATTGTTACAACTGATTTCGGATAAATTGAGCGGTTGTAGCTTTTGTTTTGATTGAACTATGATAACAAGAGTAGGCCCAAAAAGTATGTCAAAGATTAAAAACACACAAACAAACTTATGAATATTTTATAGATCGTGTTACCAAATATTATAGTTTTTTTAAACAACGAATAAATGTATCAGTGTAAACCAAATATGTTTCTATTTAATGGTAAACAATATGATGCAATTGAAATTTAATTTAATTCAAGCTTTTAATTTTTTTTATTTGGTTATATCCTACAGAAACTTATCAGTGTATTTATTTTAAAGCTAATCATAAATCAAAACATCGTTGGAAGATCAATTAGCTATAATTAGTAACATTGTTGACAGATACAGAATATTTAAAAAAAATCAAAATTTACAAACAATCAATTAAAATAAATAAAATTAGAAATTATCGTGGTGTTTTCAAATGACATATTGAATGTCAATAATTCTGAATTATTGTTACTGATTTTTCTGTGTCTGGAAAATCAATTTTCAACTTTTTTTTGTACTATATATAATAATTGATATTTAAACGATGACATTTTAAATTAAATTTGCATATAATACGAGTAGTTGTGTATCATTATCGAGCGCTATATAATTAGACCAATCAAATACATGGTGGTCGCTCACAACTCCTGCGTACTTTGTTTGGAATGTAAAACGGCTAAAGTGGAATGCTGTAGAATAGTACGCTAATTTTACAAAAAACGTAAAAATAAAAGTATATACTGTTATCTAAATCCATGATTAGATTGAAGACCTTGTCCTGTCTCGTTTCTAGAAGAGATTTTTTATACACTCGATAAAAGTGTCAAAAAATCAAATCTACGACGGTTTTCAGAATTCTAGCGTAGACCAATAGATTGTTCTATAGTAGTTTTTAGAATTCTAAAAAGGTTGCATGATTTTAAACAAAGAGTTTAAACTAAATTATAGAAAAATATAAAGGACGGTTATATTTTTCTATAATTTAGTTTAAACTTTCCAATTTGAATGAAACTTGTGGAATTTTCAATTAAAACACGGTTTCTATATAATAATTAACTGTAGTATAATTAATATTTAACTCTTCATTAATTTCATTAATTTATTTCTATTTTATTTGTCGGTAAAATTCTATTGAAATTTGAAGTGTTCAGTTATTAATGTACTAAGGAACTGCATTAAGTGCATTTTATTGAATAGTCACTTGAAAAACTTTACGACCGGAGTGCATAATAAAGTACAGTATATTGAAGATAAATATATATATATATATATATATATATATATATATATATATATATATATATATATATATATATATATATATATATATGTATTTATATATATATATATATATATATATATATATATATATATATATATATATATATATATATATATATATATATATTATATATATATATATATATATATATATATATATATATATATATATATATATATATATATATAATTACATCGTACCAAATAAAAATAATCGTTAGTTATTACATCATTATTTTGGGTGACGTCATTTTAATTAATATTTCCTCGATACGTAAAAATTAACATTATACAAAATGAATATTTTTGAAATGAACGAAATTGAAAAAAAAAACATTTTCTTATTTCAAAGAAATTATTGTATAAAGTGAAGATGTACGATTAAAGATCAATAGATCATATACAGCATTTTAAATTTATACGAGTATATATAACCGCAACATTGAGAACATGTTTCCAAAACCCAAAAAAAAAAACAATTTAACTACCAGTTTGGAATGTTCATCAGACGTAATTTACATAATTATTATGCTCCTTTTTGGCTTCAAAAATATACATGTAGAAAATAGTGCCTCATCTAATTTGCAATCGATCATATAATTCATTATATGTATGTAAAAGAATCGCAAAAATGTTCCAACGCGAATTAAAAATTGTTTTGGTTGCAGAAGAAGTAACAACAAAAAAGGAAATCATTATACTCATTATGCAATATAAATCAATCGAATTATATACAGTGAGATCAACAAAATTGTTTTGTTGTTGTGCGGTTATACATAAAAAAAATTTTACCTCTCGATCAACTAGTTGATCATGACCACTAAATTAATTATAAATTTATTTATTTATGTACCAATAATTTTTTTTCTACTTCTTTAGCGAATTTAATTAAAACACGAAAAATTTAATTGCTTTCTTAAAAAATACGGCGATCATAATTTTCGAATATTTTTTTAATTTAATTCGATCACATCAGATTGGCGCCCATTTTTTTTTTTATTAATGAATGTTCGATTTTTATATTGGTGTGTGCAAAAATATAAGATCAGCATATATTTGCAGTGGTATACACATAATATACAAATTGTTTTATTGTGTAGTGCGATAAAGAAGATCAATAGTAAGTAAACAAAAAAAATTGCGATTATTCATGTATTGACTTCAAGGTTAGTTGGACACCGACAAAAATATAGCAACCATTTGAATGATTTAATATACATATATTATGTAGAAAAGAAACAAAATATATTGTTTGAGAGTTGCTTGCGTTAATTTTAAGATCATTATCTGGTGATCACACGTATATACAAATATATTCAAAAATATATATGTTTTTTCATTAGGCATAAAAGAATGTTGGCTTTGATTATAATTTTAATTTTTAATAATATTGAGATTATAAAATTTAAATATACATTGATGCGGGTGATTTCGGTAAATTGGTGTCAATGATCGAGTTTTACTTTTATCGGTTACTGTTTTTATCTTGGGTTCAATATACTTTGTTGTGTTGATCTCTTTCAATAGTATTAACGGTGAGAAAGTTAATTAATTTAATATTCAATCGTATAAATTGAATAAATCTATATTATTATGCTAAAATATTAATTTGTTGCATTTGGTAAAATTAAGATAAACAAGTAAAAACTAGATGAAGTTGCTTGGTATGACAATACAGTATTGTAATTTTAAAATACCAGAAACTTAGTGATTATGTGTTCCGTAAGGTGGAAAGTATTTAATTGGTATAACCAAACTAAAAGATAAGAACGTTTAGAAAGTACAAATATATTTATAAAATAGTATACAAAAACCAAACTTATTTAACTCATCATCTTAGAACGTAAATAACAACGATGCATCAAAAACATTTTTTAAATAGCTTTACTGTCATATATTTATATACATTATTAAGAGGAAATTAAG
Source organism: Tipula lateralis (assembly GCA_963932295.1). NCBI lineage: Eukaryota > Metazoa > Arthropoda > Insecta > Diptera > Tipulidae > Tipula > Tipula lateralis. The sequence goes on along the minus strand of OZ010737.1, from coordinate 97,275,967 downwards.
ATGAAAACAACCAAACTACAACATTTCTGACCTAAATTTTATGCTGTCGTTTTACAAAAAAAAGAAGTTGATTAATGGCAATAGGTGTTGAATTGAACACATTATTAATATTGTCATGTGTTTTATTATTTTATATATGTATGTATGCATACATATATGGAATTAAAATTTATATATGCGGATGTCCCAGTATATTTTAGACTGAAATAAAACATAATAAAATCACATTATATTGTTTTATGCTAAATGCATAAACATAATAACCAAATACGTAACTATATATACTCTAAAACACACGTATACAGCAACAAAATAATATGTGTATGATTTTATTATGCTGTGGTTTTTGAGAAATGTAGCCAGAATGATATATGTATGTGTATTTATATATTCATGTATATAAAAAATATAATTTATATTAAGCGATATAAAAAGCCATCTAGCAACTGTCGTTGGATTAAGTTTCATTTTTAAATTATAAGAAAATAAAAAATAATAACATAACCCTTGTTTTATTATAAACTAAAAATATGCATTTACGAAATTATTTCAAAGTGGAACAAATGCAATATATAATGTGAATGTGCTGCAATTATTGAAATGCCAAATTTGGGCTCTGTTTTACCAAAAAGTTTATTTGGAGGTTTAAAATAATTAGACATTAACTTAAAAAATGATAATGGTCAAATGATCACAACCTGAGTTGGCTTTTAAGACTCGCAAGGCTTGTGCTTCCTAGGTTTGTGGTGGGTTGTGGTAAACGCTAGATTTTAAAGTCTCGAAAGAAAACGGTCACCTCCTTAAAAACAGACTGGAAATTGGTTAAATAAGAACTCACCACAATTCCACATTCTTCAGGTATATGTCGAGCCTGTGTTTCTTGTCAACTTATTTTCTATCTGTCTACAACAGAAATCACAATTATATTTGACGCCATTTAAAAAAATGACATTACTTTCGCACCACCTTGTAAATATAATTTATATAAATGTGTGCGATTTTATATTTGAAGAATTAGAAATTTATAAAAACCATAGGTTTGTGTAGAATATATATTTAGAACAATATTACGGTTTTTATGGATCGATCGACAATAAGAAAAAGTAAACAATATATAACCAAATATACCTAGCTGTGTAATTATACCGTGTAAACAGAAAATATACTGTTAATTCTTGTAGATCGGACTGTGTTGCCTGCAAAACTAAAGGGTCCGCCATCTCAAGTTTTTTTTTCAACTAGTGGTTATTTCGTGAATGGTAACACTTAGCTCATGTCTGATTTGACAGATAATTAGTTTTATCCTTCCGCTGATCGAATATGGTTGTGTATACGCTTGAACAACGCTGGGAAATATAGCGACATAACTTTGAAAATCATGGTAATGTTGCAGAATGTGTGCAAAAATTGCGTACGGATTTTGGAAGAAGAGAAGCACCGTCAGCTCCGTATGTTCGTTATCTTGTGAAAAATGTAAAAGAAACTGGCATCCTCATCGATAAACCAAAGCGTGAAAAGCCAAAAACAGTGCGTACACCCGAGAATATTGATACTGTGGCTGAAAGTGTGCGTGATGCGCCATCAACATCAATTTACCGTCGTTCTCAACAATTGAACATTTCGGAGACATCATTGAGACGAATTTTGCATAAAGACCTTGGTATGACGCCATACAAAGTCCAATTGCTTCAGGGATTGAGGCCAACCGACCATCCAATGCGTTTTCGCTTCGCTGAGTGAGCCTGCGATCGACTTACAGAAGATGCCGATTTTGCCAAAAAAATGAAAAAATCATCTTTTCGGATGAAGCTCATTTTGATCTTGGCGGGGATGTAAACAAGTAAAATTGTCGCATTTGAGGCACGGAAAACCCGCACGCATACATTGCAAAGCCGGTACACCCAAAACGAGTCACTGTTTGGTGCGGATTTTGGTCCAGAGGCATAATTGGGCCAATTTTCTTCGAAAATGAGCAAGGAGTGGCCGTTACAGTCAATGGCGATGGTTATCAGGCCATGTTGAACGAATTTTTGCTGAAGCTACACTCGATGTTTTGCGCCCTGTTTTTGAAGAACGCATTATCAGCCGCAGAGCTGATGTCGTTTGGCCACCTCGGAGCTGCGATTTGACACCGTTGGACTATTATTTGTGGGGTACCCTCAAAGATAAGTGTTACGCCGACAAGCCAGAGACAATTGACGCTTTAAAGGACAATATTCATGAAGCCATTGGTGAAATACAGCTGCACACAATCGATAATGTGCTTCAAAATTGGACCGATCGTGTAGGCTACTGCATGGCCAGCCGAGGCAGCCATTTGAATGAAATTGTTTTCCATTATTAACCGGAAGAATTGTACTTTTAAATAAAAAAAGAAATTTGAGAAAATATTCAGTAGTTTTTTTTAAAGCATTTTCAAAAAAAAAAGTTATTTGGCGGACCCTTTATTATAGATACAAACACAAATTAGGAAGCATCAAGGCAAACAAAATGGCTCGTTTTTAAAAGATAAAGATATGTAATTCAACATAACACTTCATTAAATACTTACCAATTTGTGTAGCGGGTGGAATTATTTGGTATTAGATTATTTTAAAATATAGTGTTAGAACATGCTTTTGATTACTTTAATTTAATAATATAGTTCGTGTATACACATTTAAGATCTAATATTTCGATTTACTCATACCTAACCAATTCAAAGAAAAATAAGACGGCTGACAGAATAATATCAAGTTTCATGTCTATAAAGAGCAAATTGTGAAAAGCTTTACCTTATATTCTTAAACCTTTTATAGGAAAATAAATTTCAAATTGTTGAGTTCAAAGAAAACCTCATTATGTATCATTTGAAATTATTTCGAAAATTGATAAAAAACCAACATTTTCCAAAAATCAATAATTTAATATTTTGGAATTGATTTTCTAGGAACTAAATTAATAATTTAAACAAGTAAATTTAGATTAATAGTGATGTATGCAAGAATTTAATCGTAATCTATACTTTAATTTTAAATTAACTACATGAAATTAAACTCAAAAGATTCTACAATCTTAAAATCTAACTTCAAACGATTATATTAATTAATTTTCAAACGATAATAAATATTAAATTATTAATGACTATAGTTGAGTATAATCCATAAGTGTAGTATTAACATCTACATGGCGTGGAGCTTCAATCACATTAATTTGTTGAGAGCGAAAAATACGTAGTGTCACTATTGCATCGTTTTATCTTCTGTTTAATTTTTATTGGTTTTGTAAATTTAAACTTCATGAAAAAATTATTGCTTTTAACATAAAACGATTGAATATTTAAACATAGCCTTCGTACCGACATACATACTCATACGTATGCACCTATAGAATAAAAATAGATTTGTTTTCTAACTTTTTGTATTTCATTTTAAATCAAACAGAATTAATTTAAATTATTCGATCTACTTTAACTTATTTAAATCATTATACAAAGAAATCTGTTTAATCCTTTAAATTGAATCCTGATAAATTAAAACGGATTTTATTTTTGTCAAAATATTATCTTACAACTATGAACAGTAAAATTATATTGAAATGTATCATTATGAGGATGATTCTTTTAAAAATAAACAATTTTCATTTTTGTCTAAGAGAATAGTTTTTAACTTAAAATACAGTTTTTCCCAATGATTAATGTGGCAGTAAAGTTAATCGGTGAAGGTTGTATCATATTATTTTTCGAAGCTTTGTAAATATTTATTATGCTTTTATTAGATTTATTATTAATATTAGTGATATCAAAACATTCGCGAAAACAGAGATTCACGTGATAAACATATATAACAGTGGTCGATAATAATGTTGAAATTTATAATTTGAGTCAATGGGGAGTTTTATCAGAGACCGCTGATCTTTTATGGGGCTATGTGGTGTTACCGTGAGATTGATTACTCATAATGTCAGTTATTGAACAAATATTTATTATTATTAAATAAATTGAGAAATGTATCACAACCTATGCTTTAGTTCTGCTTCTGGTTCAGTCCCTTACTTAAACCGATTCTTAGTTTAAAATATGTATTAATATTCCTATTATAGTGCCTGTAAATTATTATTGTATCTGCGGCAATTTTACAAAAATATATCATTATTGTGCCGATTTTCTGTATTGTATTGAAACAAATTTAAGATAATTTTATTTTAAAACAAACACAAACAATTTAACAAATTTTTATTAGAATAAGTACGTAACTTATTTCCTTTCAAATAGAACTTTTTATTATAAAACTAAGTTTTTTTTTAAAGTAATTCGAATACTTTATAATCTATTAATGCTATATTGTTTTAACAACTACTCCAATCGCATTTCAAACTATGCACATGTCATTTTTTAAGCTGTTACATTCAAAATGAAATCCGTTTAATCGTCTAAAGTTTTGTTTTCTTAAGCTCTTGCCTAGTCGATAATTCAACGGATTTAGATTTTTGCTATGTCAAACTAAAATTTAAATACTGTTTTCAAACTATTATTAATTATGGTGTGCTTTACGTGATAGTATCAAATCTTTACAGAATGTAATTGAATGGTTATGTAAATAATTTCTGACCCATAATATTAGCGTCATTTGAAATCAATCTTTGATAAAAAATAAGTGAATTTAAACGCATTTTTTTCCCCCAAAATGAATTAACAAAAACAAAAAATATATTACCGCCCAAATGGTGATAGTTGGAGCGGGAGATACCGGGTTCGAATTCCGATAGGCGCAGGATCGAAAAGGGATTTTTAAGGTGGTACATACCCCATCTGGTTATGGTCGGTGGTGTTAATGTGCACATCCATGACCCGCTGTTGGTGTGCAGAACTCATGGGCCAACCCATCTTCCAGCTCAGTACTATAGGCTGACATGGAGCTATGCAATGGGCAGATGGTTCTACGTAAATCTTATGACCGTATGCAAAGAGTTAGGAGAGCCTTGAGGTCCAAAGCAAATTGCATAGTATAAAATATAAATTCACAGTGTGGATATATACAAAAAAAGCCTTACACATCATTTTATTCACATTTAACTATATCTTCTTTCAATTTTATTTTAATTTAAAGTTTTTCGTAATGTTCTTAAATTTTCGTTTTCAATAGTTATTGTAATGATAGTCCACCACTTTTTAAAACAGCAAATTTTTCAAGTTCTTTGAAAATAAGCCACTATGAATTATTTCATATTATGATAAAGACAGCTCAATACAATAACTATTGAAAAAAATTTTATTAAATGAACGAAAAAGTTTAAAATTGAAATTAAACTGGGATAGGGTATAATTAAATGTGTAAAAAATAAGGCTTTTCTCTTTCTTGATTTTATTATCTCATCCCAAGATTTCATAATAAAATACATACGTGTAACTTATTATAATATGAAATCTTGGCATAAGATAAAATAGTGTAGTCCGGAGTGTTTTGTTTTGCTGCGATATATAAATTGGGATAACTTTACATGCTTAATTTCGATGTTTGTATTTTGAATAAGTGTAACAATCAAATTTTGTTCAGGTTTAGTTATACAAAATAAGAAGGCGTCTTTTCTCGAAGAAATTATTTTAACAACTGGTATATGAAATGTTAAGATGGAAGTTGTGAAATTTTGATATTTTGAAATTAACTGTTTTTAAAGACAGTGATTTGCATTAAATACAGAGTTTTCCCATAAGATTAGGAGTTTATCTATGGTATCAATATTTTTATGATTGATTCAATAAAGATGTAATTGGAGATGATTTAAGTTCAAGTTTATATTATTCTAGGTATTTCATAGTGGAAATTAAAATTATAACAATGTATATTTTATTAAAACTGTCAAAATAAAAGTTTCAAAATTAATAATTTAATAATATAAAAACTACACGAATATAACCGGTAAGCTAATTAATTTAAGTAATATCAACTAATTGTCATTGTGAAATTATTCATAGTAAATAACATAAAATTATTCATAGTAACAAGGTTTATTAAATATTGGCACTTGTTGAAAGTTAATCACAGCCGCCAATACTATCCGATTATTCTCGTATGTTCATGATTATTATTATTTTTTATATATATTTTGTTAATATGCATTATGTTTGGGGCTCAAAGCTTTGCGGTTCGCTTATTTACGTCCTTACCTTACGCTTTGCAGTTAAATCGAGAAAGTACGGCTAAAGGTCCGATTTACCTAACCATCTTCACATTGCATAGCTCCATGCCAGCCTATAGTACTGACATGGAAGATGGGTCGGCCCATGGATTCTGTACTCCAACAGGGGGTGATTTTTATTTGATTTTTTATGAAAATAACATTTCACAACATATAGAAATTAATTTTGTAGTAAATTATAAAATTTTCTTTTTTGAAAGCATTATTTTCCAAGAATTCAAACAATTTTATTTAAATATCTCAGTGACTTTGGATTGAAAAGAATATTATGAATTTAAATTAAAAGAAAACAAATCGTGTTTACATAAATTCAATTCGTTTCGATGGATTGCAGTGAGATGCCTTTAATTCAAATAAAAATGATATGTGGTTTGAGTGGAATGTTCCGAATTTGAATACCGATAAAAACTATAGATCAATGTAATTTCCAAATGATCCGCACAGTTCAAACGTTAGCCATACGTATTTTTTTGTCTTTGGTGGAAGGCAAGATGTTCAACAGAAAAAGCAAAATAAAAAAGCAATGAAAATGATATTTGTACCTGTTTTCACAATAATTAACAAAAATACGTGATGTTAGATCTGGAAATACGAGTATATGTACATTTTTGTATTAGGAAATCAATTGTTAACAAAATTTTACATTTTCTTAACAAGAAGACAAGTAAGTACATATTAAAAAAAAAACAATAAAACATCAGAGATTATCTTCCTTACTATACACTTACTAATCATGAGCTATTTAAAACTCTCGGTATCATACTTGGTATCAAATTATCTGCAATTATTTTATTAATTTCTTACAGTAATTCTAAAACTACTATTATGATATAAAAATAACCACGAGATGTATCAATTCTTTGAATTATTTCAATCGTCTTTGTGTCGATAGTAAATCAAAAATTTACTATAACTTTCAATTACCGATTACATTACATAAAAATTACTCATATCACATTATCCAAAAAAAAGAGAAACGCACGACCTAAAACACGAAGCCAGTGGGCAGAAAGTTATTTACCATTATAGTAAAATAAAAATAAAACACAAACTTCTCACAGTAAATTAAAAGATTTACAAATGTTGCAAAAATTGATTCCCACGCGAAAAAAATTATATTAATTTGAGTAAAACAACAAGCGCCTTAACATAATTACTACCTGCTGAGTAAATATGATGTTTGGGTTTATCGAAATAAAAATTTCATTTCTTTTAAAATTAACATACTTTTTAAAGTTTTTATAATTCGAGATCCACTTAATACGAGTACGTTGATGCAACAAAAAAAATTGACGAAAAATGTAACACAAACAATTAAGTATTTTATCTTAACTACAAACAACCATACATCATAATATACGATTATGTGATCAAATGTAATTAATCGAATGTAGGTCTAAATAACACCGGCTAATCTTAATAATAAATATACAATTAAATCAAAATTACCTGTTAATGCATTTTTAATAAGAAATACAAAGCAAATTAACGTAATCGAATATTTAACATTCATTTTCAACAAGTAGTAAATTTAACTAAACATAAACAAAAATTTTCAACTTTTTCTTAATACCGAATCACAACAAACAATTCACTTTTATGTTTTCACTTCTTATGATTATTTTGTGTTCACACTTTTCAGATTTTTATTTTAAAACTTCAAACTTAAAATGAAATTAAATTATACACAAAACACTTATAAAATTGCATAGCCAATTTTTTTTATTTCGATCACCAAATCAACAATATTTAAAGCAAAATGTATTATATTGACCGATTCGCGGAAATATTAACAAAAAAAAATGTTTTTTTTTACCAATTACTTAAAACCTAATTATTTTTCGATTAAATAAAAATTAAATAATATTAAAATAAAATTATGTTTTTCGATATAATTTCAAATCTTTTTCTTATGAAGAAAAAAACAGACTAAAACTTTATTATTCAAATCGATTATTTATTATTTTTACAACAACAATTGTTTAAAATACATCATGAATGAATGTGTTTGTAAGGTGTAATTCGTTTTGGAGTGGGGAGCGATTCTCCATATTTATACAAAATAACAAAATATCTCTCACTTATACTATTAAATAGTTTAAAAGAATTTTATTAAAAAAATAAAACAGCTCGAGGTTGAAATGCATCTCGCGAGAATTTTATACTTATGAAATACACGTAAATTACTAATTCGCGTGTGTTGGTTTACGTATGTTGAAACAATGTGAGGTGGTGGAAAGGGGAAATAATTGTATTTATACTGTCACTGTGATAAGAAATAATATATTGAGTGGGGGATGTACCTATGTATTATTTTAATGTTATAAAGCTATAGTTAAACGTCAGTAATATGTTTTGTATAATATTATAATTTTAATAAAATGCTGATTTATTTTCAAATAAAATAGTGAAAAATAATTTTAATTAATTATCAGAAAAGTTAACTATTAAAATATTTGTTTTACTATTACAAAATTGTTTAATTAATTCTCTTTTTGTAAGTTTCTTTTTTATAGTTTTCTCTCATTTTTTAATATCTCGCCATCAACTGTATAAATGAATCATTTATTATGTGTAGCGAGCGAATCTTCAACTTTCAATATGTTATACGTCACTCAATAAATCCTGAGGTTAACTATTAAAATTACAATTTTTTTAACAAATTTGACTTCATTCTAACAAACATTTGACTTCATTTTAACAAATTTGACTTCATTCTTCATTCTAACAAAAATTGTTGTGAACATGTGTTAAGTTAGTGAATTAGTGATAAATGAATAAGATTTGGTAAAATATGATCTTATTCAAATAATTAGAAAAATCAAAAACATTTGACAAATATGCATAATTACTACGTGTACAAAATTTAATTTTTTGTTGTTATGTTGTGTATTATTTTTATTTTTGTTTTTTTGCATGAAGTGCATTTTACTAGACAAGTAATAAAGTCAGAGCAGTATAACTTGAAATAGAAAAATCCAAGCGCGACGGACTCACATTGGGCGGCTCCTTGGTCAGCGTCTGTTCTTCATATTAGAAGCGACTGTTTTAAATACCTGGCAGTAGGTCTAAAATGCTAGAGGAAGGAAACCTGACAAAAAACCAATATGGCAGAGAATAATGAAGAAAATACTACGATGCAGCGATTCGGATCCCTATTACCGGCGATTTGTAGGAGTGTGGAAGTGGGCTCCCCGTCGTCGACATCATACGACCGCAATAATTCGACTAAGTCAAATAATGTAAATCCATTTGGACGTAGCTCCAAATTATCGATATCACCAACATCGTCAATAAGTAGCAACGATAAAGAAAACGAAGAACTTCGTAAGCCATCAGACCAAATACCAAATATGATATCTCAACCTAGTGTGGATCGCATGGAAAGCGTGAGACAAGAAAACCTCTACGATGTCGCTAGAGAAAACGCTGGTTTAAAAAAATCACTAGAAAACTTAATGCAACTCAATGGTCAACTCTTTAAAGAGGTTGAACAGCTAAAAGAAGAAATTGCTGTAATTAAAAGTGAGAAGAAAGAAGTAAATGAAACACAAAATGCTATAGTCGTCTGTGAAACAGATGACGATGAATTGGCATATGAAACGAGTTTTATACGCAAACAAATTGTTAAAACTAAACGCCAAAATAAAAAAAGGAAAGCAGAATCCTCGCCTGAGGTGGAACAATCAATACAAGGCGTAAGAAAACCACCAATAAACCAATCTGGTCAGCCATGCAAGGACTTAGTTAATCTACAGAAGAATGTACAACTCCAAACAGCTAGCACATCTAACGTGTCTCAACAAAGAAAAGCAGAGTTAAATAAACCAATAGAGAAAGAGATACCACCTCCACCCATTAATATTCTTAATTTTAGTGAGTACGAAACAATTAAACAAATAGTAAAAATAGTTCCAAACGACAAATATAAGGTCACTGCACTGAATAATAATGTTTGGAAAGTGAATGCAGTTGATCCAGAAACCTACAGAATGTTAGCAAACGCAATTAGTGCTCAAAACATTGAATGGTTCACGTATGAAAACAAAGCAGAGCAACAAATCAAAGTAATGGCCAGAGGACTACATCATACATGCCCAACTGATGAAATAATTGAGGAACTTAGTCAGAAAGGATTCAAAATCATAAATGCTGTAAACATTATGAATAAAAAGGTTACTAAAAACTCAAACGATGAGAGAGTAACAACCAAAATTGGCCTAGCTCTATTCATGCTAACATTTACAACACCGAGAGCATTGATAAGATATATGGAATCAAAGCAATCCTGAATATGAAAGTCAAAATTGAGACATTAAAAAAGAACAACAGTAGAATTCCACAATGCCACAACTGTCAGGCATATAACCATACTCGAAAATACTGCAATAGGGAGCCTAGATGTGTAAAGTGCGCTGGAAAACATCCATCAAAAGAATGCAACAAAAGTAGAAGCGAACCAGCGAAATGTATACACTGTGGGAATCACCACCCAGCAAATTACAGAGGCTGTGAAGTTGCCAAACAGCTGCAAAGAATGAGAAATAGTAAAAGAAATCCAACAGAGAACATCAGAACTCTTAGTTCTCAACCTAGGACGCCATCGTATCCAAACCATATCCCTCTTAATAGCGCGAAAGAAAGAGTTGTGAATTGTGCGATTGTGATATTCGCTTAATATCGTTTTTCTTATCTAAGAAAATCTAATAAATAAAATACTTTCCGCAACACAATATGTTTTAGGTTGTTTCCAACGAAATTCACCGGTTGTTGTCTAATCAACTAATGAATCATTTTATTCTGATGTAATAAAAATTAATGTTCATTATAGTGAATATAGGTCATATATAGGTTGTCAAGCCCTGTTCTAAAATGGAACTAGTTAATATTTGCTCTGAATTAAATAAATGAAATAAAATGGTAGACAAACATTATAATAGGTAAAAACTGTTGTGAACATGTGTTAAGTTAGTGAATTAGTGATAAATGAATAAGATTTGGTGAAATATGATCTTATTCAAATAATTAGAAAAATCAAAAACATTTGACAAATATGCATAATTACTACGTGTACACAATTTAATATTTTGTTGTTGTGTTGTGTATTATTTTATATTTGTTTTTTTGCATGAAGTGCATTTTACTAGACAAGTAATAAAGTCAGGGCAGTATAACTTGAAATAGAAAAATCCAAGCGCGACGGACTCACATTGGGAGGCTCCTTGGTCAGCGTCTGTTCTTCATATTAGAAGCGACTGTTTTAAATACCTGGCAGTAGGTCTAAAATGCTAGAGGAAGGAAACCTGACAAAAACCAATATGGCAGAGAATAATGAAGAAAATACTACGATGCAGCGATTCGGATCCCTAGTACCGGCGATTTGTAGGAGTGTGGAAGTGGGCTCCCCGTCGTCGACATCATACGACCGCAATAATTCGACCAAGTCAAATAATGTAAATCCATTTGGACGTAGCTCAAATTATCGATATCACCAACATCGTCAATAAGTAGCAACGATAAAGAAAACGAAGAACTTCGTAAGCCATCAGACCAAATACCAAATATGATATCTCAACCTAGTGTGGATCGCATGGAAAGCGTGAGACAAGAAAACCTCTACGATGTCGCTAGAGAAAACGCTGGTTTAAAAAAATCACTAGAAAACTTAATGCAACTCAATGGTCAACTCTTTAAAGAGGTTGAACAGCTTAAAGAAGAAATTGCTGTAATTAAAAGTGAGAAGAAAGAAGTAAATGAAACCCAAAATGCTATAGTCGTCTGTGAAACAGATGACGATGAATTGGCATATGAAACGAGTTTTATACGCAAACAAATTGTTAAAACTAAACGCCAAAATAAAAAAAGGAAAGCAGAATCCTCGCCTGAGGTGGAACAATCAATACAAGGCGTAAGAAAACCACCAATAAACTAATCTGGTCAGCCATGCAAGGACTTAGTTAATCTACAGAAGAATGTACAACTCCAAACAGCTAGCACATCTAACGTGTCTCAACAAAGAAAAGCAGAGTCAAATGAACCAATGAAGAAAGAGATACCACCTCCACCCATTAATATTCTTAATGTTAGTGAGTACGAAACAATTAAACAAATAGTAAAAATAGTTCCAAACGACAAATATAAGGTCACTGCACTGAATAATAATGTTTGGAAAGTGAATGCAGTTGATCCAGAAACCTACAGAATGTTAGGAAATACAATTAGTGATCAAAACATTGAATGGTTCACGTATGAAAACAAAGCAGAGCAACAAATCAAAGTTATGGCCAGAGGAATACATCATACATGCCCAACTGATGAAATAATTGAGGAACTTAGTCAGAAAGGATTCAAAATCATAAATGCTGTAAACATTTTGAAGAAAAAGATTACTAAAAACTCAAACGATGAAAGAGTAACAACCAAAATTGGCCTACCCCTATTCATGCTAACATTTAACAACACCGAGAGCATTGATAAGATATATAGAATCAAAGCAATCCTGAACATGAAAGTTAAAATTGAGACATTAAAAAAGAACAACAGTAGAATTCCACAATACCACAACTGTCAGGCATATAACTATACTCGAAAATACTGCAATAGGGAGCCTAGATGTGTAAAGTGCGCTGGAAAACATCCATCAAAAGAATGCAACAAAAGTAGAATCATCACCCAGCAAATTACAGAGGCTGTGAAGTTGCCAAACAGCTGCAAAGAATGAGAAATAGTAAAAGAAATCCAACAGAGAACATCAGAACTCTTAGTTCTCAACCTAGGACGCCATCGTATCCAAACCATATCCCTCTTAATAGCGCGAAAGTAAGAGAAGGCACTACATATGCCCAAATGGCTGGCCAAAAGGAAAATGTCAAGAAAGGACCCAGTCAGGAAAATCATGTCCTGCAAGAAATACTGCAGAAGTTAACCACTATAAATTCTCATCTGGCGACGCAAGATCAACGACTAGAATCTATGAGTGAGCTACTAAAACAACAAGAAAAAAGACTAGGAACACCGGAAAATACATCGATGAACCGAAATAAAAAAAATAACAGACGCGACAGGTAAAACATTGACTACCTTAATTCTAATCCATTCAAATTAAACAAGAAAAAATAATGACACACTATTTAAGAATTGCTACCTGGAATGCAAATGGTCTTGCGCAACGCATTTCAGAGTTAGAAGTATTTTTAAACACAAAACACATTGATATATGCCTAATCTCAGAAAGTCACTCTACTAGAATCTCGTATTTCAAAATTCGTGGATACCAGTGCTATCAAGCTCTTCATCCAGCAGAAAGAGCTAGAGGCGGAACAGCAATCTTCATCAAGAAAAATATTAAGCATCAAGAAGAACTTAAAATAGAGGAAGAAGCTATGCAAGTAGCAACTGTTTCTATTGAAACCAAAAACTACAAGAGCTTCACTATATCAGCAATCTACTGTCCACCCAGATATAACCCAAAAAAGGAAGACTACATCAAACTTTTTAAATCACTTGGTAAAAATTTCATTATTGGAGGCGATTTTAATGCAAAAAGTATATTTTGGGGATCAAATCGGGATCTACTCCCAAAGGAAGAGAGCTATTTGAAGCAGGCAGAATATTAAAATGTGAGTTCCACTCCACTAGAAAGCCAACCTACTGGCCTACGGACGTAAATAAAATTCCTGATCTTCTAGACTTCTATATATCCAGAGGTATCTCCGAAAATTACTTAGTAGTTGAAAATGAAGAAGGACTATCATCGGATCACTCTTCAGTCTTAATGACAATAAGTTCCACGGCAATAAGGAAAGCAAGTTGGAGGGCTTAACAAATAACAAATAACAACACATAACAAATAACAAAACAAACTGGGAATACTTTCGCCAGCTAGTCGAAGAAAGCATCAATCTACAGGTGCCGATCTCGAACGATTATATGATAGAAGTAAAGCTGGAAAATCTCATTGAAAGTATACAGAAAGCGGCATTGGAAAGTACCCCCATCCAGCATGGTATATTACAGAAAAGTATAAGCTACCCAGTTGAAGTGAGAGACTTGGTTAACGAAAAAAGACGAGCTCGCAAGTCTTGGCAGAGAACTAGAGCTCCTGAAGATAAAACAATCCTAAATAATCTGTGCAACAAACTTAAACTACTTATAAAAGAGATCAAGAATGAGTCAGTTATATATAGTTACATTTAGATATATTTTTATATATATATATATATATATATATATATATGTGTGTGTGTGTGTTACACTGCTACTTTGGAATTACAACTGTATTTCATTTCAAAATGTTTACTTCCTGTAGTAGATTCAACGAAATGACATTTGTAATTTGTAAATTTCAACGAAATACTTGTATTAATAAGAATTTACTATGTAATTTAATTATTTTATAAAAATTACACGAATTAATTACACGATAAGAAGTGAGTAACTCAAAAGATTCGGAGTAAACCCAAAATACCATACTACAAAATTTAATTTTTTCTTGTATCTTAGGTAATGATATAAAATAGAACAATCTTTTCATATTGTGTTAATTTAAGAAAATATTTTAAATAATAATTTATTGATAAAAATTCTTGCGAAAATATTTTCAATTTTCATTTGAATTCGAAAATCGAAAAATTAAAAGTAAAACAGAAATCGTATATAAAATTAAAGGTTAATGTAGAACAGTCTAAATATTTTAAAGAAGGTATTATTATATTTTTATTTCCGAAAATAAAATTAGTTCGAAAATGTTTCTATTCTAAATATACCTGATAAGAATAGTATCAAATTGTTCAGTTGCTAACGAATATAATATTATACGAGTATGTGTATATTGACTAATGAAAATTATTAAATTGCCAATTGTTTGATTCCCCTCAACCTATACCTAAGCCATTAAATAAATTTTGTATATTTAGGTGTTAAAAATGAGTGATATAGTTTCTATCTGTTTTACAGTTTTTATCTCTATATACAGTACAGTTTGAGGATCAACTCACTCGCAACTCTTTCGCTGAATGTTTATTTTCTTTCTACTTTACGCAATTACATAGGTTAATCGAAGGAGTACACTTATATGTCCGATTTCCGTAAACACCACAACTCCAGTTGGTTGGTGGAGTAATATAGCTGTAGAATACAATTCTTGATAGATGTACTGAAGTGTTTTGAAAGTTAGTGCAAACGTTCTTAAAGTTGTACTGTCCATAGTTAGTTTCAATTGAACAATTGAATAAATTTTGAACAAACCTCCCTTTCAATATTTTCATATATGATTATCTTGATCTAAATTGTAAACGTCCCCGAAAAGATCCTGAAGAAATACTTTTGTACTGCTAAAGTTAAAAATGCAACTTCGAATAATTTGTAGAAATAGAATTTTTACACGTGTACTTGTTTACCATGGATTTTATTAATCTTTTCGATGGAAATAAGTTTACGGAATGGAGACAAACAAATATAGGTAAGGACAAACAAATATAGCAACAATCGCCAAATTTTGAGAGATGTTCAAAAATTCATGGATGCTACAATAAAAAAACATGGGAATAAAATCAGTAAAAGGAATTAAGAAACTGAATTTAATAGCCAAATGTTGCAAGGTTAAGAGAAATTTTGCACCTATTATACATGTTGCCGATAGCAAATTGGTCAAAATAAATTTGAGTTGTTGAAATGAAAATTTAAAATATCTC
Source organism: Tipula lateralis (assembly GCA_963932295.1). NCBI lineage: Eukaryota > Metazoa > Arthropoda > Insecta > Diptera > Tipulidae > Tipula > Tipula lateralis. The sequence continues at coordinate 97,260,098 of OZ010737.1, read as the reverse complement.
TAATTTGTGTATGACTTATCTCAATTTTAAATTCCATCAAATAAAATATTTGATATTTTAATTCTTAAATAATCCTTATAGTGGAATTATTTATTTTTATATATTTTGAATTAAAATATCAAATATTTTATTTGATTGAATAAATTTGACGATGATTTTATTAAAAGGACTTTTCAATGATCGGAATCGGCAAATAAAAATTATTGTCACAAGAAAGATATTTTAATTCCTTAACCACTTGGCAGTCCTATCAAAATATCTGTTGGGTATAAATCTTCATATCAAGAATTATAACTCCATCGAAACTTAATGATAAAATACATCGATGAATAACCATGCAACCGGATGACATAAAATGCGGTTGTGTGAAAAACATTCTTTTGGCTACAATGTGCACCAATGGTTAAAATGGTTCGTAAGGTCTCAGTTGATGGCCTCTAAGCAATAGTTTTTTTAATTTTTTTAATTTTAATAGATAAACTTAAGTTTAAATATTATAACTTTTGTTTATATATTACTTTACTTTGATAGTTTCTTTTGGTTTATTTAATTTGGTATATATTATTTTTTGTGTACATATAATAAAAATTAGATTATGAATAATAAATTTGTTTGGTATAATTAGTTTATTTTCTTCCACAATTTGTGAAATTCGGTTAATATTTATTGTTATAGAGTTGCTTAAAAGTTAATTTTTAAACCTATTTAAATTATACAACATTTTTCACGGAACCGGAATACGTGCTTTAGTCAAATCATACAACCGTTAAATAATTTAAAACCAAAACTATTTAGAACAGGTTAAACTAGTATTATAATTACTCACATGCAACACGAGTTCCGTTTATAAAATGGAAAACAATTTCCACGTATAGAATAGTTTCTTAATTCTAATTTAATTACTGAATCTCTTATAATACCTACCTTACTTAAAGTTTTTTTATCCCATTCATACGTTTATCAAGGACTAAAAAGTATTGTATAATAGCAAATGTGGTTGAGTAGGTAAAATAACGTAACCATAATCACGAAAATTGCACCGTAATTCTATGTACATGCATACCGACCACGTTTACACATACAAATTTTAATTATCTTAATTACATGAGAAAATAATAAAATTGTAATATAGAAACTATGAGGTAATAAAAAACTTGCATTTAATCCATTTTAGGTATGTACGAATATCTTTAGTACAGCAGGGTTTTCGTTTTTTATTTTAATTTAATTTCCTTAGAAATGCATTACAATAATTTTTCCTGAAGCTTCGTTTTGCTGCTAAACTCTATTGTTGGTGCACACTACCACAATATGGTACGATAGTGGATGAGTTGTGGAGTGTTGTAATTGTTCACTATGTGAAGAAGTAAATTTTCCATAACATGTTACATAAACATTTTTACTAATTTATTTATTTTAAAATAGTTTAACTTAATGTGTATTTTTTATTAATACATGCAAATATATATAAATATATATATATATATATATATATATATATATATATATATATATATATATATATATATGTATATATATATATATATATATATATATATATATATATATATATATATATAACTCTTAAAACGAAATTTCGAACCAGTTTTAACGAATGGTGCACATTGTAGGTTAGCCCAATGAATGTTTTTACACGCAAACGCGTTTAAGAAGAAGAAATTGAAAATATTGAATTTCGTCGATTACAACGCCAACTATCATGAACCGAACAAAATATTTCGTTCAAATCATACGTAATTTTAGTCGTAGAATCCGTATCTGCAATAAAAAATATGGCTCCCTATCTTAGTTTAAAAGTTACCCCCGCCCCACCTGCAAAGCGAGGATGGGGGGACTATTTTTTTGCACTAATTTAGTTCCCCCGCGGTATGATTAAATTTTGATTATGGAAATTTTTTGCGTAGAATGGCTATTTTTCGAGATATTTGTTCGTCTCAGTTTAAAAGAAACACCCGGTATATATATATATATATATATATATATATATATATATATATATATATATATATATATATATATATATATATATATATATATATATATATATATATATATATATATATATATATATATATGTAATGACGAAACATTAGTTTATATAATGTACATGTACATATACTATTGTTTCGTCAAATTAGTTCAGTATTTAAATTTGTTTATCAATATGCTGAAAATAAGCCTTTCCACACCCTAGTATGTATTTTCTTAATGTTTCTCTTAACCATAAACTCCAACGTAGTTTATATTTTAAAAGGAAAAAAATGAGCAAATTGCAACAAGTCGTTGAAAGGCACAAAGTTTTTGGTGTTGTATCTGTGTGCACTACGCTTTTTTTCCTAAAATAGCGATCAGCGTTATAGTAGTTATAAGAAAAAACTAAATATATATATATATATATATATATATATATATATATATATATAATATATATATATATATATATATATATATATATATATATATATATATATATATATATATATATATATATATATATATATATAGATATATATATGTTAGTTTAAAAGTTACCCCCGCCCCTCCTACAAAGCGAGGGTGGAGGGACTATTTTTCAGTTTGGAATTTTAAAGTATTAATATCGGAAGGTGATAATAAGTGAAAGTTTATTGTTTAAATTTAGTTGAAATTTAAAATTTGCAACTTTTATATTCACAATCCAGTAAACGAAAATTAACAAGAATAAACACTCGGCTAAATCGTAACAATATTAAAAATTGTATAGTTTCGACACAAATATTTACTACAGATAGCTAAACTATATGGAGAAATCATATATACTGGACTGAAATAAGAGGAAATAATTGTACCCTGGATGAAAAGGCTATAATTGACTTTTATTCTCTCTTTCATTCCTTTAGCATTGATATTACGATAAATAAATGTTTGTATTTAAATTTTGTATAAAATATGATGAACTCATTTACTGTCCTGAATGAAACTAATCTCAGTGGCATGAACCATTTATTTCAGTCTATATACATAATTTCACCATATAGTTTGGCTATCTGTAGTAGTTATTTGTGGTTTCGATATAAGCTAAAAATATTTGTTTTATATTGTAAAAATTTTCTGTTTTTAGTTGGAAGTGTATTTTAATTGTTTATAATTGATTATTTTTAATCATTTATTTTTACACCAAAATTATCAAGAGCTAGGACGATTATTGGAATTCACAAACTTAAAACACCTGGAATCTAATTATGCTTGAATGTGGAGAATTTTGAATTTTGTCTTGTTTAATAATAAAATCATAACAAAATAATAAAATCTTATTTTAAATTACAAATCACAGTTTTTTTGTATGAATATAGTATTAGTATTACATCATTTAACATTAACATAAACGATAAACCAGTAAAAATGGCTAAGGTTTTAGAGTACAACCGTTCATTTTGCAATGAGTGTAATACACGAGGGATTTTTAAAGGCGTCACCTGGTGACACCATACCTTGAGATCTCCATATCTTTACAAGCACTAAATTTTAATCAGGTCTAAGATATTATCAATCGAGAGAGGCTATGGTACAGGGTTGGTACCATACGTTTGTAGGAGTGATGAGGTTCACGTATCTTGATCTCTCCTTACTCACAAAACTAGTGTGGGAGAGGATATCAAAGTACTCTAAGTCCACTTCTGAAATCCAACTATCTTGTAAATGCGGATAAGCTGAAATTATTCAGAAAGTTAATTAGACTTGTTGTCAAGTATGGATGTGAGAGTTGGACTTTGCCGGATCAGTACGAGTAATTGTTACCATTTAGTGCTGGCATAACATAGTTATTTTGAATCATAAATTCAGGTATTTAATACAAATTCATGATATCGTACATGATTATGTATTATTAAACATAATTTTACGAAAAGTCTTTGGCGTCGAAACCATTATACAGAGTCGATATATAAAAACTATTAGTGTTATGTTAATCCTTATTTTGTTTATGATCAAAGAATCTTTTTTCGTTTGTAGTTTGATCGGTTTTGATTTTTTTTTTGATAAGTAATGCACATATGTATGTTCATACATAAAACAAACTATTTTAATTTTCATTAAAAGAGAGAACAAAGTAAAAAATAATAATAATTTTCTTTAATTAATTTTAATGTTTTGATACGTATATATGTACATAAATATGTACTCAGAAGTTTTCATTTTCGTTCTAGAAAAGTAGTTTTAAATTAAATTAAGTCAATATATGTATGTTAGTAAAGTAGGTAGGTAAGTAAATTAATTTTGTATGTTGTTTCATAGTTAGTTACGATAATTTCCTACTTTTCTAGTTATAAATAATATAGTTTTCTATTTCTGGAGAGCTAATTATATTTGTGCGCCAAAATTTAGAGAAAGCTCCTTAATGATTTGGACCGCTTTTTCCGTTTGAAACAACCCTTTAGAGTGAAGTTTTAGCTTGAATAAAAAACTATACCACTCAAGAAAGCTTATTAATTTATACTCATAAATATAAAACATAACTATTTCAATTGAGGATTCATTTTATACAAGATTATATACTATAAAGTGTACTTTATTGGTAGAACCAAAACAATACAAGTCGATTGATAAAATCAAAAGAATTCCTAATGCCTCAATAAACTTATCCTAAATTAAATGCCAGTAACATTACATTCAATATAATTAAAAAAAAAAGATTCTTATCAGTCAAAAGATAACTTCTACTGAACATATATGTTATTGACAATATAATGAACGCATAAGTACAGTATAATGAACGCGTAGTCATCGAAGTAAATAACAATCTGCAATACCTCCTACCATTAATGTATATTAACGATACACTAAAACCTCTCTAGTATTAACGCCATATCTAAATTCCCATATAAAACTTCAAACATGAAAGCAAAAAATACAAAACTATCGAAATGCAAAACACTATTGTTCTGCTGTATGTTTTGACACACGCACAAACCAAAATATAGGCTATACCGTGCTATACGAAACCCGCTCACACGGGTTTGCTATTGTCATATGACTATTGGAAAAAGTTTTTTAGGACGTATGCGTGTATTTGCATTTTTAATAATCAAAACTGCATGTACTTATGATGGTGTATTAAAATAGAGGATGTTCTTTATACAAAAGGAAAACATAAAACCAAATAAAAGGTATTTATTTAAATTTACAGATCGAAATATTTTTTCACTATTATTATTTTCATTTAATTGAATATTTTAAATTATTATTAACAAAATAAAACACAGAGTAGAAAAGACTCTACTCTGTGTGACGATCAAAGACTAGCTTCTCCGATATTCGAATGACCACTGATGTTAATTGCATTTTTAAACTACCATCAATAAAAGTAAGGAAGTTTGCCTTAAATGAAATATAGCAGTTAAAATTATTAGTTTGTTGCCGTCTTGAATTGTGTTAATTACAAGATAGGTAATTATTTTCTACTGTTTTTATATTAAGTAGCACAGTATTTAATTAATAGTTATTCTAATTAAACTCGTTATATTAATTTGTTATATTTATTAAACCTTTTCTTGAAAATCATGGATAAAGTTTTAAATAATTATAATTACTTTTTAAAATATACGTTTGTACTTTTTAAAATATTTTTTAATTAGTGACACTATTGGTTTTAAAGATAATTCGAAGAAATATTATAAAATATATAATTATATAATCAAAGTAAATTAATTGTATAATGAAAGTAAATAAATTGTAGAATCAAAGTATCGTGAAAATTAATAAAATATTTTTGTGGCGATGTGATGAACCGTCTTCTTCTTCTTCTTTTAGTTTTTCATTACATGTAATTTGACCAAAGATAATAGTGATGACTTAGACTTATTAAATAGTGTACAAGATAATAGTGACTTGACTGATAACATTGTTGACCGAGATTAATTAAATAGTGTAGGAGCTCAACAAAATGTCTAAAACATCAATTCTTCAAAACAGAATAAAGCAAAGCAAACAACTACTACCTGAAGATTAATAACTAGGTGTCTTTCATATTAAGCAATAAACCGAGACCTTTTATCACAGGAGGTCATACAATGATATAAGGCTGTATAATAATATGTCAATTGGAATGTTTTGAAGAGAAATAGGACAATCAAGATATTTAAAACACCCAAATGACTAAGCGAAAATTGTGAGTTTCTCAACAGGCTGCGGTCTCAAATTACCTACTTTGGAAGGTTCTTCTTCAAACGCTATAGCTTGATAGAAAATGAAGCCTCATAGTGCGAAGTGGTAAGAGTAAACTCGTCTTCGCTTTGATTAAGGAACCCAACCATATCATTCGTATCAGTCACTAACGGTACACCCTGTATATTTGAACATAATTACAATCATTGATGTAAATAAATTGTTCAGTGAGGAATGATACAAAGAGAAATTAACAAAATTTCGTTACGCTGCTTAATTCATCGATCTATTTGATTGCTATTTTGATTTAGTCTTTAAATGTAAAATATGTTATTTTTTATTATTATATTTATTGAAACTAGTATTTCCAGACTAACAATCAATTTACATCTGTTGATCCACCGATGCACCAGTCTTAATTCAATAAGTTTGATTTTTTCGTTTGGTTCACACGACTGGCGAATTTCATCACTTGCACATTTAAATTTTTTCACCGCCTCTTCCACAGTTTGCCCTGTTGCTTGTATGGCGGTGTCAGCAGCAAACGTTGCTATGCTTACGTGGTCGGACTGCGGTATATCACTTGTATATAGAAGATATAGGACTAGGCCCAGAACGCTACCTTGAGACACTTCTTCTTATCTCACTTAGTCCAGAAAACTCATCTGTTTGTCTTACTCTAAAAAACTTTTCATATGATTTCAAAATATCAACATATTGTTCGGGAAGCATAACATTTACTTTATGTATTAAACCCTCGTGCCATATCTTATCGAAAGTTGCTGCCACATCCAGAAATAAAGTCGAATTTTTTTTTATCTTCTAGCGCCTTTTCTGTAATATCTGTAATTCTGCTCAATCGTCGAATGTTTGCATCTGAATCTAAATTGGTGATCCGGTATAAGACCTCTATTTTATATTATTGGCTTCATTATCATCAAGAGTATTCTCTCCATTAGCTTTGAAATGATAGGGAGCAGGAATATCGGACGATACGATTTAGTTTCAATGGGCGGTTTACCTGGTTTTGGTATCATATTAACTTTCGCAACTTTCAAGGCAGAAGGAACATGCCGTAATCTAATAAAAGCATTAAGTGAGTTAGTTAAGCGATAGCTTTCTTTGGAAGTTGCTTTAGAATTTCTCCCGTTAAAAGGTCATACCGAAGTGCCAGACACACATCGATATGTTGCATTTTTAAAACCGCTTCTAGTTCATGTTTGTCATACCGTTAGAATTCTAAGTAGCAATTCTCAGGTTTTCTTGGTATATCATTTTGAGAGAGTTGATTAGTATGATATATCAGAATTTCCCTGATTGCTTATAACATTCATCAGATTCTGCATTATTTCCATCATAGTATTCGGTTTAAAGCTGGTATGAAACTGGCTACCCGTCTCAGCTGCTTGTGCATGTGCATTTGATAAACCACCTCTAACATGATGACTAATTGATTCTGATGGTTGAATTTTTTGTAAATTCGTTGGTTTTCTTATATTATTTTTTGTTTTTTGATATTCTCTCGCTACCAGGCATCCTCGGTAGTTTGCAGGATGGGTTTGTGCACGGTTTGAACACTTTGCTGCAGTATTCCTGGGTTTCACACAAGAATTATTCAAATGTTTCTCAACACATTTAACACATCTTGGTTTGTGTTGGAAGAAATTTTGAGTGTGGCCATATCGCTGACAACGTTTACATCGCGGAATTGTACGGTTAATATCACTCAGTTGTCTCTTAATATTTTCTGGGTCGCATGATTGGTGCAAATTTCAAACCATAACCCTTATCGGTCGTGTATGTATATTTTCAGATGAATTCCACTGTTGCTGCGAACCGTTGAAGTATTGTGTTAAATTTTGAGTGTGGCCATATCGCTGACAACGTTTATATCGCGGAATTGTACGGTTAATATCACTCAGTTATCTCTTAATATTTTCTGGGTCGCATGATTGGTGCAAATTTCAAACCATAACCCTTATCGGTCGTGTATGTTTATTTTCAGATGAATTCCACTGTTGCTGCGAACCGTTGAAGTATTGTGTTAGATTTGTATAATACGCCTCGTTGTTTACATTTATTTTAAGTTGCTTGTTGTACATCAATTTTGCTTAAAAAATTGATGCTGTTGTCCTGTAAAGACTTGTTAATGAAGCTATAATTTATCAAATTGCTAAGTCCTACCGGACGAGCAATTAGCTTATTTCTTTTAAGCTTAGCTTGTATTGATTGTATTTAGCAGCATTCAGCTTGTAATGATTGTAAAATAAGTTATGCAAATAATTTTTGGGTAGCATTTGTTAAAAAAATCAGAGAAACACAAAATATTCAATATTACACACAATTTGTATTGTTAATGTTAACAAATAAGAGTATCTGGATATTCGTAAAATACAAGAAATTGTGGAATAGAAGCGAACACATTTAAAGCCATTGTTACCTACTTTGAAGCATATATGACCATAGTCTCTTTTGTGAAGATTTTTATTGTGTATACAGCCTTCTGGCAATATAATGAAATGGTAACCAGCATAAAAATTAATTTATAATGGCATCTCGAAAGATATAAGATATCTACCAAAAATTAACAAATACCAATTATATTATGTTTGCCTTACAAAAGACTTTAAATAATTAAAAAAGACGGTTTAGTAAAATTAATTAAGACTTTACGAAAGACGTTTCAGAAAAATTAATTACGTCAAAAAATGACACAACAAAAAGTATTTTTTATATAAAGTATTCATTAAAAATTTATTAATGAAAGTATTTTTTTAAGTTTAAATACATAAATAAAATTTAGAATCAAAAATTTTTTCGGAAGATTAATGCAAATTACTCAATATTTTTCTTCAATTTAATTTGATAAATCTTTAGAAAATCTAGAAAAATTGTATTACGATAACTCTTGCTAAATTACTTAAAATATTCCATTTAGAATATTTATTTAATAATTATCCTTCAATTGTAAAATCCTATATTGATATTGCTAGATTATTTTATTTTCTATGGTGAAGCCAAAATTGCTGAATTATACAAAATGAAATGAACAGATTTTATTCTGGTAGAATTAACGATAAAAAGATCATCATTTTTAAATTTTTTTAATTGAATCGAAATTTTTATTTCCTAGAGTTTTCCCTATCTGTTGAAACAAGTCTATATTTTAAATATTAAAATAAAAAAATATACATTGAAATTTATATCTAGAACATAAACTGAAAACTTCGATTATTACATTTTTATTTCGGTTTTTTATTATTCGGATTATAAATGAATTTATAACATTGCTACCAACTTTGAGTATGTAAAAGAATCAATAACGTTTTATTATTTTTAAACCAGTCTCTCGCGCTTAAAGCAATATGACATTCTATTTACGACAAGAGGTCATCACAGACAAGAGGTCATCACAGACAAGAGGTCATCACATTACAGTATTCGTGTAATTAAAAACTGATAATTCAGTGTCAATGTGAAATAAGCGAAACTGTAAGAAATTAATGTAAAAGTACGACAAATAGACTTTGTGTATTGGCCAGCAAAAATTTGAAAACCAGAACTTTTCGTTCTGACATAATCAATTTCGACAAAATTTTCAGACACGTAAACGAACAAAAATATTCCGTCAAATTAAAGTAACGTTAAAATTAACTAAATATTGTGTGTATTATCTTTGAATAGTTCTCAATATTTAAAGTATGTGTCAGAATAGCCGTCATTTTGTCAGCAAGCACCTGGATGAAAATTTTATTTTGGAAGTTACAGGTAATTGTACACGAGAGTACACTTAAACAACCCAACAGTTTGATATTGAAAAAGCCAATCTGTCATCAATAAATAGTACTTTTATATCGATGTTAATCTTTGATTATTACGCAGAGAATTCCCCAAAGTTTATCTTCGTGGAGCAAGTTCTACATTTCCAGACCGGTATGAAGTTCACACGGAATTCATCATGGAACCTCATTTCTTTTTTTTATGATTGACTTTTTATATTTTGTACTAAAGATGTGTAGCACGAAAACGGTTTGAAAATTCGCTAAAAACTAATTTTTTTTTTTAATCATTAAAATAAAGTTAATTTTTTTAATTTGAAACAGTTCAAATTCCATGAGATTGATTGGTTTGTACCACTTATATAGTTAATACTTTTATAGTGATTGCATCGTCAATTTATCAACCCAAGGTGTTATTGATCTATTAAGAACTGTAACTGACAATCGTAAATGTTAAACCTTAAATAATTTATGTGACCTATTCAAAAGTAAGAAAGGGTCAAGTATGGTTATATACCATTTCTATAGTATAGCTTATATGCATTTAGGTACTAATTGACTTCTTGTGATGGCATCGTCAATTTGTCAACCAAAGATGTAATTGATCTATCACGGTCAATATTTGACCATCGTGTATGCTAAAATATAGATTAGGTCTATGATCCATTTAAAATTTAGGTGCCGATTTAATAATTGCTGTGTAATTATATTAACTACTCGGATTTATGCAAGATGTGGGTCATACCACTATTTTATTTAATCGTAATGTTTTGTGTGTACATAATAATTTATATTCACTAAAAAATAAAGGTTCATGCTTTAAATGTACGAAGTTTATTGAAATTTTCCATACATGTGAAAAACAATTAAATTAAGTAAATATACATATAAACACAAGACAAATTGTTTTCTGTACTTTATTAGATAAGATTTTTTAAGATAAATAATTTAACGTTGACATATTTTCTATAATTTAGTATGCATAATGGTGAGCTAGAGTTCTTGGAAAACAATAACATCCTGGGTTGACATATTCTTTAATATCAAAATGTATATTAACACTTGTAAAGTATGGTTGATATACATATTGATAAACACTCGATCGTTTCTTACTTTAAAATGGGTCATAGAATTAATTTAGCATACACGATGGTCAGTTAGTAATCTTAGTAATTCAAAATTAGCTGAAAATTACGAGTGGTTTAACTAAAATCGTTTGCAGAGTTTTGCATTTGAATACGTTGCACAGTTGTCATTAGGTTTCTTTTATCTCAAAAGTGAATTTTATTTGAATAAAATTAAAATGTCAGTTCTGAGTAAATAACTAAAGTTCATTACTTTAATTTCGTACTAACTTACATACTAACTTACAGCTTATACTCAAATCATTTGTCGTACTAACTTAAGTATAAAAATTATGAAATTCTTGATGAAAACCGTTAGTGTTTTTCGTATTCACTTCACAGACATGTTTCCAGGAGCTACGTAAAATGACTTGTTTCTTCTGTGATCATCTTATTGGGTGTATAGATTCACCATACATCTTGGGAAAAATGCATGATTCGGAAAATTTTTATAGAAGCCATCGAATTTGGATTTAAAACACTATTCAGCCATATTCAAGGTGATAGCAGCCCTATTAATAAAATTTTAACACTGCTAACAAAAGGCAATTTTGTTTCCTACATAGGTTTGTTTTAATTTATTTTTGTTTTAAGAGACAGAGTGTAATGATAATGGATACACTAGGGCTTGCATTACCGAGAAACCGATTAATCGGTTAATTGCTAAAAAAATCATTACCGAAAAACCGGTAAATTCATGATTTTTTACCGGTTTTTTCGGTAAAAATTTATACTTTATATTTTACAATATTTATCGTTTTATTCCGTTCCATACATACTATTTTAAAAGTAAATAGTTGAATTTCATATTTAAAATTAATAATTATACTATTATAAAGAAATTAAACTTTATTTTTAAAGTAGTATGTACGGAACAAAACGAAAAATATTGTTAAATATAAAAAATTTCTTTCTCTTACTTCTCTAAACAAATTTTGTGCTCGGCCAAAATCACCTAAAGCTAAATTAGCGAATATTATTATATTAAAAGGGAAATAAACTTTTTCCAAGTTGAGGTCGAGCTTAAATGATAACACGTTAGAAACAATGTGTTTTTTAAGGCAGCATTTTAATCAAAAACAAGAGTTGAAATGAAGTGTTAATTTTTTTTATAATTTCCGTTTATATATTTTTTTTATATATTATAATGTTATGAATTAATAAAATAAAAATGAATTAATAAAATAAAAGAATGAATTAATGAAATAACCGAATGAATTTTCTAAAACAAAATTTTATAAGTAATTAGTTTGAATAAAATATCAACTAAAAAATACTCTCAAAATTACCGGTAAATTCCCGGTTTACCGGGTTTTTCCACATAAATTACCGAATTACCGGTAATTGAAAAAGTCGGTAAATTTGCAAGCCCTAGGACACACTGAGAGGATTACTGGATATATACATATTAATGGTAGAATTAAGGATTGTTTTCATTGATAATGGATTTAAATTTTAAATTGATAATAATATATAAGTTCAGTAGAAGTAAGGTATTGGTTAGATTTTTTTTTAATAACATAGAATATTCTATAGATGGTCCATGTATTGAAGATTCAATTTGACATACATATGTCAGTTAATAAATAAAGAGTTAATATGATTTAATTAAATTGTCATATGATTGTTATTGGTAGTTTGAATTTCTTAACAAAACCGATTTATTTTGTTCTTGAGTTGATTGATCGGCTGTTTTAATCAGGAATTATCTTAATTATATTTTCAAAATTTCAATTAACAGCTACTTTACTGTGTAACCCATACTGTGTATGCTTACAAACCATAAGACTTTCGGAAAATGATGGCCGCTGCAGTGATTTCTGTGATAGAATCGTAGTATATTGTACAAAAAATCTAGATTTTAATATATTACATAAAATAAATGTTCAGGTTAGCCAAATATGACTATACTAAATAATTTGTTTAATCAAGTAGTTTGCTTTATAAACAAATTAACAGTGTAATCATATTCATCAAATTGCTTATAAAAATTCAGTTGAATCATTCCGGAAAAGTTTATTCTCCTGGTACGGATTGGAAAATACAGAGACACACTATTAAATACAACACATGAGATGACCCGAAAGGTTTATTAAATTACTTCAGTTTTAAATGCTATTTTTAATGGTCTTAACCTAACCAACTTAAAATTTCTCACATTTTCAAATCCATATTTAAAAAAAATATATACATAATTTAGTAACACATTAATTTTTTTCTAATTATGTAGTTAGAAAACGGCTGGGCTGCCAATTATCGCCGTAGCTGTTTCTGTCATTTATATTTCTTTTCTTATAACCTTCAATGTTGAGATGCAGGCAGTGCCTGACACTGCATAATTCTTGAATATAATACGTTTTCAAATATCTACAACAGAGTAAGTTGAACACATTCGAGGATTATATTAACAAACCTAGGAACACCGTAGTGGATGATTTGCTCAGTCATGAACAGAGACTAAACCGCCGGTACGTAAACATCGAAGCAATCCTGCTTTAGTATAATGACAATATGGTTGGAAAGCTCAAAATAGTAAAATATTTTCAAAGCAATGTTGCAGAGAACAACAAAAATCAAGTAGTATTATAATATCCCAAATGTATAATTTCTAGTTGTTGTTATAAACTGCACATTTTATATAAAAGTTTATGTTTTTTATACTTAATACTTTTATCTCAAATATATATTGTTACGATCCTGTATAGTAGAAATTCAAACCAAAATAAGGGTCGATCACAGGATTATGGATAGAAGTTTTTTATTTATTTTTAACACTAAAGTTTACTGTTTCCACAATAAATGATTTGTGAACATTTCTAAAGTTTTATTTAACATTAGTTTCATTATATATTTCATTTTGCAATTTATTTTTGAAATGTTTTGATCGATATCTATATTGCACGTTTTGAACTAATAGGAAATTATTTCGTTTGTTCTAAAAATTTCCTGATTTTTCAATTTTAAACAATAAAACCACCTCATATGTGGTAAAAAACGAGCCATATATGCATTGTTTTGGACAGAGAGTAACTGTTTTGATAGATTTTAAGTCATACAATTTTTTTTAGACTAACATTGTTAAAAATGTCATGATACACTATTATTTTTGGGATGGCTATAAATATTGATTAGATTATAGTTAGTTGGGATTACAAATACCATAGAAATTGAGATTTCAGTGTTGCCATAGCAGTTTTTGTAAGAAAATTTGTGCCATTTTAACGTGTAAACATCTGGTAATACAAAATGCTGTTTCAACTGTTATTAAATAAACTAGTTCGTTTAGAACTACAAAACCTATCCGAAACTCTAACATATACATTTCATATGAACTATAAAACCTTGCAAATGATAAGAGACACTCGAAAATTCCGATGACACTTCAAAGGCTTCATTTGAGAATGGTTATAGCAGAGTACTGTAATTTTGGAGAATATATGAGAAGACTGGATTAAGTATCTAATGACTTTGCCGAAACATTGTGGACGTGGAGAAAGATGAAACGGTTGCTCATTTTTTTCTGTTTCTATTCAGCACTGGCACGCAGAAGGCATATTACGTAACATACAGCCTCTCTGAGCAGTAATGTGCAAGATATCTTACGCTTCATCAGAAGTCCTAATTAGTTAAATTGTAATGAAAAACCAATTAAAATTTGAGGTATCACAACGGATGTGTGAGTAGGCAACCACTTAATATAACCTAACCTTATGTTGAGTGTTCCACAGTCGACCTTTGAGTTGGAAAAGGAGTTTTAAATCTTTGGAAGTATTCACAAATAAAAAAAATGTGTTTATTCTTTAATTTTAAGTAATATTGTTTATAATACGAGTGTTAATAAATAATTTTTTTCCATTGCATAAATAAATTTTTTAAGTAATTAGATAATTTAGCTAGATTAAATCTTTTGAAACATATGTCAATTTAAGAAAACTATAACTATTTCAAATATTGTGGACTTTTATTAAGACATTATTGATTTGTCTGTTTTGCAATTTTTACATATAATTCATATTTGATAATTGAATACTTAATATTGTGATACATCTGATTCAGATGATCTGGTATATTTTGTCCTAAATAAATTTGTATCACTTAAATTTACTGACATTTGCACGTTTTTAACCAGACTTCTTTAATCAAATTTGTAATTTAATCTCTATAGCTAAAAAAAATATTTTTCGTATCATGTATAGTAAACAGCAGTTATTATTCGCTTTTCAGTTCTGCTCTAAAATATGCCTATGATAATAATGTAATAAAAAATCGGATAGCTAGTAAAGTTCTATTAAATCGCCATCTGAGTTGCACCACATGCTGAAAATTGAAATCGTACAGTATTCCCAACATCAAAAAGAGTAAATCTCTTTTCCTTGTGCTGATTTTGTATCTAAAAGTTTGATATAAAAATCAAAAAATTAATTTAAATATGTTGTATTATTTTTTCGTTCCGAAAAAAAATAGAATACCATACCGAAAAAATACAGTGATGAGGATCTTCGAAAAACTTTCGTATTAAGAAAAGCACAAAATATAAAAAGTTTTTTATAAAACATGAAAATCGTGGAACATTTGTAATGAAAAAAGTTTTACCAGAATTTAATTTTTTTAAATTTCATATTCACTCTAAATAAGATTTATCTCTTTAAATTTCTTTTCTGTCCTTATTATATGTTTGTATGTATTCGTACATTATCTGTGTAGTTAAAAAAAGGATGTTACAATACTTACTTACAGTCGTTCATATCATTTTTGTTTGAAGTATGAGTGCATAGATTTTTCCTACATAAACTTATTTTCAGTCACTCATAAATATTTAAATTTACTACAATCAGATTCAATTTATCAGAAATTAAATTAATTTTGAAAAAAAAATAGAAATTTAAATTAAAATAAATTTTACATGAATATGTTATACCACCTTCTTCATTCAAATACTTGGTATCTAATATAAGAGTACAAAAAAAAATGATTTATGTAAAATAAGATATATGTACATAAAAACACTTGTATACGAAAGATATTTTAATAGAAAAAAAAACATTGTTTGTTTCAAGAAAAATCAATTTGAACACATTTTCGGAAATTCAATTTATGGAAAAATTAATTAAAAATTTTCTCTTTAAAAAAAAACAAATTGGGCAGCATAACTTTTTATATATTTTTAATGAATTTATGTTAAGTAACACGTGCGAGTTCACGTTACAAATCGATTTTGGTTTAAATCGATAAAAATGAATTATTGAAACACCATGCATTTTGTTTGTTTGCCTTTATTCCAATTTTATTTGTCTAATATTTTCTTTAATTTTGATTTAATTTTGACCTATAATGATATTATACACAATAGGAGAGTAACCGGAAATCTAATTAAATTATAACACTATAAATGTACATTCATACGAGATAAAAATTAAACTCAAACTTTATAAAATTGAATATATACTTTTGAATAAAATATTTGAATGTTTAATACTAAAAAAATAAAAATGGACATAAGTTAGATTAGAATAAACAAAATAAAATGTAATAATTGATAAATATAATTAATTAATTAATTTATTAAATTAATAATATACATTTCTTCAATAAAACTAGAAATCAACAAGGAAATAAAATTGTATGTGAATGCAATAGGGACAGCCACTTTTTTATATAAAACACTTCTTTATAATTTTTTTTCCGATCTGCTCTCTTAAAAAGTAATCTTCTTGATAAACAAAGTAAAACTTTTTTGTCTCAAATGTTCCAGTTTTATACCTTACGGATTAAGGATCACGGAATCCATTCATTTTTTCGATCTTCGTTATAAGGAAATTTAAAATTTCTTTAGCGGATTTTCCACAGAAATCTAAATATCTTGCAAATACATATAAGCTGAAACTGTATAGAGTGTTGATCAGACCCGTTGTCATGTATGGATGTGAGAGTTGGCCCTTGACGGATGAGTACGAAAGATGGCTTCTAACATTCGAGAGAAGAATCATGCGTGTGATATATGGTCCAAAACGCGACGTTGATGGCACATACCGAGTTCTATTCAATCACGAGATCAGGACTTTAATGCAAATTCCTGATATCGTGCATGAAATCAAAGGATAGCGAGTACGCTGGCTCGGTCACGTTCTGCGTGCTGATCCGAAATGAATGACACAGCGATCTTTGAAGGGAGAGCCGCCTTTCGGCAGGCGAAGAGGTCGCTGTCGGCGACGATGGCTCCACGGCGTAGAAAGCGATCTGGCACCTTCCAACTGCTTGCAAAAGTATGAAGATCTGGCTCGTGATCGAAACTGTTTGAGTCAGATTGTTGACACACGGTACGGGCCAATAATGGCCTGTAAAAACCGAAAAAAATTTAAAATATATATATATATATATATATATATATATATATATGCATTTGTGTATGTTTTAAATTTTTTTAATTAAATTGACAAGCAAAGGAATTTCTTGGGTTACATGCTTGGGATTGGATGGCGATCGCTTGACCGGTGGTATGACCAGAAAGTTTATTTTCTTTTAATAAACGGCTAGTTCGTTGTTAAATAATTCTTTCACAAACTTCAAACTTTCTGAATCGGATGGCTGCTTTGGTGATTTCATTCATTGGATTGTGGTGTGTCGTGCGGGAGATCTGCTTCTGTGTATTGTGCGAATGTTTATGAAAGTGCTTTCGGGTCATTACGAAAATTTATATTCTGTTGAAAATCATATTTAGAATTTCTCATATGTGTGACTTATCCCACTTTTAAATTCAATCAAGTCGGATATTTGATGTTTTTGGTTCGAAGGTGTTTCTTATGGTGGAATTATTTATTTTTGTATGTTAGATGTGTTTCGGTGGTCGGGTTGCACAAACACTGAATGTTGTGAGCTAGAAGATGAATTTTGTTTCCATGCCTTTTTGTACTTTTTCCAGGGTTCAGTGTTTTTGTTTTGGGTGTAATGTTTTATGACGTGTTTTTCGAAGGGAGTTCGTGGGGTTTGTTCTTCATAGTATTGGTTTTTTTGTTGAGTGGAGGTTTGTTTTTGTGATTTTTATGTGTTTCAAATTCTTCTGACCTGTTTATTTGGTCGCTTTTTTCATCTTGTATGGAGTTTTTAGACTTGTATCCATATTTATGTAGTTGTGCTGTGGTATCGTTGATGTGGGGAGCAGCTCTTGGTTTAGTTCTCAGTTTGCCGATATCCTTTGTATGTTCCTTGAATCGGTTTAAGGGATATTGCGGTTTGTCCTATGTGGAGTGATGGGCTGACTGAACATGTTAATTTGTTGATTCCGTTGTCTGATGTAATGTAAATGTTTGATTTGATTTGTTGTTCTAATTTGTTGTGCGTTTTATATGCCACTTTATATCTAAAGTTTTTGGGTGTTTTCTGGATGTGTTGGCTGTTGTTTTTGTTGTAGTCCACGATAGCAGGTTTTTCTTGAGTATTGTCATCAGGTTGTGGCGTAGTGTTCTGCCGGTGAATGGTATTAAATTTGATTTGTCTCGTCTACTTTGGCCGTAATGTGGCCATTTTTGTGTGCGATGTGTTTGGTGGTCTTAGGCTCGTTTTGATAGTCTTCTTTTGACATCGGGATCTTGTTTGGTTGGTGTGTCGTGTGGTTGCATGCGGCTGTTTTGTGCTGGTATGGGTGGTTTGAGTTTTTATGGATACTTTTGCGTGAGTTTTCTGAATGTTGGATACTTTTGCGTGGGTTATCTGAATGTTTTGAATGTGTGTTTGTTGTCGATGTTTTTGATCGTTGTATCCGGAAAGTTGATTGGGTTGTTCCGTTCCGTTACTAATGTGAATTTTGTGTTTTCGTGTGTATTATTTGTATAGTTTTGCATTTGGTCCAGTTGTCTGGATGAGCCCGTGAACGGCATGAGTGTGTTATACATGTCTATGCCAATGTTTGATGTATTTAATATGAGAATATCATCTACATATCTATCAAATATTTTTATGGATTTGTGGATGTGTTTTCATGGATGTGGAGTTGGTGCTGTGACAAGCAGACTTTGCGAACTGCTTTTGATGGGTGCGTCTTGGAGTGTTGTACCCTAGAACGGGGACACTGTGCCCTGGACGAGGTTTAAGAGGGCATGGAGGTGGAATTTACTTTTTGGTTCAAAGTAGCGGCTGAGGATGGCGGCTTAATTGCCGAAATGCATTTGATATGTGGAGGTGGGTAGTTCCACTATGAAAAGTGTTTGTGGGTCGGACATTTTATTTTACTGAATTTATATTCTCCCACGCGTTAGATGGTGATGGAATAGGTATTATAGAGACACATCTTTAAAACAGCATATGATGAAATTACCGGAAAATGATTTATATTTTACTAACAAATTATATAGTTTTACTAATTATGTAGTGTAATTTTTTCTAGATTCTCCCGTTCCTTCCTTAGCGATCTTTCGTCGAGTGTCCTGTATGAAGACATTTCCACTCAGATATTGCTGATAGATGGAGAAAAGGTGAAACATAACCTCCAAGGCACGCATTGGTGTTGTCCTCTGCACTCCGATTATAAGGACGCAGACCGTTCTTTGTACCTTATCGATTCCCTTTTTGTAAGTTACTTTATCAAAAACTTATCACACTCACTCCATACATAAGTACAGATCTTACTACGGCAGTGAATAACCAGTGTACCAGCTCGGGCTTCAAGACCCATCTCTTTCCAATTGGGTTTCTACTTCTATATGGTTAATTAGTCTTGTTTACTCTTTACAATATGTTGGGCTTCCAACTAAGCCCAACATATTGAAATCTTGGTTTGTGAGCAAAAATTCAGTTTTGGACGAGCTAATTGCCAGTTCACATCTGATGGTCCACCTCATAATGATTAGAAGTTCATTTTGAAAACCTCCTTCACCGTGCTTAAATATTTAGCAGACTATCACTACGTCATCTGCATAAGCTATGTTTCAGAGAAGATGAGACAGGACAACCCTGGGAGGTTCTCTTAGTACCCGCCTTCTAATTGTGGATTCCCCCAGCTCCGACATAACCATCCTACACCCAAGTATGTGATTGATTTACCAATATACAGGGTAATCCACGCCTATGAACGACAATCTCTTAAAAATTGCCTCCGTCTTTCCATTGTTAAATGCTTTCTCAATATCAAGGAACGTCACCATATAAAACTATTGTGAGAATATTATAGATAGATAAGTATCATTAATCATGAAGGAAAATGTTTCATTAGAATTAGATGGAATTATACATACATACATGCAATTTTTATTGTACTAGTTATAGTATGAGTAATAAACTAAACAAAATGCACCACCTTTTATTTTTTCTTTTGTTATTTATTTTAATAAATAATTTATGGCAATAAACTGTAAAGTTTAATTAAACTTATATCCATTATTGTGCTTGATTGTTTAACTTTTTACATAAAAATATTTTCAAACGTATTAAATTTTTCCAGTCATCAAAAATTTAAATTAATTTTTTATTTGCATATACAAAATGTATTTTTTGCTGGAATAAATTACCAAAACCAAATTTAAAATAATTTAAAAATTTCATTAATTTTTTAAATTCATTATCCCTTTTATGCTTGCTAAAATAAACAGTTACATTTTTTGTTGTTTATTAATTTTTTATTAATATTTTATAATTTTTTATATACATAAAAAATTACCAAATATGTAAAATTTAGATAGAAACATTACAAAGATTATTATTTTTTTTTATTTTATTTTTTTTTACATTTTATTCTATGCTATCTTTTTTGAGGCTCAAGGCTCTTCCAGCTCTTTCGCGGTTCGCTTATTTACGTCCTATTTTACGCCTTAACGGCCAAATCGACGACGTACGGCTATAGGTCCGATTTTCGTAGAACCATCTGCGCATTGCATAGCTCCATGCCAGCCTATAGTACTGACATGGAAGATGGGTCGGCCCATGAGTTCTGCACTCCAACAGGGGGTCATAGATGTGTTCATTAACACCACCGATCGTAATCAGATGGTGAAAAATCCCTTTTGTATCCTGCCCCTATCAAGATTATTATATTATTATCTGATTGAAAAAAATATTTTAAAATCAAATGATCTATAAATTATGAAATTACTTTAACGTTTTTGTTGTGTGCACGTATAAATAGGAAAAAAATAAATATTCAAAAATTACCTTTTTTTCAAAAATAATATTGAGATAATAGATAAGTGTTTTATTGTCATCTAATATATTAAATTGGATAAAAGTTTTTAAATACTGTTATTATTTAATAATAACATTCAACAAAAACATAAAAAAAATTTTAAGCAGCGAATGTATACAAAATTGAAACGTCTTTGCTTTAGAATACAATAAATCTGTTATAAATCAATAATTTTAAAAATTGAACAATTAAGTTTTTTTTAATTTATTAAAATAAGTTTATAGTTGCTGTGCGTTATTTTTTGCATTAAACATACAGTCAGTTTCTTGGCTAACTGAATTTGATCGATCACTTCATTGTAAATCATATCAGTTTAGTTGTTATAATAAAGCTCCTAAAATACCACATAACTATATCACGTTTAACTGAAACTTCACGAATAATAACTGCTTGAAAAAGAAGCTTGTTTTAATTCGTAATTTATTGAATCCATATTCTACATTCGGTCTTTAATAAAGTACAAAAATGTATATTCAATACTCCACTACCAAAATACACTCGAAGAAGATATGAACAATTTTTGAAACCAATCTTTTATTAAATTATAATACATTACTCATTGACACCCCGTAAATATTTTACACAATAAAATATTGTTTTCCTAACGGAAATCTAAATAATCTTAAATTATATGATGATTTTTCTCATCTCACATATTCCAAATGTTCATCCCCTTTCGATTATTGGATATATGTACATATGGAGTATGTATACGAAAATCTTAAATAATAGATCCAAAAACAGAAAATTTGCAAATAAAAAATTTATCTTTTTATAACGTAAGAAACAAGGAATAAGAACGAACATACAACGTATAAACAAAAATACTCGAGATAAAATGAAGGAATCATAGCATCACCGGTATCATCCTACTTTTTCTCACATAAATAATAAATCCTGCCGAACGAAAATCCATATTGAATAATAATCGTACCAATAAAAATTGGAATATATTCCAAATGAAGCTCGTAGTAATAATAACAATAATAGTAGTAATAATAATAATAATCGTAATATAAAAGTGTATAATAACAATAAAAATATCATCACTCGGTATGTGTATGTGTTGGTTGCAAAGCTTCTAAATTTAAAGCTTTTTCCTCACTTGTAAATAAAATATAAATTTGAGATCTAAAACAAAATGTGGAAAAATTCAATGATGAAATCACCAAAAAATATTTTGTTTTCGTTTGATTTTAAGAGCACCAATGGCATAGGATGACAAACAAGAATTCATTGAACAGAGCTTCCGTAAACATTAAAATGAATTAAATATCACCCGGTCTATAAAAGCGAAATTTATTATTTTATATTGTAAAAATACAAAACCGCACGATATATCGTTTGATTTTTTTGCTTGTTCACTTGTTTCGGTTTTGGGAAAATTTAACGTTTTTCAAAATTTTATTCACGTTAAACCATAAAATAGCGAGAAATAAAATATAAAAATTTGGAATTTAATCATATAATTTTATTTTCAGTTTTCCACAAGCAACTGAAAAAGACTTTTACAATTTACGATACGCCAATATAGCACAGCTATATTAAAACGAACCAAGAGTGTACGTAAACGAATTTGAATCACTTTTCTTATATCCATATGTGGAAATGATTTATTCTTATATATTAAACACGTAAATATCATACCTGTTCTACAACTGCTGCCGGTGGTAACGGTTGATTTCTCCTTCGCCCTCGTGGTTTTTGGTAAGCTGTAAATAGAAATATAAACAAAAATGTCATAATGTTAAGATAGGCATGCGGTTGTAAATTTTATGTTAATTTTATCTCATGTTGAGGGTTGAATGTAATCTGGGTAATTTATCATATTTGTCGAGATTGGTGATTCGTTATAATAATTTAGCAAGCGTGTTACAATAGATGATTGTGCAATATTTTCATCCGGCTAGGGTCGACAAAACAAATCACTGTTAACATGGAGTGTGTAATCATTTAATGTGTACATATACATATTCACAATTTTTAATCGTTTAAGATTTACACTGATTGTAATGATGAACTATAAAAAAGTTATCATTTTGATTGCATATAACTTTGTTCCAAGAAAAGATAAGTAGGTTTGGCATAAAACGTTTATTTGGTCTTTACATTTTTTTTCGTTATGATTGGAAATTTATATCGGCTAAATGGTAACCGTGATTCACTATGCAACTTTTGGCTCTTTTTAAGGAGCGTTTTTGAGCTGTTGAATCGTTTGGGGTTAATTCACATAAGTTTTAATTTTAAATAACCCCATAAGAAAAAGTCTAGTGCCATGCTAAATCGTCATTTCGCGAAATTACTCTACGTGGAAAAACCTCATTCAATAATTGAATTGTGGAACAGGCTTTGGGTGCTGATCTTGCTGAAACCACATGTCCTTGCTCTTCCATTTAAGGCACAAGACAATTTCGAATTGTGTCTTGGTACCGTTCTTGGTCATTTTCAAAAAATAGAGACCTATGATTATTTCAGCATGAATATCACACCATACAGTTGTTTAAAGTGGATGCAATGATGTTTGATGTATTAATTGGGGATTCTGTGTTCCCCAAAACCGTTTTTTTTATTGGAGTGACCACTGAGATGAAAATGAGCTTCATCGCTCATTTTCAATTTTGACGAAAAATCTTCAATTTCACCAGACAGCCTCATGATTGCATTACAGTATTCAACTCAACTCGTTGATCAGGTTCATTCGATAGCAGTTTTTAGACTAATTGAATTTTGAACAGAAACATTTTCAAATTAATTTTCAAAAATCGTCTTAAACTGCGTGCAGAAAAGTGTATCTGGGAAACACATCTCCGAATTGATGTATTTCTGGGCACTCTGCAACACTTTCCGCACTAGAGCCACATTTTCAGCGTTACGAGACGTCCTTTGTCTTCCAGAACGAGGTCTGTCTGCTGTCGTACCGTACTGTCGAAAATTTGCATGTAAACGATAAATTGTGGTTTTGTGGGGCACTGGACGTCTAGGATATTTTTGACGCAATTTCCGTTAAGTGGCAATAATGGAACGATTATTTTCTATAAATATTGTCACTATTTCTGCTCGTTCTTGTGATTAGAGCGAAAAACTACATAAAATATAGAAGCCACCTAATAATAAAGTTAAAGTCTGAGAGAAACTTGTAAATATTAATCGATTGGCTGATTGGCTTTATTCCTGCACAAGAACATAAACAATGATCCTTATATAAAATCTTCCATAGAGTGACTTCAAACGACGTGAAGAACGACGTCGAATTGATTAGTTTTGTTCTTTATGACACACAGTACAGCGTATATCGCTTGTTCAGTACGCACTGTTCGACGTTGTACTAGATGCATATTATCATTTAGAATAAAATGCACATAGTGTACAATGAGTTTGATAAAAATAATCATTGTTTTGATAAAATAATATGATAATGTTAATGTTAAAATAATGTTAATGATATGAACCTCTTAATAATACCATTTATAAGACCTATTATTATTATCATTGAATTATAGTATTCCAAATGTTGTTTTGGAATGACTTGGTTACTAATGATAAAACTAATAGAGGAGTGACATTTATGGTTTTAATGAGTAGGTTTTTGATTGATGTATTATAATCAGTTTTTAATTAAACCATTCTCACACTCCAATTTCTCCTATGAAAGCAATGTTTACGTATAAAATAAACCATTAGTTTTTAAATCCCATTGCTTTCAAAACATATTTATCTTTCACTTAACTTTAAAAAATATGTAAGCCTTTTTTGAATAGTAATTAATACCTTTTAAGGCAATTGTACCGATAATATCTCATACCCGTTATTATATTATTCCATATTCCATAAAAGCTTTTGCTGTCGTTTCAACAATATACCAAAATTATTCTACATTATGTGTTTCATCCCATTCTCGAATATGTGTAAAACTCGAAGAAAAATGTTATCTATTAATTTTCCATTTCAAATATATTAGAATGTATGTACATACAAACAAAACATAATCATGGGACATAAAAAATATTCAAGATAATTTGTCACCCAAAACAAATCTCGAAATCCTATTTCTGTGTATACTCGTATATGTATGTATGGTACTAGGATGTATATAAAAAAATATGATTATAATTTTTTCTTCAGTTTTTCCTTTTTTGATCCTTTTTCTTTGTATTGTATTGTCATATATAATATCACGATATGCGTAGGTATGGTATGAAACAATACAATAACAAGGAATACAATACATACAGAAAATGATATTGTTTTACATGTTTCATTTATGTGTTGGTTTAATGAAATTCATACGGAAAACTGAAATTAGTCATGCTGTGAACAAGAGTTATGTGTTAGTTAAACTATACAATATTTACCTAAACTAGCTGGTGGTATTGTATAATCTTCATCAAATTCCAATTCCGATTTAACTAAATTTTGAAGGTTTAGTTGACATTCCTGAAATGTATAAAAAAAGTTACATCCTTGTCGACTGTTGTCATAGATGTACGAATGTACATACAATATATATACGAATGTACATACATAAATATATAAAACAAGTGTATTAATTTCCTTAATAAATTATTTACGAAATACGTACCTTCATATTCTTAAAATCATATCTTAATCTTAATGAATTTTTACAAATGGTTGTTCTACCCCAACACTGACATTTACGATTTACTATTTCACAACCTGAATCTATTTGTAATTTTTCATCACATTTTATTTTGCTAGAATTTGTTGGTAGCTCTGTAACGAAACAAGAAAACAAACGTTTAAGGTTATTACTTGTATTGTATGTTGATGATGATAATGATGATGATGAAAATAATGATAGGTTGAGTAATTTTAATTAAGTATGTAGAAATAGAAGAAAATGATAGCAATAAAGAATAAAATAAGAAATATATGTCCATTTAGAAAAATTAAATCGTCTTTAGTGATTATTTTTCTGATTGTTCAGCTTCCAGATAATCAGTTTCTATAAATACAGGTTAGAACTGCAATCAATTTAAAAACATATTTATTCTAGATATAGAGGATTGATTATGCAATATAATAACATTACATATATAAGTATTAGTAAGACATTTTGAAATAACAAAATATTGTTATATATTTTGGATATTAATTTTTTATTTTGGTTATTATAGATATTTTCATACATTTTTCTCAATTGGTAGTTTAAAACTTAACTATCAGTTATATGCAGCTATCAATATTAAAGATTTTTTACTCTTTTAAAGACTATTTAAGCTTCTGAAAAGCCTAGTTATTCTTTAAAATTGATAGATGCATATTACTAATAGTGTAGTTATAAAGTCTTATACCTTATACTTTGAATTGTTAATTAAAATATTTCAGAATTAATCTTAAGGTAATTAGCAAAAATGATTTATTTTTTGATTGATGTACATTTTGGTACACTGTTTTGGGTTTAACCCAAAATATTGTACATCGATCAAAATTGTTTAGCTCTTAATATTTCTAACACAGTTTTAATAATTTGACAACTCAGTTATTTCTATACAGACATCATATAAGATTTTTAAATAATAATTAGTATAATAATATTATATTTTAGAATAATTTAATACAAAAACTTATCAATGAATACTACAAAATTTAATTATACAAAGAACGAATTTTTTTTTACTCCCAAAACTTTTCTGCAACAGTCTTGAACTGTGAATTCAAGGTATTTTAATTGCAAAAACGAATTAAATTTAGATTCCTTTAAATTTCCTATAATTTTTATTTCAATTAAGATTGCTAATCACAACACAAAGCTAAATGCATTAAAGTTCAAAACATGCAGGTTGAATTAACTAATAAAGTCGCTAAAATAAATTAACTTATATTTTCAAATTGAGTTTACTTATCAAATCCATATAATTCTTAGAAAAATTAGATAGATTTAATATAAAATAATGTTAAATTTATGTTAAATACAAAATAATGTTAAATACAACATTTATGTTATAATATCTGATTTGAAAAAAAAATTAAAAATCGTTTCCAAAACCTTCCAAAAAACCCAAACTTAATTATTATATATATATATATATATATAACGGGTGATTTTTTAAGAGCTTGAGAACTTTTTTTTAAAAAAAAACGCATAAAATTTGCAAAATCTCATCGGTTCTTTATTTGAAACGTTAGATTGGTCCATGACATTTACTTTTTGAAGATAATTTCATTTAAATGTTGACCGCGGCTGCGTCTTAGGTGGTCCTTTCGGAAAGTCCAATTTTGGGCAACTTTTTCGAGCATTTCGGCCGGAATAGCCCGAATTTCTTCGGAAATGTTGTCTTCCAAAACTGGAATAGTTGCTGGCTTATTTCTGTAGACTTTAGACTTGACGTAGCCCCACAAAAAATAGTCTAAAGGCGTCAAATCGCATGATCTTGGTGGCCAACTTACCGGGCCATTTCTTGAGATGAATTGTTCTCCGAAGTTTTCTCTCAAAATGGCCATAGAATCGCGAGTTGTGTGGCATGTAGCGCCATCTTGTTGAAACCACATGTCAACTAAGTTCAGTTCTTCCATTTTTGGCAACAAAAAGTTTGTTAGCATCGAACGATAGCGATCGCCCAATAATACGGTCCAATGATTCCACCAGCGTACAAACCACACCAAACAGTGCATTTTTCGGGATGCATGGGCAGTTCTTGAACGGCTTCTGGTTGCTCTTCACTCCAAATGCGGCAATTTTGCTTATTTACGTAGCCATTCAACCAGAAATGAGCCTCATCGCTGAACAAAATTTGTCGATAAAAAAGCGGATTTTCTGCCAACTTTTCTAGGGCCCATTCACTGAAAATTCGACGTTGTGGCAGATCGTTCGGCTTCAGTTCATGAAATGTCAAAGCATACTGAGCATCTTTCTCTTTGACACCTTGTCTGAAATCCCGCGTGATCTGTCAAATACTAATGCATGAAAATCCTAACCACAAAAAAATCACCCGTTATATATATATATATATATATATATATATATATATATATATATATATATATATATATATATATATATATACTATATATATATATATATATATATATATATATATATATATATATATATATATATATATATATATATATATAAATATATATATATATATATATATATATATATATATATATATATATATATATATATATATATATATATATATATATATATATATATATATATATATATATATATATATATATATATGTTACGGTTAAAGCCCGAAATGCGGCGAATGTCCGAATTTACCGGTACATGTCCGAATTTACCTATCCCTTTGGTAAATGTATGTTCAATCTACGTTTATCTGCAAATTTAGACTATATTCACATTTACTCTTTAATTTTTTGTATTAATAAATGATTTCGTTGTAGACCCTAGAATGATTTCGTAGTAGACCCTAGAATGATTTCCAAGAATTTTAAAGGCTAACGGCTTCGGTAACTCTCACGGGAACGCGGGAAGGTAGCCTCCGAGGGGCTTTAGATTTCAACTTCGAGGGACGTAGGAGCCAGGATAAGCAAACATGTCGCACTGCGTGCCGCACGTAGGAACGGATTATATAGAATCTATTAATGGATTTCGGTACATTTCGGTTCACATTTTGGAAAATTCGGACATTTACCGGTAAATATCGACATTCGCTGATTTCGGGCTTTAACCGTAACATATTTATTTATTTATTTATAAATAAGTCTACAAATACGACTTGACATTAAAAATGACGTTATAGTCAGACATATAAAAGAATAATAAAAATCAGGAAGAAGCAAAGAGTTGCTTCAATCTTCGTTTTAAGGTATCATTGCTAGAAGTAAAATCGAACAGGTGATTTATCTGATTAAAGCTTTTGCACATCATGTTAATCGGTTTATTAGAACCATAGTTGGTTCTATGGACATCAACTTGTAAGAACTCATTGTCTACTGGGTACTTTAATTTGTAAATTTTCCAGTATTGATTGTGCGTCAATGTGACCTAATAAAATATTACTAACAAACGAACACTTTAAAAGCTCACGTCTATTTTCCAGAGTTGCTATGTTGTTTGTTTTGCAGCCATCCAGATAAGGTGGTAAACGTTGCAGGTTTTCATGGTATGGTAATTCGTAATCATACTCCCAACCGCTTTTCCAAGTTAAGTGACGGATAAACTTTTTCTGAATACTCTCAAGTTTCTTGATGTTTATATCATAAAATGGACACCAAACAGTAACAGCATATTCCAATTGCGAACGTACGTATGCGAAATACAGAATCTTAATTGTCTCCAGGTCATAAATATCTCCCGTCCATCGTTTAATAAAACCCTACATAGAATTAGATTTAGCAACACATTGTTCTATATGTTTGTTACTGCTCATATTTACCACGAAAATAACACCGAGGTCTTTGATCTCTGATACTCGCTTTAGTGGCATATTGTTTACTTCGTAATGTTTTAAAACTGGATTTAATTTCCGGTGGAATCATAAAGTCTTACACTTATTGATGTTCAGACTAAGAAGATTTGACTCACACCATATCGCTAAATTGTCAATATCCTCTTGAAGTTTCTCGACATCGCTTAAGTTCTCGACAGTTCTGTATATTTTGAGGCCATCAGCAAACAATAAAATTTTAGAGTGTAGAATGACTTCAGTTATTGCGTCGATGAAAATGGTAAAAATCCAAGGGCCAAGATGAGAACCTTGTGGAAAACCCGATGTAGCTTGAATTGGCTTGGACCTGCTGTTACCAATGTCGATGTATTGGATGCGGTTGCTTAGGTAAGATTTAAACCAAGCCACATAGTTGTTTGAGAATCCAAATGAGTATAAACGTTCGAATGCTCTACAACGGCTAATGGAGTCAAACGCCTTGGCAAAGTCTGTGTACACCACGTCAACTTGCTTATGGCTTGCAATAACTTTGATTGTGCTGCTGGTAAATTCAATAAGGTTTGTAGATGTTGATCTCTTAGGCATGAACCCATGTTGATACGGTGAAACATGTCGAGGCACCACTTCTTTGAAGGAATTACATATTACTAGTTCAAATAATTTGGGTATAGATGAAATTGACGTTATACCTCTATAACATGATACATCACTTCTATCCCCAGTTTTAAATAATGGGGTTATTCTGATTAACTTCCATTTTTTAGGAAACTCTCCCAATCTCAGCGACTGATTAAACAGCATGCAAAGAGGTACTTCCAAACTGGTGTAATCTTTAAAAAAGAAGCTGGTATTTGGTCAGGACTGCAACCATCGCCGAATGTTTTAAGAGTCTTGTTTATATCTTCTATTGTAATATGTGGTATTTCAATGGACAGGTTCCCTACGCTAGCATGGTGGGGATTTTCGAATTTATTAAAGTCTTCTGGTCTAAATACAGATTGAAAAACTCAGCGAACATGTTCGATATGACTTGCGCGTCCGATGATTTCCAAAATCAACGTCAGTTTCATACAAAATGTATGAAAGGTAAGGTTTTACTATATGGTAAATATTTGAATGAAAAGTAGTTCAAATTTAACTTAGGTTACGTTCAATTGAAAAAAAAAATTCAATTTTCATCCTGAAATTGATCATTTTTCGATTTATTTTTCCATTTTCCTTTATTCATTAAATTGTTACATCATAAATAAACCTTTTTTAATGATTCTCTGTATTCCAGGATTCAGAATATAGTGTAGTGTTGTGCTGTGATTGTTAATAAATGTGTAGCAAAATAGAAATTGTGATTAGGTTATTGTGTTCATTTTGAAATGTACACATTGTTCAGCTGATAATATTATTTATTGACAACTGCATGTTGAAAATTTCTTTTGAGCTGATTTATGTTTATAAATTCGGTTTTAGTTAATTTTTTCGAATACATAATTTCATTTAAATAAATTTATAATTAATTTTTTAAGTTTTCGCGTTCAATTGTGTGTATTTTCGTCAATATTATTTTTCTAAATTTATTAAGAAATGAGTTTGACTTTCGTCGTACAGCCGATAGAGAATTAGAGCGAGGAAAATATATTTTAGAGGGTATCGTTTATATTGAAATGAAAAGCACAAAATTTATAAAAATATAGATCAATTTATAATTAAATTTGATCGTGATTTATTTTAATTTGAAAAAAAATGATATTATATATGTTCACACCTAATTTCACCCTTTCTTAGTCATTTTATGAAATACAATTTTAAAAGCTCTAAGTTGCAATAGTTAAAAACTCAAAAAGAAATTTGTACGTTTCGTATGAGTTTCTTGATAAAACATACATTATTGATACACTAAATAAAGCTCATTTCCTAAACTGAGTATTCATTCTGGCTTTATATATCCAAGGGGCTTTGAATATATATACAACGTAGATATATAATGTTGTTTTGTTGATCGATATTTTTACGCAAAATTGTTCAACAGACACGCTTTTTAATTCAACGAGCTCACAGGGTACAGAAGTGTCAATAGCTATTAATACTCCACCACCAGATTTTTTTGAAAATTATAACGAAATTATGAAACATGGCAGCTTTCGACGACATTTTATTTACATTTTGAAAATAAAATGTAAGTTTGGTTTTCCTCAGCGCGTTGGCTTTCAAGGCTCTATTACTTGGATTAAGTGATTTGTCTTCAGGTTTATGCGTGATTTCATGTAGATTCTGTTCATTTGCATGGATAGCTTTATTTAGCTTATGAAGTTGGTCACCTTCTGCTTGAGAAAAGTATTGAAATGTGAGTGTGTGTCTGCTTAATGCTACTATTGCATGTATCTATATATAAATATATATATATATATATATATATATATATATATATATTTATATATATATATATATATATATATATATATATATATATATATATATATATATATATATATATATATATATATATATTTATATATCGGGTGTTTCTTTTAAACTGAGACGATCAAATATCTCGAAAAATAGCCACTCTACAGGAAAAATGTCCATAATCAAAATTTAATCGTACCGCGGGGGAACTACATTAGTGTAAATAAAATAGTCCCCCACCCCCGGCTTTGTAGGTGGGGCGGGGATAACTTTTAAACTTAGATAGGAAGCCATATTTTTTATTGCAGATACGGATTCTACGACTAAAAGTACGTATGATTTGAATGAAATATTTTATTTGGTTCATGATAGGTGGCGTTGTAATCGACGAAATTCAATATTTTCAATGTCTTCTTTTTAGAACACACGCATTCGATTCTGCAATACGTTTGAAATAAAATTTGTCCTCAAAACCATTTATTCAGTTTTGTAAACCACATTTAACGTTTGTGTTATTTCTTATTTTCACGTTTTTCGTAGTTGCAAAATAAACGATCAAATACTTTAGAATGGAGCGTTTAACTGTGACAGAGAAAGTTGAAATGGTTTTGGTTTATTGAGAAGCTGGCAAAAATCTTGAAAATGCTGTTGCTATTTACTCTCAACGTTTTCCGGACAGGATTCGTTCACGTGCGTCATTTGGCCGTATTATCAAACAATTTATTACTGATGAAAATGTTCAACCGAAAAAAAGCACCTGTAGAGCAACAGTCACTGGAGAAAATAATGAAATGGCTGTATTGGCGGCAGTGGCTCATAATCCTTATGTTAGTACACGAGAAATAGTTCACGATTCCGGATTGTCCCTCACCAGTATTTGGAGAATTTTAAAACGACACAAGTATCATCCATATCACGTGTCTTTACACCAAGATCTTCATGTCGCTGATTTCCAAAATCGGGTAACTTTTTGTCAATGGGCACGTGAACAAATACAACAAAACCCCAATTTTTTTCGTTGTGTAATGTTAAAATTAAAATAAAATCGCATAGTTTAATGATGATATATGTGTGTGTCGATAATTAGGCAAAATAGAATTAACAAATGATTTAAATATTATTGGACAGTAACTTTTAAGCAGCGCTGATCGTGTTAACCCTAATTTTATGACGCTGTTTTATTACTGACTTAACTAGCTTTATAATAAAGTATAAGCTCACATGCGAAGGTCATTCATTATATTTTTTCCACTTCATTGTTCATACTTTAGCAAATATAATGACTTTCTGAGGCTATCAGAAGGTTAATAATTGGTCCATCATATATAAAAATAACAATTGATGCTACTTTAAATCGTTCCTCATTTATAATAATTGAAACTGCTAGATCAGACAATTTTATCAATTTCTCTTCTATTGCTTCTGTATATATAAAATCATTGGACTAAAGACATTTCTTTCGGAATCATCTTTTGTTGACAAATATTACTATTTTCCGGTTAAATGTCTTGAAAACAATTGTCTATTTTCAAGATATCAAATTTATTAAATAAAACCAAATCGAAAAAAATGACTGAGTTTTTTATCCTTTTAAATGGTACTTATTGCTTAAATAAAAAGAATTGGGTTGTGATATAGATCATAATTTATATGAAAACATTAAGAAATTTTTAAGTTTACTCGGAAGCTTTAAAAAATTTGGAACTTCAACATAAGAGAGTCTTGGAATCAATTATGAGTAATTTGAATAGATCTTAAACTTGTCAAATAGACTCAATGTCATGGTGGCAAATTAATCTTGGCTATGACACTCCTTCGTTTCACTTCCTTATCACTACTGTAACACTTTACTTCTTAAAACAATACTTATCCGAAATAGATAAGATCAAAAATAAGTGTATATCCTTTTGTAATATATTTTATCAGTAATTGTGAAATATGTGTCGATCTATTAATAAGCTCTGTTAAAATTAATATTTATCCTTATCGATTGATTGATTAATTTTAACGTAAGACCAAGCACTGACTTCCCAATTGGGATTTTCGGTGTCATTTTTACACTTTTTTATACATTTTTTATTTAAGTTATGTAATAATATAAAAGGTAAATTACATGTAAAACTAGAATGTAAATCATATTTAAATGTAAAAACCGTATAATTTACATAATCTTATGTTAATTACATGGTTTTTACATGTAAAGAACCGTGAAATTTACATCTCTCACTATGATTTTATGGTTGATATCGATTAATATATCAATAATCAACATATAAGTGCCATAGAGAACATAGAGACTGACACCATTTTTTACATGAAATCAATTTTTACATATAGACTGTTAACAACAACCTTATAAATTACACGTTTTTACATGTGAACGTCCAGCTGTGTGCATGTGTATGTGATATCCATTTGGAACTCTGCTGAATGTACTCCAGGATTATGGTAACACACCTAGGATCACCGTAACTGGTTGGCTTGAACTTCTCTTATCATATCATATCATATGATATCAATAATAATGGGAGGAAGCGGATCCCATTATTATAAAATTTCTAATCAGATTATTTGCCTAAAGTTTAAAGACGCATCAATTAAGAAAAAATCAATTAAGATTTAAGTTTGGCAACCATGTCTCGGAAAAATATGTGTAGAATCCATTAATATTTTTGCATATAAAAAAATTAATTATCCTTGAATAACTTACAATAAGCAAAACTTTTAATAACCATAATCCAATTTAAATATTGTTTCTTTATCACACAATTAAGTAAATAATTGTATACCCAACAGTTGGTGTTACTAAATATTCTTTGAATTTAAGTCATAAATGATCTACAAAAGTTAAATTTGTGTCAATATCTTTTTGGATAACCAAAAATGACCTCCTCAGTATTGCCTACCCCTATTGATGTTTACTTAAGTTTAGCATTTGCATATTATATGAGGAGATAAATAAATAAATAATACATTTATATAGGCAAAAAACCAAAAAGTTATAATACTTATATTTTGATATGAAATTTTATGAACAAATCATAATCCACACCCACATGATTGATTTATATTCTCGGTTATATACTTGTATAGTGTTTAGCTTACATATTATAGATTTAGAAATTGCCTTATCACATGTAAAAAAAATGGAAATCATGTAATTATTTGAATATAAACACAACACAAAGAGAAGTTACACAGCACCGTAGAAGAAATTTTACAAACTATAACTTATTTGGGATATAAAAGTAATATTTTATATAAATAAAGTCTATATTGTGAAAAATATGTTTGTATATATATAAATATTTCAATTAAGTATAAGATAAGCAATTTCTTTAAAGCTAACTAGCCCAAAAGTATTCATTTATATATTAACATATATTTAATTACCTAAACATATGATTTCAAATGTTTCAAAAGTCAAATAATATGTTTTCAAATATTTAAAAATTGCTAAATATTTGTTTTAAAATCCTACGTACTTCTTGGTATGTAGCTCGAACAACTCAACTTTAATGCGGCTTCCATACAAGTTTATAGAAATGCAAAAATCCAATATAACAATTTTGTTTCGAGATAAATGTTCGTACTTGTTTGTTGTTATTTTGTCATTGGTTTGTATTTCGACATTGAATGACATCAACATGACTAGAATTAGTGTTTTCATTAAAATCAAATTTATACCTCAAATAAATATATTATATCTATAAATTTTATTTGTTATATTCAAAAATAACTTAAAATACTATAAGGGAAATCGTATCAATTTCCATAGTAAATGCCAACGACAGCATGATTTCGATAAATATAAGTTTCGAAGAAGATTTCAAGATGGCATACAAATTCGTTTTAACTAGAAAAATAGATGGATGTGCGCAAAGTAATTTTTAAATGTAATGACATAATTAAAAAAAAACACAATTTTTGTTTTATTTATTTATTATTATTTATAGAATAGATATAAGCCCATTTACTTCTATTATTTCCAATTTCGGGCCCTGTGGTTGGGGGCAAACTTGTTTCGTAAATATTTCGAACGAAACATGAGATCCATAGAATACCACCACAGTATCCAGAGCTTGTCGTAGGAGGCGACTAAATCTGGTTGGATCGCTGAGCTGACGACCCGCATCCGTAAAAACCAATTACAGTTAAAAATGTCAACAAAACTAAAAAAATCGGATACCGCCTAAATAAAAATGACCCCCCGCTTAAGTACCCGGATACGAGAATGAGGATCAGTACGTGGAACGTGCAGTCACTAAGAAAACCTGGCGCGTTGGACGGCCTTATCACATGCATGAAAGAGTATCGGCTGGAACTCGTAGCGCTCCAAGAAACTCGATGGCCTAAAAGTGGAGTCCATGTGTCCCAAGGCTATACGTTGCTACACAGTGGAGATGACCTCGGAAATCTTGGAGTTGGCTTTCTCATTGGGCCGCAGGTAAAAAAGGCTGTCTTGGACTTCCAGGCAGTCGATAATCGAATGTGTAAGCTTCGCTTGCACATGAAATTAGCCAACCTGTCAATTGTTTGTGTACATGCGCCCACTGAGGTTAGCCAACCCCAAGATAAAGACTCATTTTACAATAATTTGGATAATCTGATGGGCTCTATACCTGAGCACGATATCAGATTGGTGATTGGTGACTTTAATGCTAGAGCTGGCAGAAATCAGACCGACTTATGTAATAACATAGGTCCGTACTCCCGACACGAAACTGCGACCGAAAATGGGGAAAGAATGATGTACTTTGCGATCGCTCATGATCTCAAAGTGGCAAGTACATTCTTTCCCCATAAAAACATCCATTTGGAAACATGGACACATCCACGTAAAACATCCCGAAGCCAAATTGACCATGTGTTGATTTCCAAAGACCGAGCTCGGGTTGTTCAAGACGTGAGATCGTATCGGTCGTCAGCAAAATTCGTAGGCAGTGACCATTTTATGGTTGCTGCAAAGCTGCGATGGAAATTTACGTACAAGTCAAGGAGGACAGGAGAATATAAAACGCGATTCTCCTGTGAAGGTCTGATAAATGAAGAAACGCAACGAAAATACCAAGATCTTGTCAGCAATAGCATCTTACGATCCAATTACTAATCTGATGATGTGAACAGTGTCTGGGAAGTATTGAAAACCTCGGTTGTCGATGCCGCCCAGCACACTCTCGGTATAGTGAAAACTAAGCCCAAAAATGATTGGTTTGATGAGGAGTGTCGTCTTGCTGTTGAGCAACGCAATATAGCCCACAATGAAGCGCAGACTCGGTTTACAATTGCAAGGAAAAACAAGGCAGTTCTTGCTAGGAGGACAGCTAAACGCATTTGTAGACAGAAGAAGCGCGAATGGTGGAAGGCCAAGATCTTAAGAGTACAACAACTCAGCAATGAGCACAATTCGCGTGGTTTCTTTAAAGGAATCACCGAATTGCACCATACCTTAAGATCTCGGTCAACTGCCATTCGGGACCAGGATGGAAACCTCTGTGTTAACGTCGATGCGGTACTCGATACATGGCGTGAACATTTCTCTGATCTACTTAATGTTCCACATGTATCACAAGCTGTATTTGAATACCCTCAAATACAGACCGCGGAGATGTTCATTGAGGATCCATCCTATGAGGAATTCACAATGGCCATGCAGAGATTAAAGAAAAATCGTTCACCAGGCGTTGATTGCATTAATTCAGAGCTCTTGATATTCGGAGGGCTAACTTTGTGGAACTGTCTTTTCGACCTTATTCGATTGGTATGGCGAAATGAAGTTTTGCCTGACGAATGGAAAGTGGCCGCGTTATGCCCAATATTCAAAAAGGGTGATCGCATGAAATGCGAGAATTATCGCGGTATAGCTCTCCTTTGCACAGCATATAAGTTACTGTCTTACATCATCTTGGGAAGAATTACTCCTTTGGCGGAGGAAATTGTCGGTGACTATACCAAGGAGGATTCCGTCCAAATCGGTCAGTCACTGATCAAGTTTTTTCGCTACGGATGATTCTTTCCAAGTACTACGAAACATCTCGCGATGTACACCAGGTGTTCCTAGATTTCAAGCAAGCCTATGACTCGATCAATCGAGAGAGGCTATGGTATGCGCTTGAATATTTAGGAATACCACAAAAATATGTACATCTGTGTAAAATGACAGTAACGCAGTCACAATGC
Organism: Tipula lateralis; assembly: GCA_963932295.1. NCBI lineage: Eukaryota > Metazoa > Arthropoda > Insecta > Diptera > Tipulidae > Tipula > Tipula lateralis. The sequence continues at coordinate 97,221,898 of OZ010737.1, read as the reverse complement.
TGTGTCAAAGTTGAGAACAGGCTATCGAGAATTTTTGCAATTACTTCTGGTGTTCGACAAGGAGAAGCGCTGTCCCCGATACTTTTTAATCTCATGTTGGAATACATCCTTCGTAAAAGTGCAACACCTCAGGACAATATCTTATTCCGACAATCCAATCAACTTCTTGCGTATGCAGATGATATCTGTGTGATTGGATTAAATGGCAACGGAGTGAAAGAGATACTTGATCCACTGGAACAGTTTTCAGCTTCCGTTGGTCTCAAAATCAATGAGTCCAAAACCAAATATCTGATCTCTGGTTTTCGAGACCAAGACGCAAGTGATTTCAGTAGTGGTAACCACACGTTTGAAGGAGTGATGAGATTCAAGTATCTTGGATCTCTCATTACTCACGATAATAGTGTGGGAGAGGATATCAAGGTTCGGCTTGCCGCTGGCAATCGGGCTTTGTATCCTCTACGTCCACTGCTGAAATCAAAATATCTTGCAAATACGGATAAGCTGAAGCTGTACAGAGTGTTGATCAGACCCGTTGTCATGTATGGATGTGAGAGTTGGACCTTGACGGATGAGTACGAAAGATGGCTTCTAACATTCGAGAGAAGAATCATGCGTGTGATATATGGCCCAAAACGCGACGTTGATGGCACATACCGAGTTCGTTTCAATCACGAGATCAAGAATTTAATGCAAATTCCTGATATCGTGCATGAAATCAAAGGACAGCGAATACGCTGGCTCGGTCACGTTCTGCGTGCTGATCCGAAACGAATGATATAGCGATCCTTGAAGGGAGAACCGCCTTTCGGTAGGCGAAGAGGTCGCTGTCGGCGACGATGGCTCCACGGCGTAGAGAGCGATCTGGCATCTTCTGGTTGCTTGCAACAGTATGAAGAGCTGGCCCGTGATCGAAACTGTTGGAGCCAGATTGTTGACACGGTACGGGCCAATAATGGCCTGTAAAAACCGAAAAAAAAATTTCCAATTTCGATTATTAAATTAAATTTATTTTTAGATTTTAAATTTTTGGTTTTATTAATAGTTCGTTGAATATAAAACACAGTTAAAAATGTTAACGTATCGTTCAACTACTAATAGTCATCTTTTAATCTTCTTCGGAATTATATCATGTTCGTTTGCAGTTGTTAGTTATTATAAGTTATTTGGTTTTATTATAAAATTTTTATTTAGAGGTTTTTTATAATTAATGAAATTTGGCATTCAATTTTATGATTTGAAGATTCCAAATTTGAACTAATTGTTTTTTTTTGCTTTTTGTTGTGGTGTTTTTTGTTTATCTGTAACTCAGGCTGTGTTGGCCAATTGTGACTTCCCACTATATCCCGACTATAGATTCGATTTACGTAAAAACCATCTGCAAATTGCAGAGCTCCATGCCAGCCTATAGTACTGAATAGAAGATGGGACGGTACACGGATTTAAAGCTCAACGCCCAAACGGTCGATGGTGAAAAAACCCTTTTCGCATCCTGCCCCTATCGAGATTCGAACCCGGTACCTCCCGCTCCACGCTACACCGTTTTAGCCACTGCGCCACATGGGCGGTACTATTTGGGTTAAAGAGTCGTGAAAGAGTTTGGTGAGAGGCTCAAAGTTAGTTTTTCAAAGAAAACGTTTTATAGTGGGTGCTTCTCAGCTAACCGGGTCGATGAGCTCGTATTGGTTGACGGGAGAGTGAAGGGAAATACTATGTGAAAATATTAAATCAAAATTTTACAAAATCTTTGAGTAAATTACATCTTGACCGACGTTACACTTTTCAACAGAATAACGACCCTAAACACACTTCAAAAGCTGCACAGATATTTAAAAAACAGAAAATTAAACTACCCAGATCTCAATTCAATTGGAAATTTGTGGTAGATCATCGAAACAAAAATATCGACCACTAAAAGGGCAAACAAAAGAGAATTTTTTTGAGTTAATTAAGGAGACATGTGAAAACATTGGGATAGAGGTCACAGGAAAGCTATAGTTGATAGCATGCCAAATAGACTGCAAGCAATTAAAATCACTAAAGGAGGGGCGACAAAATATTAATGCTTAAATTCTTTGAAACTAGTAGTTAGATTGTTTAGTCAAATGAATAAAGCCATTGAAATTTCACATCGAACTGTTTATTTTGTTGCAGCATAAATAGTCAAATTTATAAAATTAGTTAATTTTAGAGTTAAAATGTAACTTATTTTGTTATTTTTTTATTGATTTACAAATGTTAAATATTTGTTTAACTTCATAAATGAATAAGACTGAAAAAAAATCTGCTGAAATGTGATGCTAAAAATTGTTTTTTGATGACCGACGTTTGGTTTATTATGAAACGTACTGTAATAGAGAATAGTTTGTGCCAACTGAAAAAATGCAACGATAGATTATTAATAAATTATTAAATTAAAATCAACTTGAAAACACATATTGAAATATTTCAATTTGTGTGCGCGAGAAAATAATATTCATCCCGTCTATACTTAAATGTACTAAATTAAAAATTACTCGTCATAAAACAAGACTGAAGAAGCGAAGCGATTATTATTACATATATTCTCTTTTGATATGCTATAAAAAGACAATATTTCTTAAAGTGTCTTATTTTTAGTACAGTAAGCATAAATTTAAAATAATGTATTTTTCATTTAACTATTGTCGATAACATATTAAAGACTAAGAATCTGACATATTAAAGACTAAGAATTATTGAAATAAAATGCTTTATATTTTAGAGAATAAATAACAGTTAGAGTCGTCAAATATACATTTCTTATTCAAACCACATGAAATACATATTTCTTATTTAACCATTATAACCAATTTCTTATTCAAACCATTAAAAAAATTTCAAAAATTAAAGAAAAGTATTAAAATAATTATTTTATTTCAAAACATTTATAAACTACATAGTATTTCATAAACTACATAGTTCCAAAATGTCAGTCGTACCTAGACCTCGATTGGTGTATTTTAAAAAACATTCAAACATATTTTGATGTAGATGAAACCGAAAGCACAACCTAAAATATTTTATATTTGAATTTTTATTCTCTAAAGTAGGATTGTGGTTTTAATTTTCCTTCTATTTTGGCACTACAATATTGTCGTTAACATAATCATAAACATCGTACAAGTGTACACGAACAATAAACCTCGAAACACAAAACAAAAATTTTATCGAAACTAAGCACAATCAATATTTTCTACAAAAACAAAATAGAAAAGCTTGAACAACATGAATTAACATCTGTTGTCGAAATAAAATACAAAAAAAACTTACTTATTCCATCGGTTTACCACCACCGAAACGAAAAAATTTCTAAAAGAGTAAGACTGAAAAATTCCAAACATTGTGTTAAAAAAGTTAAGAAAAATAAAGATTACACCGAAAAGCACAAATTATATACAACTTTGAAAAGATGGAGCTTTTACATAGCATACATCAATATTATGTGTGTGCTAGCAACAACAACCGAAATAAATAACTTAGTAAAAACTTTGTTTTTCCTTGTGAATTGCTCTGGTTATACAAAGAAGCAAATTGACAGTAATTGTAAGTAAATAATTTGAAAATTGGAAAAATCGAATATAAAAATAAAAATTGTTATATACCGTTCTACATCGGTGGATTGTTTACTACAGTTTAGGTGTCTGTGTTATACAAACGATAGGTACATAAATCTGTGAAATTTGTAGTACCATTGAGAATCTCATTTCTATTTTGTAATGTGGTTAAATTAGACAAAGTTTATTGTTGGATTGGAAATCGTTAATTTTACTTTTGTGGGTGTATTTTTATCTAAAGCAAAAAATAAAAATTTTCTTTGAATAAATTTATTGTTGTTATGATCAATTTTGCAGCTTTTATCATTTATTATTTTTAATGAGATTTAAGATTTCTATGTATATGGAATAAAAATTATTATTTTCAAGACCTGTATGTTATTCAATATTTTACTAAAATTTATTAAGAAAATTTAATTAAAATAACTAAATATTAAACCATAAATAAAAGTGATTCTTAGCACATCAAACCAAGAGTGGGTGTTTTTTTTTAAATAAATGAACGAATATACCTTTTAACAAAACTGTGTTGAGACATAAATATTTCTGAAAGTTGGTTAGTTTTAACGCAATAAAAATGAAAAGCTACATTAATAAATTTATTTAAAACTTCCATGAACTATATTTGAAAGGTTTCCGATTTTAACGACTTGAACTTGGACAGCATAAGTTTAAATGAACCGTCTATTCATATACGTAAATAGATGCTAATGCAATGTAATTGTTTTAAGAAGAGACTCAATATCGAATTAGAATTTAAATGATTGGTTTTTTTAGTGGTTTGAGGTTCATACTTGTAGATATATTTACAAATATGAAGCTCATGTTTGTGTATCTGACAGACGTTGTTTAAATACCTAATATATTCTTCGGTTTGTTGACTTATCACCCAGGTTTGTGAGAATTTTGCATGAAATCCTCGTTTTAAAGCTCAACTAGTACAAAGTTGTCGCCGGATGTAGCTTAATGGTTAAGAGAGTTTCTCATCACGCCGCGGTCTTGAGTTCGATTCCCGCCGTTGACCAAAATTAAAATGCAACCAGATGACATAAAAACGCGTTTATGTGTAAAAACATTCGTTGGGCTGACCCATATCACCAATCGTTCCACCGGTTGGACACCAATTGTTAAAATGGTTCATAAGGGCTCAGTCGAGACGCGGTAAGGGCCGTTTACGGCCTCTAAGCCATAGATTATATTTATGGTACAAAGTTCAATTAGTGCAGAAACTGAAGCATAATGACCATGCGCAACGTTTTCGATACACTAATTAGGCTGTGAAACACTCCAAACAATATGAGATTTTAACCAAAAAAAACTTTTTCTGACAAAGTTCATTTTCTCCTCGGAGCCTTGGTTAGCAAGCAAAAATTGTTATTTTGAGGCTCAGAAAATCTACACGTAATAATAGAATTTGAAACCATTATTACTCCATTTTGGTATAGAATTTGAACCCATCACTGCACTTTTTTTCAAAAATGAGCAAGGTTTTTCTAACACAGAATTCAAGAAAACGCACTCATTTAGTTTTAACGGGAAAACCACTTGCCACGCAGCAAACGAAACAATAGGTGATTGGCTAACTGTCTTGGTAGATCGAATGATCAGCCGTAATGGAGATTTAAACTGGCCAACATGTAGCTGCGATTCGGCTTTGTTGAATTTTTTTTTTGAGGAGTTAATAAGTGTTACGCTTATTATCTATGCAAGACTTCAATCATCCAATAAAAGTTGGCATTGATGAGATAATAACCCATACAATAGAAAATATTCTGAAAAATAGGAAAACATGGAACACAGTAAAGGTTCATAATCTCAATTTGCATTTAATATAAACTGCGACGTTTGATCGATTAGATTACAGAACAATAAGTTGAGCCGTTTAATGCTCAAAAATTAAAAGTGAATATATATGTTTAATTAAATAAATTTAATATAACTTATTTTGACATTAATTCAACAGTAATTTATTACTGTTTAATCCCTAAATATACATATGTACACATATAGTATACGACTTTAAAAACTCATTAAATAATAATCCTAAACAAATATAACCTATAATCGAATGGTTTAATGAAAACATTCTAATAAATATCTAATAATTGTCTATCATACTTATATTTATATATTGTTTACGGTCTACTGACTCGTTCTGTGTCAAAAGTTTTATGGATTATATACTCGTATGTATATCCTACACAATTTATCATTTAATTTTTTCTGATGATCAGCTTAATGAATAATAGGTTGAAAATTATTTAAAATTTAATTTTGGCGTTTTAATGTTTATAATTTTAAAAATATCCACTTATACACTAATTAAATATTTTTAATAAAAAAAAATTCACACATCATTCGATTGGCTATAATTGCGGTGTTATATGTAGTGAAATATTTCATCATCTAATTATCTTCACACCAACATTCGGTATATTTTATAACATAAATTACCATTTTTAAGGTCTACTTGATTAATGAACACACTTAATTTATTTTATCATTTTATATACATATGTATGAATGTATATGTCTATGAGTGGTGAATTATAAATCCTACTACCATATATCATTTTCTTAAGATATAGACCAACCGACTCATATAAAAACGGAATAGAAAATCTTTTATTTATCTTCTGACGTATGTAATACATATGTATACGAACGAGTAACATAAACATACATATATACAAATAATATTCTGTTATCTACAAAAAAAATGTTATTTAAAATTTTCATTATTCTGAAAAACTTAAGATTTTTTACATAAAGTAAATTTTACCAAATGTATGTAACAAGGAAAAACAAATGAATGTTGTGTGTTTAGCCTTTATGATAATTTAAATAATCCCTCATCCCAAAAAGAACAAAATAAAGCTTGTCGTAGGAGGCGACTAAATCTGGTTGGATCGCTGAGCTGACGACCCGCATCCGTAAAAACCAATTACAGTTAAAAATGTCAACAAAACTAAAAAAATCGGATACCGCCTAAATAAAAATGACCCCCCGCTTAAGTACCCGGATACGAGAATGAGGATCAGTACGTGGAACGTGCAGTCACTAAGAAAACCTGGCGCGTTGGACGGCCTTATCACATGCATGAAAGAGTATCGGCTGGAACTCGTAGCGCTCCAAGAAACTCGATGGCCTAAAAGTGGAGTCCATGTGTCCCAAGGCTATACGTTGCTACACAGTGGAGATGACCTCGGAAATCTTGGAGTTGGCTTTCTCATTGGGCCGCAGGTAAAAAAGGCTGTCTTGGACTTCCAGGCAGTCGATAATCGAATGTGTAAGCTTCGCTTGCACATGAAATTAGCCAACCTGTCAATTGTTTGTGTACATGCGCCCACTGAGGTTAGCCAACCCCAAGATAAAGACTCATTTTACAATAATTTGGATAATCTGATGGGCTCTATACCTGAGCACGATATCAGATTGGTGATTGGTGACTTTAATGCTAGAGCTGGCAGAAATCAGACCGACTTATGTAATAACATAGGTCCGTACTCCCGACACGAAACTGCGACCGAAAATGGGGAAAGAATGATGTACTTTGCGATCGCTCATGATCTCAAAGTGGCAAGTACATTCTTTCCCCATAAAAACATCCATTTGGAAACATGGACACATCCACGTAAAACATCCCGAAGCCAAATTGACCATGTGTTGATTTCCAAAGACCGAGCTCGGGTTGTTCAAGACGTGAGATCGTATCGGTCGTCAGCAAAATTCGTAGGCAGTGACCATTTTATGGTTGCTGCAAAGCTGCGATGGAAATTTACGTACAAGTCAAGGAGGACAGGAGAATATAAAACGCGATTCTCCTGTGAAGGTCTGATAAATGAAGAAACGCAACGAAAATACCAAGATCTTGTCAGCAATAGCATCTTACGATCCAATTACTAATCTGATGATGTGAACAGTGTCTGGGAAGTATTGAAAACCTCGGTTGTCGATGCCGCCCAGCACACTCTCGGTATAGTGAAAACTAAGCCCAAAAATGATTGGTTTGATGAGGAGTGTCGTCTTGCTGTTGAGCAACGCAATATAGCCCACAATGAAGCGCAGACTCGGTTTACAATTGCAAGGAAAAACAAGGCAGTTCTTGCTAGGAGGACAGCTAAACGCATTTGTAGACAGAAGAAGCGCGAATGGTGGAAGGCCAAGATCTTAAGAGTACAACAACTCAGCAATGAGCACAATTCGCGTGGTTTCTTTAAAGGAATCACCGAATTGCACCATACCTTAAGATCTCGGTCAACTGCCATTCGGGACCAGGATGGAAACCTCTGTGTTAACGTCGATGCGGTACTCGATACATGGCGTGAACATTTCTCTGATCTACTTAATGTTCCACATGTATCACAAGCTGTATTTGAATACCCTCAAATACAGACCGCGGAGATGTTCATTGAGGATCCATCCTATGAGGAATTCACAATGGCCATGCAGAGATTAAAGAAAAATCGTTCACCAGGCGTTGATTGCATTAATTCAGAGCTCTTGATATTCGGAGGGCTAACTTTGTGGAACTGTCTTTTCGACCTTATTCGATTGGTATGGCGAAATGAAGTTTTGCCTGACGAATGGAAAGTGGCCGCGTTATGCCCAATATTCAAAAAGGGTGATCGCATGAAATGCGAGAATTATCGCGGTATAGCTCTCCTTTGCACAGCATATAAGTTACTGTCTTACATCATCTTGGGAAGAATTACTCCTTTGGCGGAGGAAATTGTCGGTGACTATACCAAGGAGGATTCCGTCCAAATCGGTCAGTCACTGATCAAGTTTTTTCGCTACGGATGATTCTTTCCAAGTACTACGAAACATCTCGCGATGTACACCAGGTGTTCCTAGATTTCAAGCAAGCCTATGACTCGATCAATCGAGAGAGGCTATGGTATGCGCTTGAATATTTAGGAATACCACAAAAATATGTACATCTGTGTAAAATGACAGTAACGCAGTCACAATGCTGTGTCAAAGTTGAGAACAGGCTATCGAGAATTTTTGCAATTACTTCTGGTGTTCGACAAGGAGAAGCGCTGTCCCCGATACTTTTTAATCTCATGTTGGAATACATCCTTCGTAAAAGTGCAACACCTCAGGACAATATCTTATTCCGACAATCCAATCAACTTCTTGCGTATGCAGATGATATCTGTGTGATTGGATTAAATGGCAACGGAGTGAAAGAGATACTTGATCCACTGGAACAGTTTTCAGCTTCCGTTGGTCTCAAAATCAATGAGTCCAAAACCAAATATCTGATCTCTGGTTTTCGAGACCAAGACGCAAGTGATTTCAGTAGTGGTAACCACACGTTTGAAGGAGTGATGAGATTCAAGTATCTTGGATCTCTCATTACTCACGATAATAGTGTGGGAGAGGATATCAAGGTTCGGCTTGCCGCTGGCAATCGGGCTTTGTATCCTCTACGTCCACTGCTGAAATCAAAATATCTTGCAAATACGGATAAGCTGAAGCTGTACAGAGTGTTGATCAGACCCGTTGTCATGTATGGATGTGAGAGTTGGACCTTGACGGATGAGTACGAAAGATGGCTTCTAACATTCGAGAGAAGAATCATGCGTGTGATATATGGCCCAAAACGCGACGTTGATGGCACATACCGAGTTCGTTTCAATCACGAGATCAAGAATTTAATGCAAATTCCTGATATCGTGCATGAAATCAAAGGACAGCGAATACGCTGGCTCGGTCACGTTCTGCGTGCTGATCCGAAACGAATGATATAGCGATCCTTGAAGGGAGAACCGCCTTTCGGTAGGCGAAGAGGTCGCTGTCGGCGACGATGGCTCCACGGCGTAGAGAGCGATCTGGCATCTTCTGGTTGCTTGCAACAGTATGAAGAGCTGGCCCGTGATCGAAACTGTTGGAGCCAGATTGTTGACACGGTACGGGCCAATAATGGCCTGTAAAAACCGAAAAAAAAATTTCCAATTTCGATTATTAAATTAAATTTATTTTTAGATTTTAAATTTTTGGTTTTATTAATAGTTCGTTGAATATAAAACACAGTTAAAAATGTTAACGTATCGTTCAACTACTAATAGTCATCTTTTAATCTTCTTCGGAATTATATCATGTTCGTTTGCAGTTGTTAGTTATTATAAGTTATTTGGTTTTATTATAAAATTTTTATTTAGAGGTTTTTTATAATTAATGAAATTTGGCATTCAATTTTATGATTTGAAGATTCCAAATTTGAACTAATTGTTTTTTTTTGCTTTTTGTTGTGGTGTTTTTTGTTTATCTGTAACTCAGGCTGTGTTGGCCAATTGTGACTTCCCACTATATCCCGACTATAGATTCGATTTACGTAAAAACCATCTGCAAATTGCAGAGCTCCATGCCAGCCTATAGTACTGAATAGAAGATGGGACGGTACACGGATTTAAAGCTCAACGCCCAAACGGTCGATGGTGAAAAAACCCTTTTCGCATCCTGCCCCTATCGAGATTCGAACCCGGTACCTCCCGCTCCACGCTACACCGTTTTAGCCACTGCGCCACATGGGCGGTACTATTTGGGTTAAAGAGTCGTGAAAGAGTTTGGTGAGAGGCTCAAAGTTAGTTTTTCAAAGAAAACGTTTTATAGTGGGTGCTTCTCAGCTAACCGGGTCGATGAGCTCGTATTGGTTGACGGGAGAGTGAAGGGAAATACTATGTGAAAATATTAAATCAAAATTTTACAAAATCTTTGAGTAAATTACATCTTGACCGACGTTACACTTTTCAACAGAATAACGACCCTAAACACACTTCAAAAGCTGCACAGATATTTAAAAAACAGAAAATTAAACTACCCAGATCTCAATTCAATTGGAAATTTGTGGTAGATCATCGAAACAAAAATATCGACCACTAAAAGGGCAAACAAAAGAGAATTTTTTTGAGTTAATTAAGGAGACATGTGAAAACATTGGGATAGAGGTCACAGGAAAGCTATAGTTGATAGCATGCCAAATAGACTGCAAGCAATTAAAATCACTAAAGGAGGGGCGACAAAATATTAATGCTTAAATTCTTTGAAACTAGTAGTTAGATTGTTTAGTCAAATGAATAAAGCCATTGAAATTTCACATCGAACTGTTTATTTTGTTGCAGCATAAATAGTCAAATTTATAAAATTAGTTAATTTTAGAGTTAAAATGTAACTTATTTTGTTATTTTTTTATTGATTTACAAATGTTAAATATTTGTTTAACTTCATAAATGAATAAGACTGAAAAAAAATCTGCTGAAATGTGATGCTAAAAATTGTTTTTTGATGACCGACGTTTGGTTTATTATGAAACGTACTGTAATAGAGAATAGTTTGTGCCAACTGAAAAAATGCAACGATAGATTATTAATAAATTATTAAATTAAAATCAACTTGAAAACACATATTGAAATATTTCAATTTGTGTGCGCGAGAAAATAATATTCATCCCGTCTATACTTAAATGTACTAAATTAAAAATTACTCGTCATAAAACAAGACTGAAGAAGCGAAGCGATTATTATTACATATATTCTCTTTTGATATGCTATAAAAAGACAATATTTCTTAAAGTGTCTTATTTTTAGTACAGTAAGCATAAATTTAAAATAATGTATTTTTCATTTAACTATTGTCGATAACATATTAAAGACTAAGAATCTGACATATTAAAGACTAAGAATTATTGAAATAAAATGCTTTATATTTTAGAGAATAAATAACAGTTAGAGTCGTCAAATATACATTTCTTATTCAAACCACATGAAATACATATTTCTTATTTAACCATTATAACCAATTTCTTATTCAAACCATTAAAAAAATTTCAAAAATTAAAGAAAAGTATTAAAATAATTATTTTATTTCAAAACATTTATAAACTACATAGTATTTCATAAACTACATAGTTCCAAAATGTCAGTCGTACCTAGACCTCGATTGGTGTATTTTAAAAAACATTCAAACATATTTTGATGTAGATGAAACCGAAAGCACAACCTAAAATATTTTATATTTGAATTTTTATTCTCTAAAGTAGGATTGTGGTTTTAATTTTCCTTCTATTTTGGCACTACAATATTGTCGTTAACATAATCATAAACATCGTACAAGTGTACACGAACAATAAACCTCGAAACACAAAACAAAAATTTTATCGAAACTAAGCACAATCAATATTTTCTACAAAAACAAAATAGAAAAGCTTGAACAACATGAATTAACATCTGTTGTCGAAATAAAATACAAAAAAAACTTACTTATTCCATCGGTTTACCACCACCGAAACGAAAAAATTTCTAAAAGAGTAAGACTGAAAAATTCCAAACATTGTGTTAAAAAAGTTAAGAAAAATAAAGATTACACCGAAAAGCACAAATTATATACAACTTTGAAAAGATGGAGCTTTTACATAGCATACATCAATATTATGTGTGTGCTAGCAACAACAACCGAAATAAATAACTTAGTAAAAACTTTGTTTTTCCTTGTGAATTGCTCTGGTTATACAAAGAAGCAAATTGACAGTAATTGTAAGTAAATAATTTGAAAATTGGAAAAATCGAATATAAAAATAAAAATTGTTATATACCGTTCTACATCGGTGGATTGTTTACTACAGTTTAGGTGTCTGTGTTATACAAACGATAGGTACATAAATCTGTGAAATTTGTAGTACCATTGAGAATCTCATTTCTATTTTGTAATGTGGTTAAATTAGACAAAGTTTATTGTTGGATTGGAAATCGTTAATTTTACTTTTGTGGGTGTATTTTTATCTAAAGCAAAAAATAAAAATTTTCTTTGAATAAATTTATTGTTGTTATGATCAATTTTGCAGCTTTTATCATTTATTATTTTTAATGAGATTTAAGATTTCTATGTATATGGAATAAAAATTATTATTTTCAAGACCTGTATGTTATTCAATATTTTACTAAAATTTATTAAGAAAATTTAATTAAAATAACTAAATATTAAACCATAAATAAAAGTGATTCTTAGCACATCAAACCAAGAGTGGGTGTTTTTTTTTAAATAAATGAACGAATATACCTTTTAACAAAACTGTGTTGAGACATAAATATTTCTGAAAGTTGGTTAGTTTTAACGCAATAAAAATGAAAAGCTACATTAATAAATTTATTTAAAACTTCCATGAACTATATTTGAAAGGTTTCCGATTTTAACGACTTGAACTTGGACAGCATAAGTTTAAATGAACCGTCTATTCATATACGTAAATAGATGCTAATGCAATGTAATTGTTTTAAGAAGAGACTCAATATCGAATTAGAATTTAAATGATTGGTTTTTTTAGTGGTTTGAGGTTCATACTTGTAGATATATTTACAAATATGAAGCTCATGTTTGTGTATCTGACAGACGTTGTTTAAATACCTAATATATTCTTCGGTTTGTTGACTTATCACCCAGGTTTGTGAGAATTTTGCATGAAATCCTCGTTTTAAAGCTCAACTAGTACAAAGTTGTCGCCGGATGTAGCTTAATGGTTAAGAGAGTTTCTCATCACGCCGCGGTCTTGAGTTCGATTCCCGCCGTTGACCAAAATTAAAATGCAACCAGATGACATAAAAACGCGTTTATGTGTAAAAACATTCGTTGGGCTGACCCATATCACCAATCGTTCCACCGGTTGGACACCAATTGTTAAAATGGTTCATAAGGGCTCAGTCGAGACGCGGTAAGGGCCGTTTACGGCCTCTAAGCCATAGATTATATTTATGGTACAAAGTTCAATTAGTGCAGAAACTGAAGCATAATGACCATGCGCAACGTTTTCGATACACTAATTAGGCTGTGAAACACTCCAAACAATATGAGATTTTAACCAAAAAAAACTTTTTCTGACAAAGTTCATTTTCTCCTCGGAGCCTTGGTTAGCAAGCAAAAATTGTTATTTTGAGGCTCAGAAAATCTACACGTAATAATAGAATTTGAAACCATTATTACTCCATTTTGGTATAGAATTTGAACCCATCACTGCACTTTTTTTCAAAAATGAGCAAGGTTTTTCTAACACAGAATTCAAGAAAACGCACTCATTTAGTTTTAACGGGAAAACCACTTGCCACGCAGCAAACGAAACAATAGGTGATTGGCTAACTGTCTTGGTAGATCGAATGATCAGCCGTAATGGAGATTTAAACTGGCCAACATGTAGCTGCGATTCGGCTTTGTTGAATTTTTTTTTTGAGGAGTTAATAAGTGTTACGCTTATTATCTATGCAAGACTTCAATCATCCAATAAAAGTTGGCATTGATGAGATAATAACCCATACAATAGAAAATATTCTGAAAAATAGGAAAACATGGAACACAGTAAAGGTTCATAATCTCAATTTGCATTTAATATAAACTGCGACGTTTGATCGATTAGATTACAGAACAATAAGTTGAGCCGTTTAATGCTCAAAAATTAAAAGTGAATATATATGTTTAATTAAATAAATTTAATATAACTTATTTTGACATTAATTCAACAGTAATTTATTACTGTTTAATCCCTAAATATACATATGTACACATATAGTATACGACTTTAAAAACTCATTAAATAATAATCCTAAACAAATATAACCTATAATCGAATGGTTTAATGAAAACATTCTAATAAATATCTAATAATTGTCTATCATACTTATATTTATATATTGTTTACGGTCTACTGACTCGTTCTGTGTCAAAAGTTTTATGGATTATATACTCGTATGTATATCCTACACAATTTATCATTTAATTTTTTCTGATGATCAGCTTAATGAATAATAGGTTGAAAATTATTTAAAATTTAATTTTGGCGTTTTAATGTTTATAATTTTAAAAATATCCACTTATACACTAATTAAATATTTTTAATAAAAAAAAATTCACACATCATTCGATTGGCTATAATTGCGGTGTTATATGTAGTGAAATATTTCATCATCTAATTATCTTCACACCAACATTCGGTATATTTTATAACATAAATTACCATTTTTAAGGTCTACTTGATTAATGAACACACTTAATTTATTTTATCATTTTATATACATATGTATGAATGTATATGTCTATGAGTGGTGAATTATAAATCCTACTACCATATATCATTTTCTTAAGATATAGACCAACCGACTCATATAAAAACGGAATAGAAAATCTTTTATTTATCTTCTGACGTATGTAATACATATGTATACGAACGAGTAACATAAACATACATATATACAAATAATATTCTGTTATCTACAAAAAAAATGTTATTTAAAATTTTCATTATTCTGAAAAACTTAAGATTTTTTACATAAAGTAAATTTTACCAAATGTATGTAACAAGGAAAAACAAATGAATGTTGTGTGTTTAGCCTTTATGATAATTTAAATAATCCCTCATCCCAAAAAGAACAAAATAAAATCTTAACGACAAAACAAAAAACACAACGCAGATGAACATATATGAAAAAGTTTGTCTTGTGTATGTTGAAAAAAATTTAGATTCATCCACATAATACCCGTTATGAGGGAAACCTTGTTTTTCCAAATTAATTATTAACGACAGCAAAAAAATTCTAAAAATTAATTCACATTAACTTTTTTAAGTCGGTTAAATTTTCTTTTTTATAAAACTTGCATTCACTTCAGAGAGCACATTTAGTAGGGTACGTATGATGGTATATGTTTTTATCGTTGTGAAGAAAATTCAGTAAATCAATATTTTTTGTAATATTTAAAGTTCATTGATTTTGAAGTTGTATCTGGTTTAGTTAAACTTTTCAATTTTTTTCAACAGAGATATTCGCATATAATAAGTACGAACACAGTATACGAAATTAGATTAATTTTTTATAATTGAAAAAATTCAAATTGTCAGAAGGGCTATGGAAACTGATTGCTGTTGCTATTAGTTCGTCTACAAAAATAAATGGTATCTTTCATTTTCATTTAATATACATTAAAAATTTAAAAAATTTAAAGTATTGGTAGGAAACATCAATCCAAATAAGGAAATATGAAACTTAAAATCGGGAACAAAAATTTGATTTACATCTAGACGTTCAAAAAAATATTAAATTGTGCTACCCTAATAAAATTAAATAGTGATAAATTTGTAACATTGAAGTCTAAATGATTTTTAAGAAATAATTTAGAATTTTAATAAGATATGCGTCTAGCTCTCTCAAAATATTATTATAAATTATTTAAATGTTAAATCGAAAAGGTATTTATTATACAAATTTATTAACTGAAGCAATCATATTTAAGTTAATAGTTTACATCAGCTAAGTTAATTTTGTAGCATCTGCCAAATTGTTATAACTATGTTGCAAATACATACCCCTTAGATGGAATTCTAAACTTGTCCAGAAAATGCTGATCTTTTCCGAACTTGTAATGTTCATTTCACTTGTGAATTAATTCAGTGTGGAAAGAGGTTATATCATTTAATAATTGTTTAAACGCGGTTTGCGTTTAATCATTGGGATTCATTCATGTACAATATCAGACATCATTTTTAGTGAACATATTGATTTTTTCATTTAACATATGTGAAATATACCTTCTGTAAATTAATTGGATACAAATTTCAAAAAAGAGTCTGCAATAAATTCAACCTTGATTTTAGCAACATTACATATCAATTCATTTTTATAGTTAATATATTTATGTATCTTTCTACAGGTAAAATGATATCGAAAATATAATATATTATTTTCTGTCATATTCAATTTCTAATTAATTAATTTAGAAAACTAAATTACATAATTAGAAATTGATAAACTTAATCATCTGATCAACTATTAGAAACCGTGAGTAATAATTTAAGTAATGATACAATCAATATCTCAAATTTATACGATTATCTCAGTAATCCCGATGAAACTTTTGAATTAAATAATTTCAGAAATTTAATCGATTATAGTTCTAATTGAATTATAAACCAATTAGATACTTAAATCTATTACTATGAAGTTTAATATTGATGCAATTAAAACTTATTCTCGATTTCAATGGTGTACCAATCATTACTAATCTATCTCTTGTTGCGACAACTTATGTTACTTAACCCCACGTAGCGGAACAAAATATGATTAAAAATAATTTAAATAAAATTGACAGATAAAGCATAAGTATCACCTTGTAGAGTATGTATAATACATTTACCTCGTGAGCAGATCTCAAAAGATTTCTAATTGTCGTCCTATCAAACAAATTTAACTATAGAGTTATTCAAATATCAGTTCTAAAGCTATTTTTGGAAAAGACTTTTAGCGCAAAAAGAAATGCATAATTAAAACAATAGTACTTAATCCATTTAAAAAAATTAGCATAACCGTAAATTTAAGTTCAATTGATTCTTTTACTGATTCCTTATCTATGTTACCACTTTGCATGAAAAATAGTTCAAATTTAATTTAATAACAAAGAAAACGATGAAAGTAGTTTAATGGTTAAAAGAGTTTCTCATCATGGCGCGTTCTTTCGAGTTCGATTCTCGCCGTTGACAGAAAATTAAGATGCTCCGGACGACATAAAAAGAGATTGTATGTAAAAATAAGAATTCGTTGGGCTTTGGCATTTGACCACCAGATACTAAGTAAGTATGTATACGTATAAAAATGGTTCGCAAGATCTCAGATAAGATGCGGTTTATATAGTACATTTTAATAAAAGCCATGGATTATTTTTAAATAAATGTGTATAGTAGAATTCGCTTATAATGAACGGTCAGAGGACAAATATTTTAGTTCATTATAAACGTTTGTTCATTTTAACCAAATATTTAGTTATAACGAACGGCGTTCAAACAATTTTTTATGTTTTCAACTTTTACTTTACTCCAGGATCGTTTAAGAAAATGTAGTGCATATAAAAGATATAACATATTCTTTGGAGGGTTGTTGATTCCATGTCTTTTTTGTTTTTCAAATATGAAATCAACTATCGGACAACAAATACTCGATAATAGCCTTTAAAAAATTTAATTACTTTATGGTACTGTGGCTGATATACTACTGTGGTATGGTAGGAATATTAACTTACTCGTTCGTAAGTTTAGCACAACCTTTTGATTTTTTTTATTAATAACCGGAAGGGGATTAATATTTTTTAAAAGACCGTGGTTTTGCGCTTTTGTCTATTTTATTAATAGAGGAAAATGCTTTTTTCATGACTTTTTTCATTATAACCGTATATATTTCCACTACATTGGATGTATTGGAACATATTTGTCGTTCACTATAAGCTTGTAAACGAAGTTCATTATATGTAGTGTACAGAGGAGAAAATTACTTACATATGTAAACTGAAGGGACTCAAAAATTCGTTCATAATAACCGTATGTTCATTATAAACAGGGTTCATTGTAAACGGATTCTACGTATATATTTCTAATTCTATGATTCGGATTAAAATTAATTATTCAAACTAAACTAGTTCAACATTATTATCAATTCCAATAAACTAATTTTAAAATAAATCATTTATATTATATACAAATCGAACTATTAATACCCCTATTATGAATGTCACTTACGCGTCACCGAGTGACGCGACGTCACTGAAATGAAATTTTGGTATTCTGACTGTCACGGTGAGCGAGGATTTTGTCACTTACAATTTGTCGGTGACATCAAGTGAAATTTTTTTTTGACTAACTAAAAATGCATTTTTAAATTTGTTTTTGTTTTTATTTAAATTAAAATAATAATTTTCTTTTTTGTGATTTAATAAATAATTTTCGATTTATAAATAATAATTTTCTTTTTTAATAATTATTTTCTAAATTAGGACTCAGTTTGCAAAATTACAAACGGCAGTCAGCATCCAAAATTTGTTGAAGAAATGGAAATAAAATCCAGACATCGCTCAGTATTCCAATTTTTGAAAAATTTTTATTATTAAAATAACTGAACTGCAAAAATTAAAATTAATTTAGTTTACAAAACTTGAAATTTATTATTTTCACACACCACTAAACATCAAACATACCGAAATCAAAACAAAAAATAATAGTTACCAACATAAAAACAACAAAATATAGAAAATAACGCATCATGATGCGTTCGTCACTCACCCAAAATAAAGCGACAATCATAATACCAAAATATGACTAGAGTGACAATACACGTCACGGTGACAAGTGAGGTGACACTCATTATAGGGGTATAAACAAATATGGCATTATGCAACAATGGTCTTAAATATGGTTAAAAAAGTGTAGTTGTCCTCAGCTAAAATAGTAATCGAAAACCAAGTAGATAAACTGATAAGTAGGGAAGTTATTGAACTCAGCAATATATAAATTCTCAACTCTTCTTTTAGATACCAATTTTTATCTTTCTGAATAAACATTGCAGTTTTTCAACTTTCGTAAGAATCAGTAAATACTATTGTAAAACAACATTTATTCTGATCAACGAACATTTATTGAAATATTAAATATGGTATAGTGATGAGATGACTAGCAGGGTTAAAACGTTAAATATTGGTGTAAAAAATCTTCATTGAATGGATAAATTTATCTAACATTATTAAACATACATTTGATTTATTCTAGGGCATTTAATATCCATGTTAGATCTGACTGAATGTACGTACATGAGAGTATCAGACAGATTCGTAAAAAATATGTTTGAAACCATATCAAACAGAGAATATTTTGATATGATACGTCAGACGTCATTTTATGATTTTGATAACATCATATTTCAAAATTTTTGTTGGTGGTGGTTTAATTTCGTCTAAATTTCGGATTCTGATGAAAAACAAGACACATAAGATAATTATGGGTGGTAAAGATTGCGCTGGAAGTACTTTGAGTTGGAAATGCTTTTGCTGATTTCTAAATATAAATATATAAGTAAACTATAAATAATGCAATCAAATATACACTTAGTGCACATATTTTAATGGTAATGGAATACATGATAATTTATCTGTTATGACATTTTCTAAAAACTCACTTTTCAAAAAAAAAAACGTTTAGATATGTTTGTAGAGGCTGTAGAGCCCATCTTAAATACAACTGTATGAGTAAATATTGAAATTACATCTTCAAAGGAAATTGAAACATATTTACAAGTAGAAATCTATTTTTGTTGTAGCGCGTAGCGGTATTCAAAAAAGTTCGTTTGTTGTATACTCTGCTAAAAATTGTTTTTAAAGCACAAAAATTTTGAAATTTTGAAACGTGTCTTAATGTGCAACTTTAATATATATAACACATCCTTTTCTCAAATATTTTATACATGTTTTATAAATATTGGCATTCATAAAAAATTGATCTCAACTCATTTATAATTTTCATTTACAGTACTCGTATGGTATATGTATAGGAAAAAATACTGTTTCCCTATATTTGTTCGTCTTTACTTCTTTTACCATTCCGAACTTTCTTAAGTGGGAATACACAACAGTCACCTTATTTTATTATTTTTGGTATAAGAATATACCCATATAGTTTCTCGTTCCATGTAGCCATTTCTCTTCTTATTTGGAATTTTGGATATCATGAATATATCTAGACTATAGTATCTATCATACAGACAGTGTAATTTAAAGGCAATGGCAGAACAGAATTTGGAGTGTACTAGTATACTTGTATACTACATACTTATTCACTAAACCATGTATGTATACATACATATTCAGTATAAAATAGCCTTTTGAGATGTTTTATGATCTGTTTCATTTACATTAAAAACTTGTAGTTGTTTTCCATTTTGATACTGAATACAAAAAATAAATAACAAAAAAATTTCCAAGAAGATAATACAGAATTTTTTTTTGATATTTTTCATTCGTTTTATGTTATATAATCTTTGTGAAATTAAACAAGTAGAGGCAGTGGATGGAGATGTAGATAATCTTAAAGAAATTATACAAACAATTTCCAACACAGCACTGGAGTGTTTTGTGTTTTAATATTTAATATTATTATAGCAAGCATTTTTTCTAATTATAATTTATTGCAAGTAAATTACATAAGGCGTTGCTTTTATTTTATTATATTATTTTAATAAGGAAAATTGATTTTTTTTATTAAATTTGATAATAAAAGAGTAAATTTATTATTTTGAGCGAATTATAAGGAACAAAAATATTATTCAACATAAATATTTAGAACTACATATGAATATGATTAAATGTACATGTACAATATACAAGGATTGACACATGTGTAATATTTTCATTTTTAAACTTCCGAACATTATTTTAAAATTAGAATAAAATATACAATTCTTAACTTTACATGTTTAATCATAACTTATTTTAAAAATAAATTCTGTTAGCTACTATAAACAATTTTTGTAAGTTTGTTTTTTATCTTTCCAATCCGTTTTGGGACTTAAGGCACTCTCAACTGTTTCGCGGTTTGCTTATTTTACGTCCTACCTTACGCTATTACACCCAAATCGAAGACGTACGGCTATAGGTCCGATTTACGTTGAACCATATGCACATTGCATAGCCCCATACCAGTCTATAGTACTGACATGGAAGATGGGTTGGCCCATGAGTTCTGCACTCCAACAGGGGGTCATAAATGTGTTCATTCACATCACCGATCGTAATCAGATGGTGAAAAATCTTCTTTGCATCCCGCCCCTATCGGGATTCAAACCCGGTACATACAGCTCAAACTGCCGCAACTTTAACCACTAAAGCTAAATATTTAAAAGAAAATAATAATACAAAGAAAATGGTTTGTTATAACGTAACTAGTCAATTACTGGGATTTACTAGTCGTCATATATCAAGGATAGCTTCAAATATTAGATAAGCTTAGATTAACTTTAGAAAGAACACCACAACCAAAATCATACACAATGAAAATACAAAATGAAGCATACTAAATCAATGAGACAGCAAGACGTACTCATAAAATTAAATGAGGCAACAATGAGATCAGTAACTGAAAATTTAACTCATTTTAAAGTTTTCTTGAATTTGATAAAAAGATTAATTAAAAGCTTATCATAACACGAAATAGAAATTTTAGTAAAGTGCTATATGTTTAATGTACAATGACAAAGTGTAGTGTTTCGTTGTGTGAAAAATTAAACTAATTCAAAAACAAGAAAATTTCTTTTGATAAGTAAGTTTTTGACCATGTCAACAAATCATTATATTGGCCATGCACCAATAGTGGAAACATTTTTTTTTCTTTATGATTATAAAAAATAATAGTGAATATATCAAAAATTAATATAATTCATATGCCAACATTCTTAATAGTAGTTTGAATTGAAAATATTTATATTTCATAAAATTGCAATTTTATATCAGAAAACAAAGAAATTACACAAACAAAACCTAAGTTTTCTTAGATATTTTGTTTTCAAATGTGGTTATAACAGAGGAACTACAAATGTAAGTGGTTTAGTGGTATTATATTTTTCCTACGGAATTATATTTTCTACTCCACTGTATTTTTATGAAATTTTAATATTGTTAAAATTATTATTAACACTTATTTCCTTTGCGACGAAAACAAATAAAAGTGACAACAAACATATCGCTGTTACACATATAGTTAATCTAAGTCTTAGTGATTGTCGAATTCTCAGATGCTTCTTCAATCTTTGTTAAAACTGCAAATTGTTCTCTTTTTAACCGAAATCATGACGCAACGTTTTTTTTAACTATTGTACTATCGACAATCTTACTTCATATAGTTGTAAATAATTAGAAGATGCCAAATCACTTTCTACGTCGTGGAGCCACTGTCACCGTGACCTCTTCAAGATGTTTCGTAGTATTTGAACATAATCATCCGTCGCGAAGAAACTTGATCAATGAGAGACCGATTTGGACGGAATCCTCCTTGATACCGATAATTTTCTTTTACTGGTAAGCTGTTCACCAAGATTTTCAAGGTCATCTCTACAATGTGTTACAATGTATATCCTTGCCACTGCCGTTGTGACACTCATTGTCCACACTTTTAGGCGATTGAGCTATTTGAAGAGCCACTAATTTGAGCATTTTTAGATTAGAATATTTTCGATTAGATGTCCTTACTAACAAGGCTTCATGGGAGCAGTTACGTGACTAAGTTCTTTAAAAAACTGCTAAACACAAAAGAACCGTTCTTAACTAAATAAAATAGATAAATAACTTTATTTTAATAAAATATCTCTTAAATTTCACAACTTTAAAATAAATAAAATAGTGCATTTCAGAATAACTTCAGAAAATGTGTTAGATTACCGGTAATTAGTAATGTGCAAGTAACTCAACTAAACGAAGCAGCGATTACTTGAAAATTAATATATTCTTACTTGCTTGTTACGTTTTATCCAGACGATAGTCATTTTGGACGATATGGATTATGGATCTTGGATATGCACATATTATTAGTTTAGTTTTTAGCCAGTTTTAAAAGTGTTACAATAACAACGTATAATGGACGTAATATATCTGAAGTATTGATTTAATTGAAAGAACTAAATTTTCAGTTTGTTAAATATATATTTTATTATGAAACGAAAACAGCATATTCATGTATGGCTATAATAAAGTAATAATGATTAAACGTGCCACTTGCGATCCATGCAGAAGTATTCTTTCGTATAAAGGAGAATTAACGTCTAACTTAAGTGAGATACATATTGGTGTGCTTATTGAGTAAAACGCACAAAATCGAATAATTCTCAATCATATACTTCTTCTGTTGTGTCTGATAAACCTACTACTTCAAGAACAGCTATATCAAATACACCATAGCGCTTATGTGCTATCTGCTAGTTCGAGTTTTAGTACAAACGTTGCTGTTAATGTATCCTAAATTAAAAAAAAACCAAACAATTAGGCATTAATCAATTTGTTACGACACCACCAACAATTGCCAGACAAAACAATTTAACGATCTTGTGTTGAAAATGATCGTTAAAGATATGCAATCATTTCCAACTTATGCAATTAAGTTAATACTGTAAATCTATCGTAGAATTTTTACTCGGAGAACACATTATGTTGCAAAACAGAAATATTTCCAGGAACAATTCATTAATAGTACGGTTTTATAGTTAAAAAACGATGTCGCACGAGGCGAAATTTACATTTAACATGTTTCAACGCAAGTGCTAGTTCAAAGAATGTATAAATGTAGCATTAGGTGTCCTCGATGCAGGTTAAATTGAGTAGAATGGCATATACTCGATGAATTATGAAGCTTGCTCGAATATTTCCCGTTAGTAACTGTCGAGAAGTGCAGACCAACATATCACCATGTCAAAAAACATGGCACTTTTTGATGGTCTCACTAGAACTCTCTACAATATTAAAAAAGATATACATAGTACGTGTCGTAGTTTAATGGTTAAGAGTGTTTCTCATCACGCCACGAGTTCGATTCCTGCCGTTGACCAAAAATTAACATGCAACCGGATAACAGGATGTTTGTGTGTAAAAACATTCGTTGGGCTGACCACTTATACAATGTGCACTAATCGTTAAAAATTGATTCGTATAAGGTCTCAGTTTAGACGCGGTAAATGCCGTTTACGGCCCATAAGCCATAGGTTATTTTTACGTAGTACGTGTGTCGAAAATTTATTCAGTTCATTATTAGCTGTATTAAAAAAATGATTTAACAAAATTAATTTAAATCTTGTGGTTACCAAACAAGCGTTTACAAATCCGCGATTTAAGAAACGCGATTTAAGAATCCGTGAATGCTAACGTGACCGAGATGCTTAGAAATCAACAAATTGAATTGTTACAACTAATTGACTCTGTTTTAAGCACAAATTCCAAGATAAAGAACTTGATTTGGAAAAATTTTGACAGTCGAAACCAAAAATCAGCACACCTCTATCATCGGCGATTGTAAAAAAACGGCAATAATACGAGAAATCGAATTTGGATCGAAAGAGCTAGTATCTATAGGACTAGCAAGGCTAGCGAACAAATATCTCTAAGTCGCAATTCGCCTAAAAGTGGAAAATTTGTATTTAAAATAATATTTATTTCATCTTTTTGTATTAAAAAATACTGATTTTAAATTTTGTTTTGTCAAATAATTTTTAATGTTATGCCATACCATATGTCAAAGATAAAACTTATGTTTTGTATTGAATTGTGTGGCGAAATAACATTTAACCATTTTAATGTTTTTAAATAATATCAAAACAAAATTTATAACATGAAATTTACCTTATGATTAATACTATTAAAAAGGTAACAATTTTTTTTTTATTAAATACCGATTAAAAGTTACAATTGGCCTAACCATAAACATATGTAATTGTGAGTTAAATCATCAAATTAACTATCCAAAACTTTTCATTAAATCAAATGTTAGTTTTTTATTGACTGGTGGTTCGCAATGCGATGCATATTTTAAAACTCATTTTCTTATAATATAAACAGAATCACTTTTAACTGTCAATTCTTTTTTTAATTTTTTTATATATCAAAAACTCAAATACTTTTTTAGTATTTTGACTAACATCTGGACTTAACTTGTTTTTATTTGACTACATTTAAAAGTTTTAGTCCATATCAGTACCATAATGGGAAGTTTGTATGTCACATTTTTTTCTAACCCTGATATATGGTATTGTCATCTGGTAAAAAACTAGAAATACATTTTTTTGTATGCACCATTGCGCATCAATAATTAGTGATTTTAAGTATGATAGTTCTAGATAAAATATAGTGTGACATCCATATAATGGTTTCTTTATTCAGCAGCTCATGACCTTAATTCAATCTTCAAGTAATATAGTATATCTTCATTAAATAGTACTATTATTAAAAAATTCAATGTTCCAAAAAAAAAATACCGAGAACGTGAGCAAACGATAACGAATACTGAAAATGTTTAACTATTTCGTCTGGTTTATTCTTAATATGTTTTCCTATTTAAGTTAAAATAAAATTTATTTATTTAAAATTTTGCAAACTACACACACTATTTTGAACTTGTAAGCTCATTCGCAATAAGATGTGCAGATTATCGATTTTCGAAAATTTACAAACATTTAGATTTGGTTAAAAATTATCAGTTGTTTATCATCCATCCAAAAATTCTCTTTAAGTTGGTACCTTGAGTAAGTATGAATCATCCTTTGGTTCTCTTTTTATTTCTTGTCTGGAAAGCTGTTATGCATGGAGTGTGTTTGACTATTTTAGAAGGATTGGAAATTATAGTGTAGCTAAATTGTTTAAATCAGTCTGAATTTGGGGTTTCACATTTTGATGTTGAAGTTGGCTGCCACTTATCATTTTTTAAATATTAAAGCTGAATAAAACTAACAAAATTGATTAATTTTGATTTTTTTTTTAAAAAGAAAGTTATATGTTTTGCCAAAGGTGTAAATGTGAGGGTTTTGTGTAACTGTTTGTTCTTAAATATAATAACGGATATAAAAATAGAATGAATAGTCGGATAGAATGAATGCTCAGGATAGCTTTATATAGCTGTACCAAACTATTTATTAATTTAACTATTTATTATTATTCTCTATTGTGAAATATGTGGACATATCTTCAAAACCAGCATATGATGAGATAACCCGAAGATTTTTTTCAAATTATTTTAGCTAAGGCGATACGAATACATATGAGGAATTAAAAATGGCCCTAACTTACAAGCAATTTTAAATCTTTAGTGTAAAAATGATAAATAGTTTACTAAAAATTGTAAAATTCTAGAACAAAATAAGTTTTCAGATATCTGTTTGATACTCTGTTGAACATATTAAGGTAACCAACCTATGATCGCCGTAATGACTGACTTGTACTTCTCCTATCACGACATTTATAGTCAATTATTTATTAATAAGACTCATTTCAAACTTGATATTCTTGCGACTTTCTATAATTATTTAAATTATAATATAAAAATATTGTTTTATTAATAAAAATGATTAACTCAATAAACGCCTATAGTTTTACTGATTAAACCGTAAATGTGCCGCACCCGTATTTAGTTAATTAATAACAAGGCGCAAACATAAAATATTAAGAGATAAAACAATCCAATCAAATGGCTCAGTGATTAAAGCTGCTATAGGGGCAGGATGCAAAATGAATTTTTCACCATCTAATTACGTTCGGTGGTACGAATGAACTTTTGAACCTCTGTTGGAGTGAAGAATTTATGGGCCATCCCATCTTCCTTGTCTGTACTATAGATTGGCATGGAGCTATGCAATATGCAGATGGGCCTACGTAAATAGGATCTTAGACGTTACTTCCTCGACAGATTGTATGTATATTAACAGACAGATATTAAAAAATAAATATTAGTTTTTTTTATTATTATAAAAAGTTTTAAATAATAATGTTTTATGTATAATTAAATTCACATTTTCAATAATCATTAAGTTTTGACAGTCTCTCTTTCAAAATACGTTGTTAAAATAACGAACAAAATGAGGTTGGAAAAACACATTTAATATTAACAGTAGTTGCGAATTGTTATAAAAGCTCAGTTTTCACATAAATATACTCCAGTTATCCCTCTTCTAACCAAATAACATCGCACAAAATGATGTATAACATAACAACAAAATGTTAACCATTTATCATAACCTTACTAAAAAAAATCATCACAAAAATAATTTAATTTTTATTACGAGAATAACCTAAAATTGTATTTAATAATAAATATGTTATTTCTCATTTACATATTATGGTATAACCACACTGACAGGTAAAACACAAAACTTCATTAACATTATATTATATATTTTATGTATATTTTGTATTATTATTTAAAACCGCAATTAGAGTGAAAAAATAATAAGTTTTAATTACATTTCATTTTGATGTTACAAATGAAATAATTATTAATGAATTTGTTTCTATGTATAACTATCAACTCGTACGTGTATCTTATATGTTTTTAGAAAATTACAGTAGATGAGCTTCCTAAGAAATGGAGCACTGTGATAGTGTAAATTGTTCATGTACAATACAACTTCAAAAGTCTATCACATTACACTTAATCCAAGTAATAATTATACCAACACACACTCGGTTATATTTACAGAAAAGATTTAACACAAAACGGAGAAAATAATTAGAATTTTATACTTTCTCAAGCAATAAAACAAGTAAATACAAAACAATCTCAAAGGTTAAATCTAACATTAAACATAATAAAACAAATAATAAAAGTTGTGTATAACCGAAAACCAAACAAACGTTAACAAGTGTTTAAGGTCAAATTCATGGTAAATTATATCGGACGGTAAGAACAAACTATATATTGAAGAATTCTCATTTCATATTTCTGTAAGAAAATGAAATGTTTAAGATGAAAAAATTTGAGGAATAAAAAAATTTGATTTTAATTTTTCATTCCAATGGGTATAATATAACCACAAATTATTATATTTTTGAGAATGAATGTAAAGTTTTACAACGAATTGATGTTGACCTGGAAAAACAACAATAATAAAATTATTCGGAAACAACATCAACCACTGTAGCCTAAATGTATTGTATGTGATACGGTTTTTATTTTATGATATGTTTGTGTAACGACACATACACTAACGACAAAAAAAATAAAAAATCGATATCGATTTTATTTTGTTGGTATTATTTAATACGAGAGTGTGAAACATCGAAAATAATATCCCAAATGATAGAAATATATATATATATATATATATATATATATATATATATATATATATATATATATATATATATATATATTTATATATATATATATATATATAAATATATAAATATATATAAATATATATATATATATATATATATATATATATATATATATATATATATATATATATATATATATATATATGTATATATATATATATATATATATATATATATATATATATATATATATATATATATATATATATATAAATATATATATATATATATCATACTGTTTATGATAGTATTTGATGTTTAAAATTATAATAGTTATTAATGTTATAAGATCTAAAATTAAAAACAGTATGATTCAGCATTCTAAAATGAAGAATATTATAAAACGACATCCTTCGTAAAAGTGAAACACCTCAGGACAATATCTTATTCCGACAATCCAATCAACTTCTTGCATATGCAGATGATATCTGTGTGATTGGATTAAATGGCAACGAAGTGAAAGAGATACTTGATCCACTGGAACAGTTTTCAGGTTCCGTTGGTTTCAAAATCAACGAGTCCAAAACCAATATCTGATCTCTGGTTTTCGAGATCAAGATGCAAGTGATTTCAGTAGTGGAAACCACACGTTTGAAGGAGTGATGAGATTCAAGAATCTTGGATCTCTCATTACTCAATGGGAAAACAATGGCCTGTAAAAACCGCAAAAAAACAAAATAAAAAATAAAACGACATGTTAAATATTTATGTATATCATAATTTATTGATTAAAAATTATAAATCCATAATAATTATTAATGCTCACTAAATCTTGCGCAAAGTTCAAGTCACCTTCAACAAATTATGTCATCCAACACGCGTGGAGGTGAAGCATAATCAGCAATTAATTTCTATTTTGATACATTACTTTAGCATGTAATTCATATATTCCATTAAAATTATCTTTGTACTTTGAGCAACCAAAATCACGTGTCATTCTGCAAACGATATACTAAAATTTAAGTTTATTTGCTATTGGTCATTCTAATCGGAAACAATAAAATATTTGTCAATTATATTGTTTTGAAGTAATACCATTCCCCCGTTCCTAACAAAAAAGTGCTATCGGTAAACCATAACCATAACTGGTGCAGTTGAAAAAAAAACAATTAAATCAAAACTGCAAGTGTAAAATATTACACTTACAAATAGTTATTCAAAGAAAACAAAAATCTAAAACTAATTTATTCAGCAAAGGAAACATTTGGGAGTTTAAAAACAATTCATTTGTGCCTGATCAGCATAGATTACAGCTACAATAAATATGAAAATAAATTTTGTTATTAACCTAACGGTAAGTTTTTTTTCATGTAAAGACCTAAATAACTACACAATAAAATTGTTAATAACTAACCTAAAACTAGAATTTGTTTTGTAAAATAATAAATCTGATCGGTTTATTTGTATATTACGGGGACCCGAATTAAAAAAGGCTGACTTAAAAAAAGTGTTTTAGCGGACTTAAAATGAGTGTTTTTATTTCATTTTAAAAATGACATAAAATCTGTATGAAAATGAAATCAAAAAAGCTGACTTTATAAATGCATATCATAAGTCATTTTGAAATTGAATTAAGAATTGTGTTTAAAACTGACATAAAATGTGCATTTCTTAATTCATTTTGAATATGAATTAAGATATGTATTTATAACTGAACCAAAATGTTCCTTTTTCATATTGAAAATGAATTAAAATTCATTAATGAACGCATTCCTTGAAAATTTCAAATGGCTTTAATTTTCTAAAAGTTTGCAATTGTCTTTTGCAAATTTTCATTAATGAAAACACGTGTATTTATTTTCAACTTCTTATAATTTAAGAGAAACAAAAAATTTTAAAATAAGATTAGTGTTCCAGAAATTTGCAGTTTATTGTGAATTAAAATATGCATTTTTTAATTCATTTTGGAAATGATTTAAAATATCTATTTATAAAATGACAAAAAAAATGCATTTTTTATGTCATTTTGAAAATGAATTAAGATTAGTGTTTCTAAAATGACATAAAATATGCCTTTTTTATGTCATTTTTAAATTAAATTTGTTTTTGTAAAATACCTTTTTTAATTCACAAAATTTACTAAAAAAATGAATTAAAAAAAGTCCCATTTTTTCATATAAAAACACTTTTTTTAAGTCAGCTTTTTTAAATTCAGCCTTTTTTAATTCAAGGAGCCGTATATTACTTATAATTTTAGTTTGTGAGCGAATATCGCATCAATTAAAAAAATAATTACTCTGCGTTTGAATCTCGTTTAAAATGTTTATCTTAAAGTTCATAAGTAATAACACGAAAGACGACATTTTAAACATAAACAGAAAATCAGTTCATTACAGTTAGAGAAACTTATTAAAAACAACGAAAGGATAAGTATTCGGTTAATTGTTTAATGTTATTTAAAGTTGATATAGCAAAATCTAGTCAATGTCAATTCTGCATAATCTAAAGGATTTAAGAAAGAAATAAAATGTCATTAAGAGCATTGGTTGATAGAAAGGATAGAATAATGTACACTTTCTCACAACGAATTATATAAAAAGTAAACTTTCTCGCGACGAATTATATAGTAAAATTACATACATAATTAGACTTTTAGCAATAATTAGAAGCAATTACAACTAAAACATGTAGGACATTTAAAACATATTAATGAAATTCATTTAAAGAACTGGTTTAATAATATTCATGACAGGACTGAAACCATTAAGTGAATTATTAAGAGCTAGACGCAGTGTTAAAAAAAATAAATTTACAGGAATCAAACATCAAACCAGGTACTAACACTTATTTTAAACATTAGAAAAACCACTTAAGAGAGGATAGTTCCACTTCAAATGGCAAGTTTAATAATTACTCCTGGAAATAATTACAATCCAAACAATAAAAAACCAGAATTCCGACATCAAAGCCAACCTACAAACTAAGAGTTCAAAAACCAATAAATAAATTCTTTAATATCAGCATTGATGGCGAGGATTTTATTCAACAAGCCTCGGAAAACTAAATGAATAAAATAATTTTTCAATTAACTATTTATTATGCTAAATGCCAAAGTTGAACTGCTAACATTCTTAATGGAGGAAATAAACCGTACATTAATAATAAACAATAAAATTACAAAGTAGCATAGCTTCGTGTATAAAATCATTCTTTAGGCAGCCACTTTCGAAAATAACACAAAAATACGAAGAAATTAAAGAATGTGGCACGAAACTAATTAGATATTTGATTTAAAGAAGGTTCTATTGCACTATAAGTACGAATTCCTTATCGTGATCGAGATAGAAGACTACTATGAATTAAATAACATGTAACGACAAATATTTTTTTATTAAATGCAAAAAATTATTAAAATGTTATATTTGCTCTATCACAATAGAAGCCTAATGCTGAAAACATATGGTCAGAATTATGACAGCAGTGAAATAACAATACACACGTTTAAATGTTGTGAATTACACGTATTCTTTTTCTAATTTCGCTGATTAAATCAGTGATGACACCACATAAAACTAGTAAACAAACATTCAAATCAATATGATTTTTTCATTTACTTTTCTGTAAATAGAAAATATTTTTGTATTCTGTCAAAATTAAACCAAAGAATAATTTTAGAATTGGGAAGATTATTACAAATAAGCGTTTTTATTTAATTATTTTATACATTGGTTAACATAAACATAGTTAAATTATATGAAATTTATTGTTGTCCGAATTTTTCTCATCGATTTTAGTTGGTGAATTCACTTTTCTACTGATAAGCGGCAAAGTTATGCTCATTAGTGCACCTGTGAAGTTTGATTTAAATTACAGTTTTTTTTTGGAATTTAGCTTGTCCGGCATATTATTCGCATGAGTGTATATATATATATATATATATATATATATATATATATATATATATATATATATATATATATATATATATATATATATATATATATATATATTTATATGTATATATATATGTATATATGTATATATATATATATATATATATATATATATATATATATATGTATATATATGTATATATATATATATATATATATATATATATATATATATATATATATATATATATATATATATACATATATACATATATATATATATATATATAAATATATTAATATACTAAATCCATCTTATCGCAATTTTCTTTTTTCATGATTTAAGTTTTAGTGTGTTTAATGTACATATGTATGCATGCATGATCTACATTCAAGGAAGTTTAATGTCAATTTCTAGCTAAGGTGGCATTTTAAATTGCATATAAAATGATGTCGACAATATCTAAGGAATATTAAATTCCATCAAAATAAATTAAATTTCGTTTTAAGAAAATTATAATTTTTCTTCAGTAAACAAATACAGCTATAACAAATAAGAAAATAAAAATAATTTTATGAACAACTTTTAATTAATTCAAGAAAATGAAAATTCATCTCTTGAGATTCATGAAAATATATATATTTTTTGTTAATCAAGAAATTTTCCACGATTTCTTTGTTTAATTTTTATACTTGATATAGTAAAAAAGTAAATAAATATTAAATTCGAACAGATTTTTTTGTTTTAAGCGCAGATCTTAACATGCTTGCACAATTTTTCTGTATTCATTAAAAAAAAGCAATTCAAATATTACAATAAAAATCTTTAATCTCTAAAACAATTTTTTTTTGGTGAATTCCAATTTTTCAAGTTATATGAAATCATATTTAAACATATTTTTGTTTCGCTTTTTAATATAATTAGGATTTCTTCCATTCAAAAAGTAAAATAAAAATATCTGTTAAAAATAATATTATTCTGGAAAAGATTTTAATTAAAACGGAAAAGGAGAACAAAGCATTTTTAAATTCTTATAGAAATAAATTAAAGCCATTTTTTAAGAAAACTACATTTTTATTTTATTTTATCGTTTCAACCGTAGCTTTATTGATTCAAATTAATTAAAAAACTTAAAAATGTATGTGGTTGCGTATAAACCAAATATATTTACCAATCGTCGGAATTAAGTGATTATGATAAAATTCTTGAATCTAAAAAAAGAAATGGAGAGCAGACTAAATGTACATCGTTCAACCAAGGCTTTATTTCTGAAACAAGCACCAGCCCTAGTGGATGTTAATAAAAAATAACTATTGCCAGCAGTGAAAATTGATGTTTCTTGAAAATATATTAATTGATCATGGTCAGTACGTATTATGCTGAAAACAGATGGTCTGAATTTCTGCCGGCAGCACTGCTGACAGTGCTGCCTGCAAATTACATGAGTGTTTTTGTCTGCCGCTTCTAGCAGAACTCGAACTGTCAAAGTATTTTTTTATTTTTTGTGTGTTATAAAAAAATCGAAAATAAAATACAATTAACGTGAGTGTTTTAATAAAAAATGATTATGTTTAAATAAAATGATCATGTTTTATTTATGTTACAGTGCATATCTTGATAAAGTTTAGTTATGTAGGGAAAAATTAAAATACAACGCTATGTACGCGGTCAATTTAAATCGAAATTGAGAGATAATTGCACGGTATTTTATATAAGCAACTGGATATAATTTCACAAGATATTTCACGAGATATATGTGAACCAATGTATAAAATGCTTAAATAAAAACACAAATTTGTCATAATTAATTCAGTTTATTATTTTTCAATTTTTACAATTATATTGTTCCTCCATTTTGTTTTGACACCATACAAAAATATTTTCTATCAACTGAAAACTAAATGAAAAAAACAACTTGACGTTAGTCACGATTTACGTTTTTATTAGTTTTGTGTGTTGTCGCCCTTATTCTCATCAAAGAAATTAGAAATAGAGACATGAAGCAGAATTCTAAATGTCGAGCAGAATACATGTAATTCACTTCATATAAGCGTGTGTATTCTAATTCGCTGCTGTCAGAATTCTGACCATCTGTTTTCAGCATAATGCTCCATTTAAGATATGATTTTATTACAGTTTTACAAAAACAAATCGGACACCACCAAAACTAAAATAACCCCCCGGTTAAGTACCCGGAAATGAGATTGAGGATTCACACGTGGAACGTCCAGTCACTTCGAAAACCAGGCGCGTTTGACGGCTTAATCACATACATTAAGAGTATCAGCTGGAACTCGCAGCGCTCTAAGAAACTCGATGGCCTACAAGGGGAGACCATGTGTTCCAAGGCTATACCTTGCTACACTGATATTAGGATAATCTGATGGGCTCTATTAACGTCGAAGCGGTACTCAATACATGGCGTGAACTTCTTTCTGACCTATTTTTCCTAGCTGTATTTAAAAATTCTCAAAAACAGAGGTTTTCATTGATGATATCAGAGATGGTCATTGAGGATTCATTCTATGAGGAATTCACCATGGCCATGCAGATATTAAATACAAACCGTTCATCAGGAGTTGATTGCATTAATTCAGGGCTCTTGATATAAGAAGAGTTAACTTTGTTGAACTGTGTTTTCGACCTTGTTCGATTGGTAAAGCGAAATGAAATTATGCCTGAAGAATGGAAAGTGGCCGCGTTATGCTCAATATTACGTTATGCTAATAGAAGGAGAAGAGGTCGCTGTCGGCGACGATGGCTCCACGCGTAGAGAACGATCTGGCATCTTCTAACTGCTTGCAACAGTATGAAGAGTTGGCCTGTGATTGAAACCGATGGAGTCAAATTGTTGACACCGTACGGGGGAAAAAAGGCAATATTTAGTGTCAATAATCAACATAGTGATGGCAAAACTAATATGATTGTATCAACAAAATATTAAATGGTATCAAAATTAATCTAATTCTTCTTCTAATTAATCTAATTCTTCTTCTAATGTCTTCTTCTATAGTTATTGTGCAAGTGCTTATATAGTGTTTATATGCGTGTTTTTACAACATAATAAATACATTTGCTTGTCATCGAAAGTATCGCTTGAAAGTGATTGTTCGCTTGAAAGTGATTGGCGATAGAGAAGATGGTTTAATTTACTAGTATTAATACGTAGTAATAATTTACAGCCAATATTCATTTTCTGACACTAATTATGTAAAATTATTTTTTTTCGATTTTCAGTAAAATCTGAAAGTTTTCGTACAGTATTGACATTGAGTAAAAAATTAACTCATTATCGTGAAATTGGTGTTTTACAAAAGTTTTAAGTAGTACTAATATATACTAAGTCCCTGTCCGATTTCTGTAATAATGAAATAATTTTGACATAAGCGAAATAATTTGCTCTTCCATTTTTTGATGTAAGTTCGTTTGCTGTCCGAATTCTGAAAAAGTTTGTAGAAATTAAAATTAAAATGGATATAAAAATAGTTTATAATTCTAATAAGTCACAATTATGATTGAAGTAGAGTTTGACCCTAATATATAGTGTTATTTATCTTAATAACATACTATATGCATATAAGAATTAAAATATGTTATCATTATAAATTAAACAATTAGTTTTGCATTAATTTGTATTATATAATGATTAGTATATCAATTGTTGAATAAAATTGTTTAAAAAACTACATTATTCGAGATGGCCCAAAATGGTTAAAACAAATCGCACACATATTAATGTATAAGTGTGTATTTAAATTAGTTATACAAATAGCACAACAAGATAAAAATAAAATTTTATACGTAAAATTTAAGTATAAACCACTATACATGTAAACAAACGTTCGCGATGTAAGTCGTTTTTGCATAATGAATTTTTTAGCGGAAATTTTCATGCCTCTTTGTTCGCTATACATGTGAGCTTTTTCATGCAATAAGAGAAACAAACAAAATGCAACGCACTTGATTTAGTAGGTATTGAAAGAAATAGTAATTAAAAAAATTGCAACGACAACAAAACACTTAAAATGGTGTTTTTAATGTATTCTATGTCAAATTGTGCAAAGGATAACTGGAAAGGCTAAACTAACTGTTAGTAATACACTTTAGAGAAGAACAAATTATTTGGTAGAAAATTGTTACAAGCAACAAGACACTGTTTAAGTTTAAAATTAGAATAACGCATCTTTTCATAAATATAATAATAATCTTTAAGAGGCCGTAAACGGCCTTTATCGTGTCTCAACTGAGACCTTAAGAACCATTTTCACGATTGGTGCACATTGTATTTGGTCCGCCCAACGAATGTTTTACATACACCATGGCATCCGTATTTTATGGCATCCGCTGCATACTAATTTTTGGTTAACGGCAAAAATCGAACTCGAAACCACGTCGTGATGGCTTAACCATTAAACTGCAACCGGCGATTTTCATAAATATAGAGTTAACTAGAAGAGGTTTACAATTTTTTCCGTAATTTTAGAACTGTGATCGCTGTATTAAATAAGTTTAAATTTTCAGCAGTAAAGTGGATCCATTTATTAATGAGTTTTCTGTAAAAAATAAACGCGAGCCCGAAATTTTATTTAAAAACACACCGTTATGTTTAGTGGAAGGAACTGAAAATTCGGATTGCCGGTATCAGTTTATGCACTTTTCAAAGGTTGTCCTCTTTTCGATAAAGTTAAATCAGACTTAGAAAACAAAATTATACAATATTAGTTCAACGATTTATACGATTTTTTTAAGAACTGTTTACACAACACAAATATCAAAAATGTAATAAGAAATCATAAAATTCGTTGTTTTAAAAGATCTCAATTTTATTAGAATTTATTTTGATGATTTTTGTAACATAATTTAAAAAATTTAAACACTATTTTAAAATAAATTATAGGAAACTATTTTCAGTAAAATTTATGCCTCGTAATAAGTTACTGCTTTGAGCAAAAGTTTATCCGGATTGATGATTTTGCTAAATTTTAAATCTAAACTGTAATCTACAAAACATTTTATTTCCAAAATCACAACTATACTAAAATTCTGCATTTTGCAAATTCGCAAATTATGTTAGTGTATAGGAACATAAGGAAAAGTATATGAAATCAAGAATTTATTTGTCACTATTCCAACAAATAAATGCACAGTAAAAAATTTTCAGTGAAAATTACGTGAATTTTCAAGTGGGCCGAACTTTTTCATGCAAAAATGCACAACCAGTTAAAATTACATAGATATGTAATATTAAATTTTGTACACCGTAAATTTACAAGTAAAGTCATGTATACCTGTTTACATGAACAAATTTGTGATTTTCCAGGTTATAAAATTATTTGCAAGAAATTGTTTTGTAAGAAAAAATAATTATAAAAATTTAATACTATAAATTATAAATTTGCTAGCAAGACCTGTATACTTAAGTTACAAAGCTTATAATTTTGCAGGAAGTTTGCAGATTTATGGTTAAAAGAATGTAATTTAGCATTGAACCCTTGTAATATTGAAAACTATTGCTCAAATTTAATAAATCAAACCGTAAATAAGATTTTGCATGGAAAATATTACTGTGAATGTGGAGGCATAGAGTCCACAATGCCCAGCCAAACAAATCTTTGGTGTTCCAG
Organism: Tipula lateralis; assembly: GCA_963932295.1. Classification (NCBI taxonomy): domain Eukaryota; kingdom Metazoa; phylum Arthropoda; class Insecta; order Diptera; family Tipulidae; genus Tipula; species Tipula lateralis. The sequence continues at coordinate 97,184,205 of OZ010737.1, read as the reverse complement.
ACATTTCTCTTCGACCACGCTTAATATTCTAGGCCCGAAATATATATCCAACAAATTCGATTTTGGCTTTGATAATAATACTTTATATATAATAACGTTGTAATAGACTAGCAAAGTTCATCGCGACGAATAAAAACAATTAATTGTGGTTTTGGTTTGTAAACTTACGGAATTCACACAATTTTACATGAAGTTAGTTCTTGGTTACATTAATTTCTCTCAAATTTAAAAAACTAAAATAGGAAAAATAATAGAATAGGTATGTTATTATATTTTACTTCAAATATCTTCCAATTTTATACTCCTGTTGAATAATACAAGAATAATATATTTTACATAAGAATGTGTGTAAAAATACTAAATACTTTATTATAGACAATTTTGAAATTTACGCTAATAAGTTACCAAAATTTCTATTGAAAATTCAATTTATTTTTTACTGTGTGATATGTATTAAACTGATTCTAAATTTCAAAGTATATTAATCAAACAATTGTTTAATATTCACATTGCGCAAAACTTATAATTTGGAATTTAAATTTATTGAATTTAAACTGAGTAATATATTAAACCATTTAAAGCATAGAAGTCAATATAAATTTTTTTGCTAAACGATTCAGTTTTGAATATTCGTAATAATGAGCAATATATTTATTTTATTTGTGATCCATATTGTATTTCAGATTTCAAATTAAACCTACACACTTGATAAATTCAACAACAATATATATTTAATCAAATGTTGAAACGCATATGTAATATATGAATTTATAAAGTTTTACTTTTGCAATGTGAACGTTTCGAACCAATATAACAATCATTTAAAACTCAATTGTATAGAAAATCACAATTGTCCTGACATTTTATTAGATTATCACGCTACAATGGATAATAAATGCTTCCAGAGGAACACCCAAAATTTGATATATTTTGTCTCTGATATTTCTGTTTGTCAAAATAACAAAAACACGAAAAATAATATTGAACCAAGCAAACAACGCTACATAAAGGATGGTACAATATAAATGTATTTGTATGTATGTATATAGTCAAAAACGTCTCGATCCATATCGAACCATCCAAACCAGTAAAAACTCTAAAGATTATTTATTATCTGTTTAGTTTTCCTAAGGCATATAAATGTATTCTCAACTTGAATATCGATTATTTACTAAAAATAGAAAAAATTCAAATAATTTTCTCATCATTCAATTCGTTTTTTTTGCACAATCAAATTGTTAAAGTGAAAACCAATAAATTTCTAACCTAAAAAACAAAATGAAAATTGTTGGGGAAAAGACTACCAAATAAACAAATCACAGGGAATATGAACGTACATACATGTCAATATACATAGTTATACATATATGAACATGTACATTTTTTTGCACTGTTGTTTACATTTTCCAAAATTCCATTTCTATTCGAATTGATAAATTTACAAGCTCCACATATTTGACAGATTGAGCATTAAGAAAAAAAAATTACATTTGGGCTGTAGATTCTTCTTTTTACATCAAAACATAATTTGTCAAATTCGAATTATCTGAATTTTTCGTGCTTTCGTTTTCAGCTCTTTCGTGAAAATGTTTCGAAAAGTATTTGGTGACATCTGTTTCAAAGTCTTTTTACAATATGTACTTAGCGCATATAGAATAACGCATATAGAATAATTGAAAAACTTATGACTACGATACAACATTGTGTTTTAGGTGTATAGGTTCCAGATTCGCTATGCAAAACATTAAAAATTGATTTAACTGCTGTTTTTCAATTATTTTTTTAAATAATAAAATAGTTTTTAATCAAAAATTTGAATGTTGAAATACAAATTGATCTATTCGTATATATAAACAAACAAAGGAAAATAATGTATCTTAAAAATATTTAAATTTATTTCCATAATTTACATAATTTATCTCACCTTTACTAAAAATCATAATTATGATAATTAAAATCCTTTATGCTTTAATTATTTTACAAAATTATGTATATATATATATATATATATATATATATATATATATATATATATATATATATATATATATATATATATATAGATAGATATAATTATGCAAATTAATCATACTTTGTTTATTCAAAAGCTCCATGATGAATAATACAATATTATTCTAATAAAGGATATCCTTACCTTAGAAATAAATTAACTATTTTGTAATTATTTAATTGGGTTTGTCTTCATCTTTTAAAGTGAATAGACAACTCTTCATTTAACACATATGCATAATTTTATTGAATTGAAATTTAAACAAATTATGTTTGACGTTGAAATAAATAAATATTCTACTAAAATAAGTTTACTGTAAAAACTCATACCACAACAGAAAGTTAAAAACTCCTTTTCAATTTAATAAAGGTAAATATTCTACACTACATCACCAAAAATTTGAGATTGAAATCAAACCCGATTAGAAAAATTAAAGATTGTGGTCTTAAGAAGCATCGTTGTAGCACTCTGGTATGGCAAAACGAAGATTTCTCTAGCGATCTTTGTGCGGTCTAGAAATGCACAAATTCATTATATTCAATATTGCTGCCATTTGGGAGTCAAATTGTAATCTAAATATGTCAGAACTAAATAATCGATGTATGTGTATAAATATTATTTATATGTTTCTGTTACATGTAAATTTTTCATCTGATTGTAACAATTTTTTAAAAAAAAAAACTTTTTTTTCAACTTTCCAGATTCCTAGCGGGGTTAATAAACTAGATCAATTTTGAACAAACACGTTAACTCATTCTTTATCCAATATAATATTAAGATATTGATATGCTCCTTAATAAAAAAAACATGAATAAACTTAGCTGATCAAAATTCTTTTAAAACGATAAAAATTGAACGCTACACCGTGGAGCCATCGTCGCCGACGGTGTTGTTTTTAATTTTAAAAGTGGACGTAGAGTATATAAAGCCCGGTTGCCATCGGCAAATCCAAAATTTTTGAATATCATTACACCTTTAAACGTGTGGTAACCACCAATGAAAACAATTGCGTCGTGGTTTTAAAAAAACCAGAGATCAGATATTTGGTTTTTGACTCATTGATTTTGAGACCAACGGAAGCTGAAAACTGTTCGAGTGGATCAATTACTTCTTTCACTCCGTTGCCAATTAATCCACTCATACAGATATTATCTTCATATATGCAAAAGGTTAATTGATTGGATTGTCGGAATAAAATATTGCCATTTAACACAGATGTACGTATTTGGTATTCGAAAATATTCAAACGCATACCATAGCCTTTCTCGGCTTGCAAATCTACGAATTCCTAAACATCGTACAATGTTTTGTAGTACTTGAAAAGAATCATCCGTAGGGAAAAACATGATGACTGACCGATCACCGATAATTTCCTCCAGTGGAATTATTCTTCCCAAGCAGATTTCGCCCTTCTTGAATATTGGGTATAACACGACCACTTTCCATTCCTGAGATATAACTTAATTTTGCCAAAACAATAGAACAAGGTCGAAAAGACAGTTCCACAAAGTTAGCCCTTCGAATATCAAGTGCTCGTATTAATGCAATCAACTCCACATGAACGTTTTTTTCTAATCTGCATGGCCATTGTGAATTAAGTAGGCCTTTTTCTGTCTACAAATTCGTTTAGCTGCCCTTCTAGCAATAATTGGTTGATTGTTTCTTGTAATTGTAAATCGAGCTTGCAGTCATTATAGGTGGTATTCCTTTGCTCAACAGTAAGAAGACACTCTTCCTCATCAAACCAATAATTGTTTGGCGTAGTTTTCACTATACTGAGAGTGTAATGGACGGCATCGACCATAAAGGTTTTCAAAACTTCCCAAACAGTATTTACTTCATCACACTGTTTATTAGATCGCAAGATACTATTGCGATAAGATGATGATATTTTAGTAGTGTTTCATAATTTATCAGAACTTCACAGTAGAGTTGTGCTGTATGTTCCTTTAGCTGCAAAACACTGTACAGTATAGCTTTGCAAAAACAGATAATGGTCTACGCCTACGTAAATTGTGGAAGACCGATACGATGGACAACCCGAGCTCGCTCTTTTAAAATCATATATATATATATATATATATATATATATATATATATATATATATATATATATATATATATATATATATATATATATATATATATATATATGTATATATATATATATATATATATATATATATATATATATTTATTTATATACATATATTATAAACGGTCCATACCGCGTCTCAACTGACACCTCACGAACTATTGTAACAATTAATGCACATTGTAGGTGGTCAGCCCAACGAATGTCTTTACACTGAATTTTTATGTCATCCGGTTACATGTTAAGTTTTGATCAACGGCGAGAATCGTACTCGAGACCGCGGCGAGAGATCATTAAGCTACAACCAGCTTCATATATTCGTATTAAATTCGTGGTATTTAATACTAACTTGTTACTATTTAGCATTAAACATTTCTATTTTATTTTGCTAAAATGTCGATATAACCCTTGTATGGAGAACCAATATCCCCATTTTTTGTTTACTAGCGTAGAAACAGATAATGAAATCTCATTCTGGTTCAATCGCAGTAAAAATAAAACACTGTTCTGAAAGATATATTCAAATATGTATTTAAATTTATTCGGTTTGTCGTTCTGGGCCCTAAAGCTCATTATAACATATAAAATTTCCGCTAATGTATCTGTACAATATTTTGAAGTTTTGGTGCGCATCCTTTGCTGTATATTTATGTGATATAAGGTCTATTATTTTCCATTTATTTTCCCATTTTCTGCCAGTACTTTTTATGCTATAGATAATTTCTATATATAGTCGTTTCGTATTTTTTTATGAAGTCCTACAAGTATATTATTTTTGTATACGGTTATTATTATTTTGATTGCTTGTCATTTTGGAAATGAAGGTGAACTACATAAAATGAGAAGCAAACAAAAGAAAACCAAAAAAATGCGGACATTAACGATGTTGGTGGTTTTGTGACGATTATATAATAAGGATGATGATTATGACAGTATAACAACGCTAATTTTACAATAAATAACTTTTAAATGATATTGTGGATATATATGACAAAAACTGTAATTTAAAATATTGAACTTTTAAACAGTTTGTTTCGAGGAATGTGTATAATGCATTGGTGTCATTAAGTGATATATCAATTTGCTTGCTTCATATGTAGAAGAAATTATTACCTATCGTTTTAAGAAAGTATGTGTTGTTGGCGGATGCAGATGTTCAATACTAAATAATTTACACGCGTTAGCTTTACAATTCTGTATGTGGTGTACTTAGCACGAAACAAAACAACAGCTAATTATCAAAATGTATATAAAAAGTTGGATAATACTATAATAATAACCAACCTATCAACTCTATATGTTACATGGCTCACTGATGGAAGCCAACCCTAAAATAAAGACTCATTTTATAATAAAGATATTCTGACGGGATCATACCTGAATAAGATGTTAGATTGATGATCATAAATAAATGTTACCAAAAATCAAACAATCTTATGTAATAAAATTATTCATATTTTATTGTTCATGTATGAAGTATTGTTCATATGTATGAAGTTATTTTTAATAAGGGAAGTAGTACTCATTATTAAAACCATGTTAACTCAATTAATTTTTAAAAATAAATCGAATTCAATTAAATTTTTAGTCTATAAAATAACTTTTTATTAAGATTAGTTAATCGTTCTTATTTAAGTGAAACAAACAAAAATCACACTTTTTAAGAAAAAACAAAATATAATAATATTCTTCAGGCCTAATAATTTATTTTAAAAATTATGTAATTTTAAACAAGTGCTAATCCTGTAAAAAAAATATTGAAAAGGTTGGATCGATTTCTAAATATTCCAAAAACACCGTCGTTCCTATTCAAGTGCAGTGTATATAGCAAAGCTATGATAGAAATTTTGTACATGTCATAAAAGGGGGAGTATATAATTACATTTTTTCTGAAAGGTCTCAACTTGCTGTTGAGCAACGAAAAAAAGCGATGGTTTAAAATTACTTGGAAAAACAAAGCCATTTTGCTAGAAAGACAGCTAAACGAATATGTAGATAGAAAACGCGACTGATGTAAGGCTAAAGCTTTAAGAGTACAACAAATCCGCAATGAACGTAAAACGTGTAGTTTTGTTAATGGAGTTACTAAGTATTCTTAGATATTCTTAGGTTTATATGCTTGAATATTTAGGAATACCAAACAAATACTTACATCTATGTAAAATGATATTGTAACGCAGGTACAAAGAAAAATCAACTATTGAGTGAAGATCATTGATAACTTTTGCCATTAATTCTGGTGTTTGACAAGGAGTCTACGCGTCGATACTTTTTAATCCCTTGTCGGAAAATGATTCGAAAAAATTAAACACCTTAAGACAATATCTTATTCTGATAGTCCAATCAAATTTTTCCACAAAAATGATGATAGTGTAGGAGATGATATCAAACTCAGCCTTACCGCAGGTAATTGAGCTTTATATTATCTAAGTCCATACTTCTCGAAATATTTTACACATCGGATACGCTAAAATTGTACAGAGTATTGATAAAATCCGATATCATGAATGTCGATGAGAGACTTGTTCCTTGATATTTTTTCATCAGACATGAATTCTAACATTCGAGAGAAGACTCATGCCTGTGACGAAAACGTTATTTTGATGGTACACATCGACCTCTTTTCAATCACGAGATCAGAAATATATTAAGAATTCCTGATATTCATGTATAGATATTCATGTGATCTAATTTATTATGTTTGTTTACAGTAATAACAAGTGTCTAAAAACTAATGCAATGAGTTTATTTGACTCGATATGGGCAATGGTGTACGAACGCCGATTATTATATATATATATATATATATATATATATATATATATATATATATATATATATTTATATATATATATATATATATATATATTTATATATATATATATATATATATATATATATATATATATATATATATATATATATATATATATATATATATATATATATATATATATATATATATATATTTATATATATATATATATATATATATATATATATATATATATATATATATATATATATATATATGTATATATATATATATATATATATATATATATATATATATATATATATATATATATATTTAAATATATATATATATATATATATATATATATATATATATATATATATATATATATATATATATATATATATGTCTGTGTTATATATACACTTGATATTATTTAATGTAAATGCAAAAGGACAACAAATCATTACATAAAATAGTGTACATAGATATTACACCAAATATTAATTAAACCAAATTTTAAAGTGTGTTCGTCTCATTAATGTAAATATTATGAGCCTTAAATTAATTCTATAAATTTAAATTTTTGTGTTATCATTTTGTATAACATTAGCTTTTTTATTAGAAAAATAATGTTTCCTTCTAATGTAAAATTTTGGGTACAAATAATTTCATTTCATTCCAGATTTTTGTATAGTAATATAATCTTTAATTATGTAAATAAAAACAATTTTAAAACTATTTGACTTCTAACTTTTATGTTGTAAAAAAGCTATACACTTTAGTTTGAATGGTTGTATTAGTTTAAATTGAAAAAGTTAAGGGAATTGCCATGAGATTTTACCAATTATGTATACATACTTCATTGATTAGTTATGGAATATGATTTTATTCTCAGATGTTATCTCAGATGTTATCAGATATCTCAGATGTTAATGGAATTGGTAACATAACCGTTTTGAGAATTTATTCGTAACTTTTTGTAAACTAACCACAATCTTTATGTGCTGTGTTATTTCGTGTTATACTATAAGTTAAACACCACAATGGTTTAAAATTGAGTGATTGGATGCGTATTAAGTATTAAAGATTATATTAGCGATAAGTTAAGCACAAGAAGTTTAAAAATAGCAAATAATGCTATGAACTATGAACATACTTTTTTTGTAATTTTGTAAGTTAATGGAAGAAATATTGAGATTCTGGTTTACGATGTGACAAAACTGTAAGTTGGTAATAATAATTTAACTAAGCTAGATTTACTGGAAAGACCAAACGATATTTAAAAAATGTTATTATCCAATTTATGATGACTTTGTCGCATAAATCTGTTGAATTTGTTGTTCGGTTTAAGGTAAATGGACGCTTTAAGGTAAATGGATGGGAATGTTTTTCCATTCTATTAAAGAATGGTTACTGAAACGAAACAACATGGTAAATTATGCGACAAAATAAAAGCTGTAGCCCTCAACAGAGTGAAGTTGGCTAGCCGTTTTATGCTTCTAAAAAAGGGTACAAAAGAGGTATATAAATATGTAAAGATGCATTTAAATTTCTGATTTAAAACGAAGAGGTGAACTATACAAATAAATTTTGAAAACCCTTAACCACCAAGTGGCCCGGTTGCTCAAATAAAACATTTCTTTATGGCAGAAATACATATATATATATATATATATATATATATATATATATATATATATATATATATATATATATATATATATATATATATAATAAAATAGATTAAATTGACACTGGTTTCATATAAAAATAAATCGCATAAGATGGATATGAACTTCCAATATATACATCTCTCAAAACATACAAACTAATTTATGTTTGTGCTCTTCTAAATCTATATAAACTATATTGGATTGTAAAGATACTAGTATAGATACTATTCCATAAGCAAAATATATAAATTTAAGTATATTTTACAATTCGGTATCTTTGCAACTAATTCCCAATTTTCTCAGCAATATAAAATAAGCACAAGAACGAAATGTAACTATATATATATATATATATATATATATATATATATATATATATATATATATATATATATATATATACATACTACCGTTAATCGAAACTCTATACTATTATAAAATACGTTATGTTGTATACCAAAAGATATCGATTCCCAAGCCACTTACTAATCCACTTGTTTGTATTCTCGTATTATACTTGATAGAAAATTTTATTATTAGTACAACACTAACAATTTTTGTTGGTTTTTCTTGATTTTTTCAAACTTTAGTTTTCTTCTCCCTTTGCTAAATTGGAAACAAATTCTCTCAATAAGAAAATTAAATTTCATTCATTTGGTGAACGTATACGTACATGATTAAAAGTTTAAGTCTTCTTACATAAGTCAAGAGTCTTGATGTTGTATAACATCTTAGAATACATATGTATGTACATACATAGTAAACTATTTGTCGAAATTAATTAGATCTTAAAATTTCATTCTTGCTTAGTGTAATGGTATTAATTCATACTTATATTTAGCAGTACGTGATGGAATAATCATTTTGATACATTATAAGATATTTTATAATTACGACCTGCTTGAATAGGATTTATCAACAAAAATGAAATTTTATGTTCAAATACCCCAATAAAACAGCTATTTTTCGTGTTGGATATAAAAACTTTTTAAATTACGTTATATTATTAATTCTTATTAGATTCAAATATTTTGATCATTTCGATTATGTTCAGTGATTACTAGAAATAACTCACATTAATTGACATACTGAAATGAACAACAATATACATTTCAAGGGACTCAAGAGCAAAAAGCTCTTAATAAATGAATGTTCAACTATAAACAGGTTATAAACGAATTCTACTGTATATATAAAGAGTACCAGGTACTTTTCCAATTGGGATGCATGCGTGATAACTGTCACGTTTAAATGAAATTTATGTTCGGTATGCGTTGACATTTCACCATAAATAGACTTACACAAGAAACGAATGTAGTTTACAAATGGAAATATATTTATTTCAAAACTTAGTGTTCAGCGAAAAATTATATTTATGCTCTTTGACCATTTTAGGTGTTCATAATCGTCCATCAATCAATAAATCTCTAAATACTTTTTCATTATTCGATATTCATCACCCGACTCGCGAGTGCGTCCTAATGTGAATATTACTCTGGATCTCTCATATAGCACATTGTAGCGTATTTTGAAGAGAGATTTTGGTGTAAAGGCATACAAAATACAGCTTGTCCCGAATTTAAGTCGGTTGACGTTCGTTTTCGTCATCGATTTGGTTCATGGGCGTCTCCAAATTGATCCGATTTTTTTTTCAAGAAATTTTGTTTTGCGATGAAGCTAATTTTCGGCTGCACGAATACGTCAATAAACAAAATTTTCGTATTTGGGCTGATGAACAGCTAGAAGAGATTCGAGAGCTTCCAATACATCATGAAAAATGCTAGGTTAGTGTGGTTTGTGGGCAGGTGGACCGTTTTTCTTTAAAAATGGTGAAGGGCAGCGTGCAAACGTCAATACGCAAACTACAGCGCAATGATAAATTAATTTTTACTTTCAAAACGTGGCCAACAGCAGAACAAACCATCGATTAAGTGAAGGAAATTTTAATGAGAACGTTATATGGAGAAAGGGAACTGTGAATTTACATGCAAGATCTGACGATGTGTCGTACGTTTTTATGGAAGTATCTAAAATTAGTTGACCACGAACATACAACGAGAAAATACCACGCGTAATTATTAGAATATTGGCCGAAATGCTCGAAAGAGTGCTGGAACATTGGCCCATAGATTGGATCATCTAAGAACCAGTCGCATACATTATTTAAAAGAAATAAAACATTAAATGTCATTAACTGAGCTTACGTCACAAATACAAATTCCCGCACAATTTTTTAGTTTAAGTTAAACCTTATAAGTTTATTTATCTATGATAAATTATGGTTAATTATTACTGGTATTCGTGGAAGAAATATAGGAATATTTGATTCTAATATGAATGAATACTATAATGTAATTTAAAAGTTTGATAAATACAAGACTAAATATCTAATAAAATTTTAATTTTAGTATGTGAACAATAGTTAATTTTGTAGTTGACACGAGTTACTACAAGTATGGTATGTTTAACGACTATAACCGTAATCAAATATCAACTATTATCAGAGCCATCTTTATTAGAGCCATAATAATATGACGTGTTTTTTGTTGAACAATTTTTGGAAATCATTTTTATGAATAAAAAACTTTGTATTTGATTTCTGTTTTTACAACGTGAAGTACATAAAATGTTGAAGATAGTTATATCTAAAATCCAATTACCTAGATATCTTAATCATATAATAAAACATTAATTAAAATGCAATATGAATTTACAATATTGAAAGCACAGTCAAATATGTATATGTGTTTGTGATGTCGATTTTATATTTAAAGCATATACCAATAAGAGAGACACAGTTTTGCATCGAACCTCAAAATTTATATTTTTGACCCAAAATAAAAAATAATTATTATGTTAGAAATAAATTTTAATTTCATTATAATACAATGTTTTTTGTAATACCAAAGCACCTTAATATCCAAGCCGAAAACATCGAAATCGAGCTTATAAAGTTTATACCCTTTATTTACTAACACATTTACAATTCATGACGTCATGAAAAACAAACTTTATCCGTTCTACATTTCAGCATAATTACTAAAAATTTAACAGTGTCTAAAAAATGAATTTGTTTTTAGTTGAAATGTCAATTTTTTTTTGTTTTGTTTATTTTATTTTAAAGTTTAACTTTAAATTATTAAATTAAGTAATATCAATAAATAAATTTAGTTTATATGTCAAGTTAATAAATTATAAATAATGTGATCGAAATACAATATTTAAATGTGATGTTTTTCTGTGCTTCACATCAATATTTTTTTTGGTTATGTTACATTCCAGTTTGAATGTTTACATTCCAGTATCAAATCGATTGAATTTGAAATTGTGTATTTATGTTTAAGGACAACGAATTAACGTTATCATTCCAGTATAAGGTTTTGTTATTTATATAATTAGATTAACTTATTCTGGATTATTATTGGTATACGTGTATCTAAAATTATTGGGCTTGTTGTGTCAAAAGTTGATAAGAATCGATTATTATTTTAATCAAACACCTTAACTGTTTTTTTATTATGAAACGTTATAAAAATACATAATTTCAATCAATTCACTCGATTTGAGATTTTGAATCATTTTGGAATGAAAACATTCATCCTGGAATCTAACATAACCAAATACTTTTCAAAATATTGCATAAGCTGGGAAAGTGGGGGCGATTGTCATCGAGAAACTTCATGAACTGCGGTTTGAGCTACTTTTAGGAGAAAAACACCGGGAATTATTTGAACTTGTTTTAGAGATGGGGACAGTACTGGACGAGGTGTATAAACCAACCAGTTACTATAGGGTAATTAAAACAAATTTATTCAACTAACCTACCACAAGTTGTCAATGAGGTATGTTTGCAGGTTGTGTACAGTAATGGTTATTACTAATTAATTGTTTGTATCTCTTATATAAAGGTATTATCAACGTTACAGGAATATCCATGTTTTCAAATACACACCACTATTACAACATATTGATACATGTTTCGTGTCGCTTGGCAGATAGAAAACCAATAGAGGCTTTATTATTTAAATATTTATTTCACTTAAGGTAAAAATTAAAAACAGTTTTTAATAAGATGTCCAATTGATTTGATTTTGTCTATAATTTGAAATTTTCATTTTAGCTTCATATATATATTTATATATATGTATATATATATATATATATATATATATATATATATATATATATATATATATATATATATATATATATATATATATATATATATATATATATATTTAAATACATCTTTATTTATATTATATAAGAAAACAGACATGATTGATTGTAACTTTGTAATTAATTAATACAACTATAAATGTATATGTACATATGTATATATATATATATATATATATATATATATATATATATATATATATATGTATATATGGATATGGGTATATATATATATATATATATATATATATATATATATATATATATATATATATATATATATATATATATTTATATATATATATATATATATATATATATATATATATATATATATTTATATATATATGTATATATACATATATATATATATATATATATATATATATATAAATTTATAAACATATATACATCTACATATATATATATAATATATATATATATATATATATATATATATATATATATATATATATTTATATATATATATATATACATATATATATATATATATATATATATATATATATATATATATATATATATATATATATATATATATATATATATATATATATATATATATATATATATATATTAAAGATATAATGTTTAATGTATAACTACAATCCACTCTTATAATAAATTAAATACAGTTGATCAAAATGTTAAGCCATAGTTGGTTATCCAAAAATTTGAATATTAAAATACAAATTTTAAATTTGTTATTTAAACGTCATTGTATTATATTTTTATAAATCTTAAATAAAAAATTCATTTAATAAATAATACATATTATTTAAAACAAATTGATTTTTATTCTATTTTCAATCATAGCATTGAGTTCCATGGCGAAATAGACATCAACTCTCCTGGACCTTAATTTTTTTAAATAATTTGATGATTCTGAATTCAATTAAAAAATTAAATCTTGAGATGTAACGAATTTAATTTTAAGCTAGGGATACACATTGACAACGGGCAAGTCTTTTTGGTTTCTAAAAGATTTTTGTGCAATTTTCTTAATATTATTTACAAAACCAGACTATTACTCAATGATTCAAACTGCTTATGCACTAGCTCGTATTTATCTGGTCGGATTCCAATAGTCAATTAATATAATACTAAAACTTTGATAATTTCCGTGATCTGATCGGTTATTTCAGATATAGTTTTATCCACTGTTACTAAGAGTCATTTTGAAACCTAAATACTGGTAAGCGTTTTTAGTGTGCACTTAGCATTGTCTTAAAAGAAAATTATATTAATTTGTTGTATAAATGATTCAAATCCAACTGAGGCGACTATAGTTTTCAACTTTAACGAACTTTTTTTTTAATTAATGTATTTCAACGAAATTGAAACTATTGAATATAAGTCTATGTGTGGCGAAACTATGGGTTTCGTATTATTGTGAAATGCAATTTGTATTTAATTAAATGCATTTTAATCAGAAAAACTATACAAATTGTTTTAAAAATTCACACTGTTAAAAAACGTAACGATTTTTATGATGCCACCATGTATGTAACACATGAAGTATACGTATATGTATATGTACGGAAATAAAAAAAATTCAAATAATTTTCAATTATTCACTTCTATTTACATTTTTGGGTGTTTTAATTGCGTACTTTGTATTATAGCATTAATAATATGCTTTAAAATATCAATAAATATGATAAATATTTTTAAAATTATAAAGTGCCATCTGTCATCCAACATTTGAAGTCTATGTTTCTTGTTCGTAGTTCATACGTCATTAATCTCGTTTTATATATTTTTATACTGCGTTTAGAACCAATTATAACATATACATGTTTAAAAATTGAATAAATCAAATAAATGGTTTATATTTTTATCATAACCATTAAAATAATTCGTATTTATATTTGATTTCCATATATGTTATATGAAAATGTTTGATTTAAATATTGATATAAAAATAATTTTTGTTTTCAGATTTTTTCATTCATTAAATTTGAGTCAAAAAACTTCAATTTTACATTAGTTCTTATGGAAAGTATAAAAATCTATTCCCCCTTTAAAAAGCTCTATAAATTTGAAGGGGCTTTGTGTTCTGCTTGTATTATTTAGGATGCTTTGGTAATACCCACTAAAAACCAAACAAGAAAAAATGGCATGACGGAAAAGATTTATAAGAGACATCTAACATTCATAATAAAATTAATTAACTATCACATATAATAATTTTTAATTAAAATTAGTAATTTAATATAGATAAAAGTAATTCTATGAAAATTTTATTTTGATAGTCGAAAAAATTTTGCCAATAACATAGAAGCTTTTTAGTAGCAGTTTCTTTTTTTTCAAATAGAGATGACTCTGTTCTCATTGATCGTACGCGATCGATATTTTATTTTGCATATGCGTATACAACAGAATCATTTTTTTTCATATGATAGTATGTATGTGTTTGTGCGTATACATATTAAAAGAAAAAATGAATTCAATGAAATATTTATTTAATTATTTACGATATATTTAATTGATTTTATGCAAAAATATTTAAATGACACATAATATAAATATTGAAATTAATATAAAAATGTTTACTTTCCATATAATTTGTATGAGAATTTACGTTTTTCCTCGATTCAACCTTCTCTGATTAAAGCTCAGTTTAAGGCTCTGTAATGTAGTTGGTTCTGCTATTATACTGCTAATATTTAGGCTCTGTAATGTTGTTGGTTCTGCTATTTTACAAAATAAAAAGTTGTTACAAGGTATTGGGCAACTCTTTAGCTTATTTATATGTTTTCTAGGTAATTAAATTTAAATTGAATCCTTTGAGAACTTAAATCATATGATATTTTAACAAAAAAATTGTTAATAAAGACAATAGAAGTTCAATTACTAAAAAAGCTGGAACGATGATAGAAAGTACTATTTTTTTGTTGGGTGACTGCCACCACTACCGGCGTGATACGACTATGGGTCGGCCCATGGATTCTCTACTCAACAGGGGATCCAGATGTGTTCATTCCCACCACCTGTCGCATCGCCCAAACGATCGGTGGTAAAAAATCCCTGCTCTTATCGGGATTTGAATTCGGTATCACCCGCTCTAACTGCTGCAGCTTTAACCACAGCGATTCCTGTGTGGTTCTCAACAAGTAGAAATAATATAAACATTCACGAAATAATATGACTATTTATTCGGTTAACCTCAGTTTTACATACCTTTACTTTTATTTCATTCGGTGCTTTTTTTGTAAATAGGAAAATGACGGTTATACCAAGATACACTAGTGATTAAGAGACATCACCAATTTCGTTTAAACTTAGAACTTGTAATATACTAACTGGAGCTATTGAGAAATAAGGAGTAGCAAGAGTAGCAAATTCTTAATTAGATAGTAGTTTAAAAAGATTGTTTAGACATTGTTTGTCTTCTTACAGTTTATCCTATAGAAATAATCAATAAACTATAGTTTAGCTATTAGCTAAAACGCAATCTTACGGGATCATTCACATACATAAAACATCCATCCCTGTGAAGTTAAATCGATAAGTAATATGCTTGCTGGTACTATTAATCCATAATAAAGTCGCTAAAGTTAAGTTACCAAACTTAGTTAAGTTACCAAACTCAGTTTGAGTTAATTGGCTACTGTATGTTGAGCATATGATACTGACGAAATAATAATCTATAGGAGTTTTTGCTCTAAACTATAAACAAACTATAATTATAAAGGGATGCAATTTCTAGCATAATATTTCGGAAGTGTAATGGTATATTTAACCAAAGCAGCAGCCTTCTCGGAATAAAGTTACGTAATTCATGAGTTAATGTAAATTTTTGAGAAGACGGTTAGAAAGCATTGAGGAGTCTTGACTATATCATATTCCCTGGTTTGCTGAATTTTTCATTTAATTAAAATATTCATTAGAATTTTCTTTAGAAAGTTGAAATTAAAGTAAAAAATATTACAAATTAAAGTGAAAATTCAACTCGTTAAACAAAAACAAATACCTTTATTCTTTTTAATTTTTAGAAAATTAACATCTTTATCGTATATAAATGAATTTTAGTTGTTGATTCAGATAGGACACGTACACAATTTAACATAAAATATTTTGTTTATATTGAACAATTTTATATAAGAGGACAAAAATTCTAATATTAGGAAGATAAATTTGTGTTGGCTGTTATTTCTTACGAAGCCCTAGATTTAGCTATACCAAGTTAACGGTATTTGAATCAACACTAGTAGTTTCGCTTTTAGTAGCACGAATCAATGTCTATCTTTGATTTGGTGAACCATTATTTAAATTTTACCTCACATTTACACTAAGCAAGAGGGGAAACTGCTGTTATTATAAAAAACTATATTAATTATAGTTTATTAACATCATGAATGCATGAACAATTACTCAGCTTATCGTAGTAGAGATTACATCTACCAAGCAACGCCTTCAGATAGGAGCGGTGTATTGTCCATCTAGATATAATCTGAAGAAATCAAACTACTAGAATATCCTACAATATTTCAATGGTAGATTTATACTAGTGCGTAATTTCAATGCAAAGCATGTTGACTTTGGCTCTAAGCTTACAACAACCAAAGGTAACGAACTTAAAAATGCAATAGTAGAAATGGGAACATATCAACATATTGGCCCACGGATGCAGGTTAACCTCCTGATCTAGATTTCTTTATATCAAAACAAGTTTCATCAAATTTTATTGAAGTGAAAGATATTTCAGATATGGACTTTGATTATTCTGCAGTGATACGATCCATGAGTGACAAGATAATTAAAACGGAAACGAGATCAACTCTTGTCAATAAAACAATTGATTAGGAGAGCTTTAGGTCTAAATTAGAGAGCAAGATTAACCTTCAAACCCGACTAAAACCGGTTCAGGAACTAGAATAAGAGGTAGAAAACGTCATTGATAATGAAGATGATGAAGATACGAACTACTCTCTATGGAAGGTAAGAAAAAGTATAAAAACCTCAATTTCGCAGACCCCTCGTATTAAGCGAAGTGATGGCTCGTAGGCTAAGGATAACATATCAAAAGCTGAAGAATTTGCTAATCATGATATTTTGAAACCAAATGAGACCGAATCGAATATTATAATCGGAAATGGAAGCAATAATTATGGGGGTAGAATTCCTCTAGTAACCTATAGAAAGAAGTTACTAGGGAAATTAAATTTAATCTGAAGTCCTGGATATGACCTTTTAACGGGAGAATTACTAAAGCAACTACCAAAGAAAGCTATCGTTGAACTAACTCATTTGTTTAATGCTGTGATTAGATTACAGCATGTTTCTTCTGCCAGGAAAGTTGTGAAAGTTATAACGTTACCGCCCAATGAAGCTAAATCGCATCGTCCGTTAGAAGATAAACGGCGCTAGAAGATAAACAAATTTGTAAAAAATCTTAGTTTTGGATGTGGCTGCAGCTTTTGATAAGGTATGATACGTGAGTTTAATACATAAACTATATGCCATGCTTTCGGGACCATAAGTTGATCTTTCGAGATCAGTTTTAACGATTAATTTAATTTTGACAGTTTAAACTTAAACGATGCTAGAGTGCCATACGAGAATTCTGCTAAATACTTGGTACGACACTGGAGCTAAAATGGACAGAGCATGTGAAGAAGAAAATAAAAGAGCTTGATGCTTGATCTCAAATATAGACAATTGTACTGGCTAATTGGACGAAAGTAAAATTATGCAACAAAATACTGATTCACAATCAAGTCAATCTTGCTATATGGCATTCAGATTTGAGGTTGTACTATGTTCACTAACACCAAACTTAAACAAAACTTTCCGAATAAGGTACTTTGGAGTGTAGTCAATGTACCCTGGTTCTATCGTAATAGTGATTTGGAGATTCCGAATATAACACACGAAATAAAAAATGAATTATACAATAGTATAAGGCTCCCTTACTTTACCAAAATTTTAAGCGACTTTTCGTGGCTTGAACTGGATGATATAGCCATCGACGAGTCATCTTGAGCGATGGCAACATGATCTGGCCGCTTTCGTTTGGGAGTATCTTCGTTTGGGAGTATCTTAAATAGTAAGTCTTTGCGAATAAACCACTGGTCTATGCAAATAAAGTCAACATAATGATCGCTATCCTGAAAATTCAGCCAGATTTATGTAATAAAGTCATTGAATGATATAAAACATTTCTTCAAATTAAAAATATCTCTCACACAACTTGTTTCATTTACATTTCATAATCGGGCGTCTTTGTGGAAAGAACTTTTATAGCGGCATCCATGATCATAATTTGATCAAATTCTAATTTTAACAATTAACAGATACATCGTTAGGAGAATGTTTTGAATATTAGGATTCCTCTATAGTGTTTTATTTTAATACATGAACAGCAATATACGAGCATTTAAATGTTGTTTTAAATAATGGATAAAATCGTGTATTGTCGTCGTTCACATTATAATGCCAATTTCCAAAATTTTTTATGTGAATGACAACACACGATTTTATCAATTATTTAATACAATTAGACATTACGTATTCAGTTACAAAAACATTAAAATTTTGATAAATAATAAACTCTGTATAAACTAAAACTTAGTCTATTATAAAGAGTAAGTTCCCTCATAAATATATTGTATTGTGTACGAGAACTACGCTGCAGTTTTAAAATAGATATTTGTGAAACATTTTAGCAATCATCCGAAACAATAATAATATTACAAATTCAATCCCAATTGTATGATTCGAGTTGTTTTTGTTATTATCATTCAACTCATTCAACTTATTATTATCATTCGAGCTATATTCTCTTCAAAACTTTTTCATTTAGAATATATTTTATTATCTATCTGAAAACATATACGAGTGTACATATATGTATTTGTATATGAGTACTAGTAATATACACTGTATAGAACAAAAAAATATTCAATTCTTAACAATTTTCAGGTCAGACGAAATAGCTTCCCCATTGTTTACATTTTATTAAAAAAATCGGATCGTTACTATACTAAAATTGAAAGCTGTAAGAACAAAATTTCTCTTTTCATGTTAAAAATGTATATAGATATAGATACATTCAGTATACACAGAATATACCAAATACACAAAACTCTAGATAAACAAATAAAAATGCGAACGCTGTAATAAAATGAAAGCTATGGAAATTGAATGGAGCAAAATTTTTTTCTCGTCTCTTTAACAAAACACAAAAAATTGGTAAACACTGAAACTTAAATTTATTTGAATCATAGGTAAAAAGGAAGGTAGGATTATTTTATAAGTAAAACGATGTAAAAAAGATGAAACGATTATTTAATCGATTTTAGAATATACACGTCATATAGACGAAGAAATTTATTGAAAATTTTCATTCTTTTGCATTATAAATTGGCCACATGAGGTTGAAAATAATTGTTACTTCGTTTGGTATATACGAGTGTTCTTTTTATCAAAAATTTTGATCCATCCATATAAACTCATAATAATAAATGTTTTAAATAAGATGTTATTTACAACACTGTAATCTAATCTTGTTAAAAAGATGTTTTATCGATTTCTTCCAAATACAAAGTTACATTTTGTACAAAAATATTTTTTTGTTCAGGAAGCAGGTGCAATAATTTGCTATGAAATTAAATTTAACCTAATTTAACATAAAATGAAAACAGTTTATTTTTGTCGGTTGTAAAAATGTTGTCTTGAATAAGACAAATCGATAATACTTATATGTAACTAGAATACGCGTTTAAAAATACACTTTAATTCGTTGGAAACTTAAAAGCTATTAGTACTTGGAAATTTTAAAACCTCACTATCTATATTCAACAAAAAATACTTGCCATGCCAGTTGTAACACATTACCTGTAGAAGAAAAAAAAATTTTATTGTTTAGTATAGAATTATTAGAATTGAATTATTTAACTCATTTAATAGTACTGTCATATGAGTCGTTCTATCATGTATCATTCATAAAAAAGCTTTAAATCAATACACTAGTCATGAATGTGTAGACAGATTATTATGTGAAACTTTAAAAATCAGGTATTAAAGTTTAAAAAACACATGAATGATCAAACTTTTTCATTACTTTTATGGGTCTCGTGTGTTTTTTTTGTTCCTCAAATGCGACAATTCTGGTTATTAACCTCGACAAAGAGTGTGAAATAGGACTAATCAGACATCAAAATTTGCTTTCAAAAATAAGGTTCAGTTTCAATCATCCGAGCGACTAATTGGCCATATTTCAAGAGACGTGCATGGTTTTCTTCAAAATGAGGTGTCATGGTTGAAATTGTACATTTGATTGAAGCGAGTAATGGTTTAAATTGTACATTTGAATTGACGTTTCAAAAACATGTCGTAACAGGACAATCGATTGGCAAATGTCAAATTTATTCAATGTTTACATACCGACATTAAAGATGCCGCACTCGTTTTAAGTAACAATAGAAATTTTCTATTTTATACCAACAACATTTTTGAATTTTAATTATAATGAAAACTAAATTCGAAAATGCGCCATCAAAATACAATAGCTATTACATACCATCTGAACTCGATAATGATTTTACGAAATCTAATTGCATCTGATCTCGAAAGGAACACAGTATAAGAACAAATACATGAGTCTTTTGATTGAAAACTACGTTATTAACTTCGACTTATTCTACTAACAGTTGATCAAAAATCTACTAAGCAATATGCTTAAAATTAATCAACATTTACAAGTTTGTGTGTGTTTCAATTTCTACCATGTGTCTATTGTGCACCTCATAAAACATTTAAACCAAGAACACACACTGTTAAAATTATGTTTCAGTATTATTATCCAACCGGTCGGATCAATATAAAATCAATGATATAATCAAATATCAAATAGAATAGATCATCAAATTGATAATGCCAAATCAAACAAGTTTAATACATTAGTTGTAGGTTGAATAATTCTATTATACTATAATTATACTAAATTACACCCTCGAACCTAAAAACTATTTTCTATTAACCTCAAACCTATTTAACCCTGCGATACATTATTCAGTTTACCAAAGATTTTGTTTAACCAGTTTGTCGGGAATCGTTTTGATGAAGTGTGGAACGAGATAGAATGGTGTAGCAATCATCAGTGTTACACTTTACGTAAAAATAAAAAATAATTATTATAAATAAAATAAATTAAAAAACAAAACAAAGTTATGTGAAAAATTAGAATTATAGATGATTCTTATCCACAAAATACAACCCGTACATGGTCCTTCGAACCGGATCGACTCAAAAGTCAGTAATTTGGTCATAGAACATTCACAAAAGGAAACCATTTGCTACAAATTTGGTAAAAGTTTGGTATTCGTATTAAAACAGTGTTTAAATATTCGAGCATCACGGAAACTCAAATTGTTGAAATCTACTGTGAACAAATCGATATCAAAAGCATATAATTCTCGTGTTAATCAATAACTTACGTTATCAAATCAAAATCCTCAAAGGACTTAAAATAATTCAAACCAACAAATTCTTGTGCTAAGAGGTTGGGAACTAGTGACAAAATAAATAAAAAACGTCAAATTCTTAAATTACGTGATAATGCTCTCGTTTTCATAAATAAATCAGCTCAATAATTTTCTATTAGCAGTATATCTCATCAATCGACATTCTAGTCAAGTACATATTGAAGCTTAGTTCGACTACTATGTAATATCGTTCTAGCAAAATCGTGGTTATTCTGACGTTAATCTCATTAATAAACTTAATATTACTCGAGCTACTTTTGCCCTGTGGGTGGGGCATTCATGTTTCGTAAATTTTACAAACGAACCATGAAACCCATAGAATACCACCACAGTATCCAGAGCTTGTCCTAAATCTGGTTGGATCACTCGACTGACGACCCGCATCCGTAAAAACAATAACAGTTAAAAATGTCAACAAAAACAAAATAATCGGATACCGCCTAAATAACAATGACCCCCCGCTTAAGTACCCGGATACGAGATTGAGGATCAGCACGTGGAACGTGCAGTCACTAAGAAAACCTGGCGCGTTGGACGGCCTTATCACATGTATGAAGGAGTATCGGCTGGAACTCGTAGCGCTCCAAGAAACTCGATGGCCTAAAAGTGGAGTCCATGTGTCCCAAGGCTATACGTTGCTACACAGTGGAGATGACCTCGGAAATCTTGGAGTTGGCTTTCTCATTGGGCCGCAGGTAAAAAGGCTGTGTTGGACTTTCAAGCAGTCGATAATCGAATGTGTAAGCTTCGCTTGCACATGAGATTAGCCAACCTGTCAATTGTATGTGTACATGCGCCCACTGATGTAAGCCAACCCCAAGATAAAGACTCATTTTACAATAATTTGGATAATCTGATGGGCTCTATACCTGAGCACGATATCAGATTGGTGATTGGTGACTTTAATGCTAGAGCTGGCCGAAATCAGACCGACTTATGTAACAACATAGGTCCGTACTCCCGACACGAAACTGCGACCGAAAATGGGGAAAGAATGATGTACTTTGCGATCGCACATGATCTCCAAGTGCTAAGTACATTCTTTCCCCACAAAAACATCCATTTGGAAACCTGGACACATCCACGTAAAACATCCCGAAGCCAAATTGACCATGTGTTGATTTCAAAAGACCGGGCTCGGGTTGTTCAAGACGTGAGATCGTATCGGTCGTCAACAAAATTCGTAGGCAGTGACCATTTTATGGTTGCTGCAAAGCTACGATGGAAATTTTCGTACAAGTCAAGGAGGACAGGAGAATATAAAACGCGATTCTCCTGTGAAGGTCTGATAAATGAAGAAACGCAACGAAAATATCAAGATCTTGTCAGCAATAGCATTTTAGGATCCAACTACCAATCTGATGATGTGAACAGTGTCTGGGAAGTATTGAAAACCTCGGTTGTCGATGCTGCCCAGCACACTCTCGGTATAGTGAAAACTACGCCCAAAAATGATTGGTTTGATGAGGAGTGTCGTCTTGCTGTTGAGCAACGCAATATAGCCCACAATGAAGCGCAGACTCGGTTTACAATTGTAAGGAAAAACAATGCAGTTCTTGCTAGGAGGACAGCTAAACGCATTTGTAGACAGAAGAAGCACGAATGGTGGAAGGCCAAGGTCTTAAGAGTACAACAACTCAGCAATGAGCACAACTCGCGTGGTTTCTTTAAAGGAATCACCGAATTGCACCATACCTTAAGATCTCGGTCAACTGCCATTCGGGACCAGGATGGAAACCTCTGTGTTAACGTCGATGCGGTACTCGATACATGGCGTGAACATTTTTCTGATCTACTTAATGTTCCACATGTATCACAAGCTGTATTTGAATACTCTCAAATACAGACCGCGGAGATGTTCATTGAGGATCCATCCTATGAGGAATTCACAATGGCCATGCAGAGATTAAAGAAAAATCGTTCACCAGGGGTTGATTGCATTAATTCAGAGCTCTTGATATTCGGAGGGCTAACTTTGTGGAAATATCTTTTTGACCTCCTTGAATTCGCCTGGCGTAAATGAAGAAATCCCTGAAGAATGGAAAGTGGCCACGTTATGCCCAATATTCAAAAAGGGTGATCGCATGAAATGCGAGAACTATCGCGGTATAGCTCTCCTTTGCACAGCATACAAGCTACTGTCATACATTATCTTGGGAAGAATTACTCCTCTAGCGGAGGAAATTGTCGGTGACTACCAAGGAGGATTCCGTCCAAATCGGTCAGTCACTGATCAAGTTTTTTCGCTACGGATGATTCTTTCCAAGTACTACGAAACATCTCGCGATGTACACCAGGTATTCCTAGATTTCAAGCAAGCCTATGACTCGATCAATCGAGAGAGGCTATGGTATGCGCTTGAATATTTAGGAATACCAAAAAAATATGTACATCTCTGTAAAATGACAGTAACGCAGTCACAATGCTGTGTTAAAGTTGAGAACAGGCTATCGAGAACTTTTGCAAGCAATTCCGGTGTTCGACAAGGAGATGCGCTGTCCCCGATACTTTTTAATCTCATGTTGGAATACATCCTTCGTAAAAGTGAAACACCTCAGGACAATATCTTATTCCGACAATCCAATCAACTTCTTGCTTATGCAGATGATATCTGTGTGATTGGATTAAATGGCAACGGAGTGAAAGAGATACTTGATCCACTGGAACAGTGTTCAGCTTCCGTTGGTCTCAAAATCAACGAGTCAAAAACCAAATATCTAATCTCGGGTTTTAGAGACCAAGACGCAATTGATTTCAGTAGTGGAAACCACACGTTTGAAGGAGTGATGAGATTCAAGTATCTTGGATCTCTCATCACTCACGATAATAGTGTGGGCGAGGATATCAAGGTCCGCCTTGCCGCTGGCAATCGGGCTTTGTATCCTCTACGTCCACTGCTGAAATCAAAATATCTTGCAAATACGGATAAGCTGAAACTGTACAGAGTGTTGATCAGACCCGTTGTCATGTATGGATGTGAGAGTTGGACCTTGACGGATGAGTACGAAAGATGGCTTCTAACATTCGAGAGAAGAATCATGCGTGTGATATATGGTCCAAAACGCGACGTCGATGGCACTTACCGAGTTCTTTTCAATCACGAGATCAGGAATTTAATGCAAATTCCTGATATCGTGCATGAAATCAAAGGACAGCGAATACGCTGGCTCGGTCACGTTCTGCGTGCTGATCCGAACCGAATGATACAGCGATCTTTGAAGGGAGAACCGCCTTTCGGTAGGCGAAGAGGTCGCTGTCGGCGACGATGGCTCCACGGCGTAGAGAGCGATCTGGCATCTTCCAACTGCTTGCAACAGTATGAAGATCTGGCTCGTGATCGAAACCGTTGGAGTCAGATTGTTGACACGGTACGGGCCAATAATAGCCTGTAAAACCCGCAAAAAAAAAAAAAAAAAAAAAAAAAAAAAAAAAAAAAAAAAACTAGCCACTACTGCTTGTAAAGTAGAAATCCTATTGATCAACTCAAAACTTCTACTGCACTTATGCACCATTATCAAAATGATAGTACAAAAATGTTATCCTCTCAAATCTCTTTTTTAATGTACATAGCGGTAAAGTAATACTTTATTTGTAATACAGAGCTAAAAAACAAACTGATATAAAAGTACCCTAAATACATTTAAGGTATTTATCTTAGGTGTGTTGTATCAATGTTTTATTCGTTTCATTTCATTCTCTTTGAAATTTTTTTTCCTATAAACTCCATTAAGGAAACAAAGAAACAATCATGAATCTTAATTCTGCCCAACTCTATCCTTAATAACTGATTGTTTTGCTTCAAAGATTTGAACTTCCTTTCAGCAGCAGCAGTACTATGAGGTAAAAAACAAAGTTCCACCATGTAGTAACAAATTTCGATAAAAATGGTTTCTTCCAAGATATCCTTGCACAATTTCAGCTCATTCCAAAATCTGGTGGCATCTCCCAAAAATTTTGCCACAATATCAACATATCAAATTTATCTAAGAAATTCATTATTTAATATTTCTAAATCACAATTGTAAAAGAAGAAATTTGTAATAAAAGATATGATGGATGGAACTCTTCTAATCTTCGTTGATATGTGAATATTTATTAATTTTAATTTTTCGTCATTTAAATCAATTCTGAGCTTGACTTGTTTACAAATTACAATATAGAATTATACTAATGTTAATTTTTCTGAGAAAATTTTCCACCATAATCTAAAAATGCATTCCCGATACTGGAAGATTAAAATTCGCGAAATGCTCCAATGCGTTTAAACAATGTGCAAAATGATTAAACATGTTTTTCAAATTTTTTCTATTGATGTAGGTAATTTTAGGCAATGAATGGCAAGTGCACCGAAGGATAAATAAGTAATTATTTAATTTTAAAATTTTATAAAAACCCCATTTGTGGGACAGCCATTACTGCGGCATATCGACTGCTATACTTATAATACTATCCAATGGAATATTAGAGTTTTTTAAATTATTTTCGATTACATTAAATATTTCTTGGGCGGTCGAATCGCTTAATTTTATTAAACGACGAAAACAGTCAATAATCTTATTTTTTTCAACATCATTGAATCGTGCAAACATAATTAACATTCGGTGGTAGACAGATCAGTCGTTTCATCTATTATTAAAGAAAATTTTGTTTTTCGCAATTTCCGGGAAATCTCTTGTTTTGAAAACGCCCCGATTATCTGATTAGCTATTGTGGTAGATTTGGGTCGTCCACAGGCCTTATCTTTGGCCAGATTTGGTTCGTCCACATGCCTTATCTTTGGCCAGTTGCGAATCGCTGCTAGATATTTGGAAAATTCCATCTGAGAAAATCGTAAATTGCACTGTAGACAGTACATTATGCAAGAATATTTAGTTCTATTTTTATTGTCACTGTTTGAATAATAACCAGATTGAAAACATTTCTGTGTGGATTGTGCTATTTTCTTAACTTTTAGATTCGACAAATAAATTTTATTTTCCGCTTCATTGCATCTTATTTTTTGCCAAAATTTTTAAGCCAATACTATAAAAAGCCAAATCTTTTTCCTGTTTAAGCCAGTGAAATAATACTTTCCATTAGGGTTTGAATTTTTTCTTGTACTTTTTTTTGATTGTACCAAATTAGTTTCTACATTACGTTCGTGGCCATTTGCAGATTCCTTTAAATTAAGAATTACTTTAAATATAGCAAATAATACATTGTTGTTGAATTAACCTATCATCAAGTACACTTTCATCTGGAACTTTACTGTATAGCGGAGAAGAAAGTTTATTTCTTTTGCCAATATTTGCTAACTCATTAAGCCTTCACACAAAACGAAGGAAACATTTATGAAGTAAGTTATCAGTTTATCACTATGTTATTTTATATGTATTATACATAATTACATATGTGTATGTTTATGGTATTTACATTATTTTTATTTTCGAATTTAAATTTGATTTTTTATTAAATGAAATGCATTGAGCTTTCCAAAGTCAATATAAATTATTCTATATTAAAACAGTAGCAGATTTGCATAAGTGGTCACTGAATGTATAAACAAATTGAAGCGGATCTGTGACATTTATAGTAACGTGAGATACCTGAATTTTTTTGAGGTGTTTACTCCCTTCAAAGATCGCTGTATAATTCGGTTCGGATCCACACGTGTAACCAAGTCAGCGTACTCACTGTCCTTTGATTTCATGCACGATATTAAGAATTTGCATTAAACTCCTGATCGAGATTGAACAAAACTCGGATTGTCCCATCAACGTCGCGTTTTCGGCCATATGTCACACGCATGACTCTCTGTATAATTTATGCTAATCCGTATTTGCAAGATATTTTGATCTCAAAAGAGGACGTAGAGGATGTAAAGCTCGATTGCAATATCGTAGGTAATGAGAAATGATGCGATCGATTACCCGGGAATTTTTCTTTAGTCTCTTCGTGGCCTTGGTGTATTCGTCATAGGATGGATCCTCAATGAACATCTCTGCGGTCTGTATTTGCGAGTTTTAAAATACAGCTTGAGATACATGTAGAACATTAAGTGTGTCAGAAAATGTTCACAACATGTGTCGAATACTGCATCGACGTTAACACAGAGGTTTCTCATTGACAATCGAATTGTTCTCATTGCTGAGTTGTTGTACTCTTAAGACCTTAGCCATCCACCATTCGCGCTTCTTCTGTCTACAAATGCGTTTAGCTGTCCTCCTAGTAAAATACATGATTATATTTCTTGTTTTTATTCACAATCCAATGACCGAACGGACATTATTTAGATTGAAACTCAGTGAAATCGCAGTAAATATGACAGTAAGTATGTGGTTGTCGAATTGGTTTTCCTAAATTAACTTAAATAATAATAATTTTACAAAATATTTCAAGACGTTTGTTTTATGTGATTTGAATTAATTTATAAGTATACACACACATATATATATATATATATATATATATATATATATATATATATATATATATATATATATATATATATATATATATATATATATATATATATATATATATATATATATATATGTTACGGTCAAAGCCCGAAATGCGGCGAATGTCTGAATTTACCGGTTAATGTCCGAATTTACCTATCCGTTTGGTAAATGTATGTTCAATCTACGTTTACCTGCAAATTTAGACTATATTCACATTTACTTTCATTTTTTGTATTAATAAATGATTTCGTAGTAGACCCTAGAATTTCGTAGCAGGGCCTAGCATGATTTTCTACAATTGTAAAGGCTAACGGCTTCGGTAACTCTCACGACGGGCTTTAGATTTCAACTTCGAGGGACGTAGGAGCCGGGATAAGCAAACATGACGCACTGCGTGCCACACGTAGGAACGGATTATATAGAATCTATTAATGGATTTCGATACACTTCGGTTCACATTTTGGTAAATTCGGATATTTACCGGTAAATTCGGACATTCACCGATTTCGGGCTTTAACCGTAACATATATATATATATATATATATATATATATATATATATATATATATATATATATATATATATATATATATATATTATATATATATATATATATATATATAAATATATATATATATATATATATATATATATATATATATATATATATATATATATATATATGTATATATATATATATATATATATATATATATATATATATATGTATATATATATATATATATATATATATATATATATATGTATATATATATATATATATATATATATATATATATATATATATATATATATATAAATATATTCCATGGAAATTAAAGCTATTATAGACCCTTTAAAAAATGTTATAAAGAATAAATCACCGCGCATGTAATATGAATCGCATTCTTTTGTCCATTCAATAAATATTTTAAATATATGGTATGGCGTTAATGTTGGAAACAATATTTCTATTTCACAACATATAGTTTTAGTACTTTCTATTTTCGATCTTAATATAATAATTAAGTAAAACACATGGATTGAATTTTAATGAAAATGTATTAAATATGAAAACAAAGGTGCATTTAATCTGAATAAATAATGTTAAAACCATTAGAGTTCAGCTTCACTCACTCTATTGAAGAATAAAATTTTAAGGAAAGAAAAATACTTTAACCTTAAAGTTAATTTTTTTATACAAACATACACACACATTTTTCGAAAAAATATTTAAAAGCAAAAGTATTTTGAAACAAATTTAATTTTCCGTTTTCCAATAAATCCTCATTGAAAAACTTTTTCATATAACAAATTCGAATAGAAAAAAAAAGAAAATATAAATCAATATCGAATTAAAATATATATCTGTAGAATAAAAATCCAACAATATATAAAAGTAATTCTCAAGGACTATATTTTTATCATTTTGTTCGATAAGAAAAATTCAACAGAAAAAATCCAAAAATCCAAGAGCTCAGGAATACGAAAAAATGGAAACTAAAGTTTTCCAATTTGGAGAAATACGTACAACGGAAAAACGAGTCATAATAATGATAATAAAATGGAAAGGAAATAACAAGAAAATTATCCATCAATATAAATGTAAATTGTCCTTTTTTCTGCTCCTTAGTTTGAAAACCCATCATCTTCTTACGTACATATAATGTATATGTGTGTGTCATAGAAAATTCCGATAAATTATTAAAAAATATGTGTCGTTTTTATTTGTGTTGATATATTTTGATATACAAAAATTTCCGTTTAGTATTTTATTCGTTCCTTTAGGGACAATTTTAATATAATTGAAAGCTTTTCCTTATTTCCTTGTTTTGTTGATTTATAATGAAATGAATATTTCACTCCCTCGTTTTTTCCCTTATTTTCCATTTTAATTTGTTACGGACATTTTGCTATGTAATTTTTATGAAATTAATTTTATTTATTTTTACATCGAAATCACCATGTAGTTAGGTAATAATAGTATAGATAACACCACCCATATCTGCAGGGGCTTTCTATTCGATGTTTATTTAGATTTATGTAATCTCTTAAATTATTAAAGCAATTATAATAAGTACATTTAACAGTAATTAAAATATATTTACAATGTTTTTCGATGGTTTGTTGGCAATGGCTGCTCACTTAGGTTACGTCCTTTCTAAATACATTTTATTAAATGATGCTTAAGACTATAAAAATAATTTATAAATCCAAATATACATAATTGTAAAAAATTATATATAAATACATAGTTACCTGTTAAAATTTTATCCCCACTTTATTTCACATTATATGGGAAATTCTTTGGACTATATTAAAGTGATTAATGTGTTTGAGATCAAAATCCATTATCTAGTACTAAAACATAAAAATCTACCTCACCTTCACTCCGAAGCTTATTGCGCAAAAACATGTTAGTTTATTTACAAAAAATATAAAAGCAAAGCTCTAAAAAGAGTTTGTTATGTTACAATATATGAATTTTTAAGAAAGATAATATTGTAATGAAACGTAATATTTAATTTGTAATAAATATTTAAATTATTCCTACACCTTCAAATCTATAGTTAATTAAAAGTGACACATAGGGCTAAAAACGTTCAATTCTCATATACTCGTCCATACGTTCTGTTGGATTTTTCAGATTGTCTACTTTTTGCTACGAGAAATAGTTTTCTGTGTTAATATGTAGGAACTCTAGAGAAACCTGATGGAACTCATATGAATATAAAATAAAAAACTGTAGAGGTTCTAATAAAAATGAATTTTCCCGAAAGATTAGTAAATGGAAATCAATTTCCACGCAAGTTTCAGAGATTAGAATTTGGGGGCAAAAGTGGTGACAAAAGAAAGAATCCGATGGAGCCTGGTATTTTCGATTCTCTCTCTAAATTTTAAACACCAGGCCCAGATAGAAAATTAGCGGGTTTCCTACAGAAAGGACTGGAAATTATACTTGAACATTGTGCACATATATTTAGTGCCAGTTTGGCCCTAAGATTCGTTCCAAAATCAAGGAAAAGAGTCAGGAAAGTGCTCATCCCAAGGGATGGAAAGCCGAGATATGACCAGGCAAAAAGTTTTTGTCCAATAAGCCTGTCCTGAATATAATGAATTTGTTGATAGATACTTTAGGAATAAAGAACTATTACACAACAAGGAATCTGCTCGCAACGGTCTCTACAGCTGAAATACATGGCATAGAGACCATCTTTGTTCAGTCTTTAAATGACATGCTTAAGCCAAAAAGAACTGTCGCAAACTTAGGCAGTGATAAGACTACGATGACTGATATGAAGGGATATCGTCAGAGTGGAGTATTGTCTCCGTTCTTGTAATGCCTTATGGTTAATTGACAAAGAATAAAGGACTTTATTGTTAGGTTACACCGATGACTAAGTGATCACATTCAAAGCGATTAACATAGTTGTAGTTTGTTGAGATAATCATGACATATCAGTGAACTATAGGGAAACTGAGTTGGTTCTTTTCACAAGACGCAGGAGAAAAGAAAAGGTTCACAACATCCCTCTCTCGTCAGAAGTCAGATATTTAGGGATATGGTTAAATCGAAAAATTACCTGGTGAAAACGCATAGAAGAAACATACAGCAAAGAATGCAGCATTAACTGGAAATGTAATCAATTAGTAAACTATGGAGCTTGAAACCCAGACGCGTGTGCTGGCTATACTTTTCGGTTGAGAGACCCATAATCCCGTTTGCTGTACTTATTAGGTGGCCTAGGGTATTTAGTAGGACTAGAATAAAACCATCTTCAAAGACTTGTTTATCTGGGTATTATGGAAGATTAGCACACTACACCCAATGCAGCTCTTGAGATGCTTGTGGGTTTGCTGCTGCTTGTTCTTTGGAACAAAAGATGGGAAGCGCAAACAGCTGCTCGCCTACAAGGCAGATATAATCCATTTAGTCCTTCAGATATATCATGTAAACGCAGCAAGTCGAAAGCAGTTGTACTACGATGACACAAGAAAATATCTAGAATTGTAGTACATAAGAAGTACTAAATTTTGGATAAATAAAGTTTTAAACAGTGCACTGTTAAAGTGTTTAAAATTAATAAAAGACCAGCTAATTCGTATAATAAGTTAAAATAAGTGAAGTGTAACAAATTGTGTGCAAAAGATTAGTGACATAGCCTCCACCAATGGTATATAACTTTTTCATTTTGCAAAATTATTAGGGCAAATTTAACATAATTGTAATTTTCCGACTGAAATCTTTCATTTTTCCAATTAACTTTTATTCAGTCATATTAATTCAAAAAAATTTCAATTTTTAACGACAACAAGAAATAAAAATCTAGTTAAAACTTTCTTTCATACGAGTTACCCTTTTCGGAAATCACTGGGGTAATTTCTACAAAACCAAGAGAAAAGTAATTAAAATCAATTTAATATTTAAAAATTGTATTTGTGACGTAAGTTCGGTTTATCACATTTAATGTTTGAAAATAATTTTTTTCAAATGTTTTCCGCGAATGGCTCTTAGATGATACATTCTTAAGGTTTATTTTTCCGGCATTTTTTCAAGCCTTATGGCCGATATTCCGTTGATTGTGCATGTTATCCATCACAAGATCTCAGAAATTTACTTCAATAAATCAGCAGATTTGACCTGCTGTGTGGCACGTTGCACCATCCTATTGAAACCAAAAGTCGGCTTCCCAATATTTTGTATTTTTGGCATTAAAAATTCAATGAGCATTGCTCTGTAGTCTGTACACATAGGAAGACATACCGACTTCAATTCTTGAAAAAGCTTTATTTGGTATGCCTTCAAATAAGCAACTCTTCAAAATACGCCACAATGTACCTTATGAGAGACCCAGAGTTTTAGAACGGCGACGAATATATTTATTGTGGTCTTCACGTATACTTTCAGCGACAGCAGCAATATTCACATAAGATTGACTTGTATGCACTCTAGCCGAGTGATGAATATCCAATAATGAAAACGATGTTCGACGTGTATTGGTTGTTTCGCGAATAGCGCGTTCTGTTGAACGATTATGAACACCATAAAATGGTCGAAGAGCACGAAAGCAATTTTTCGCTGAATACTGAGTTTTGAAATAAATTTTCACAATCCTTAAACGTTTTTCTCGCGTAAGTCTATTCATTGTGACATGGTAATGAATAGTGAATACAAATGTCATATAACCATGAGAGTTGACATGCATGAATCCCAATTGGGAAAGCACAATATATAAAAATAATCTATGGCTTAGAGGCTGTAAACCGCCCTTTACCGCGTCTTAATTGAGACCTTACAAACCAATTTTAACGATTGGTGCAGCCAAATGAATGTTTTTACACACAAACGCGTTTTTATGTCATCCGGTTACATGTTAATTTTTTTGTCAACGGCGGTAATCGAACTCTAGACCGCAGCGTGATGAGAGACTCTTTTAACCATTAAGCTACAACCGGCCACAAGCACAATATATACCATGTTAATATTTTGTATTCGAAAAAGTAAAATCAAACTCTACACAAACTAATATCGTGCTCCATAACAAATTAGAAAATGCGTCATTTCACTTTCAAAATTCTCATAAATACACGTTAACTTATCGGTGGTATATCTTGCTGTAGACATTTTTAAATTTATCATATTTATTTGGAAAACCCTTTAATTTAAATGTTATGATTGAGATGAAATAATAATTCTACCTTCACATGTTTGTCTCTGTATAGATCTGCCATATACATTAAGCTTACATGCGCTCTGTATAAGCCTAATATTTTTTATGGACGGTTTTCTCTCATAAATAAATCCTTCCAGGAAAAATTGTAGTATTATCACAACGTACGTATGTTTCCAGTGCGAAAGTTGTCATAACATAAACATAAATAGGAAAACATCAAGAAACGATGATGATGTGTCTCATTTTAGGTTGATAAAGGTAGGTTTTTTAATTATATTGATTGGTTGAAATCGATTGTGTGTATACATACATACATATATATGTATATTTTCGTTTCGCTTATTCTGAAAAACAGAAAAAATTCTAAAACATGAAAAACTGCGACCAATTTTTGTTGATTTTGTTATGAGTCGTGAGGGTAGCTCGTTTATTTTTTCAGTGTACAAAACATCACCAGAGAGCACGTTTGTAACGTATACATATAATATATACAACATAATCAAATGTATAAACATTGTTTTGACATAGATAATTTAAAAATGAAAATTCAAATTTAAAAACAACACAGAGAAAGATTGTTGTGTTTCTGACGATTCTGGTAGAATGGATTTTATTTTGTATAACATGAATTGTTGAAGTATAATCAACATCAGTATCTGATGAAATGGGATTAAATCAGAAGGAAAAAGTAAATTACTGTTATCTAAGCACTTGAATATG
Source organism: Tipula lateralis (assembly GCA_963932295.1). Taxonomy (NCBI): domain Eukaryota; kingdom Metazoa; phylum Arthropoda; class Insecta; order Diptera; family Tipulidae; genus Tipula; species Tipula lateralis. Next base: position 97,149,135 of record OZ010737.1, on the reverse strand, counting down.
ATTTTGTAATAGGATATTTTAAACAAAAGAAGTTATGCGAATAAAGCTTCAATATGGAGTTCATTATTTCTGTTCTTTTTAAATTATCATTTCATTAATTATAATAATTAAGGAATAAGAAGAGCAAACTTTGTCTATTCTCAGTTCTGCGACAATCGTCCTAAAAGTCCCCATTATCAGTTCTTCCTTCTTACTAAGTTTAGCGGAGTATAACTATATTACGCGCTCTTACATATTATCGAAATAATCGTGGAAATAATAACCTTAACTTTAACTTTATTGACAAAGTTTATAGACTGACCTATCGAATAATTTTTGGTAAGGAAAATGATTAACACTATAAATGAATCCTCACCGTCTAATTAAACTGCCTGAATTTTCACCGTCCGAAAATTTTTAAAATTTTGAAACATGACTATGCGAAAATTGTTGCCTTTGTTTTTAACATGAAATTTATATTTTATGTATTTAACACTGTTTTTTTTTACAACTCACATAAAATGTAAACCCTTAATAGCCAATAAACCCTTAAAAACGTTTGCGTATGTATCGTTTTGTATTGAATAGGACGGTTTTGTGTAGATTTTGATTGAAATAGCCCATCCAAAATCACAATAAGTCATCGGGTAGCAATTTATTAAAAGGTTTGTGCCAGACACGAGGTAGCATTAAAGATCGTGTAAAAACTAATCAATACAAATAAAAAAAATGGCAGGGAAGAGAAATAATATAAAAAATGTACGGTAGAAATCCGAGTTACATCAAATTAATTTGTCTAATTTGCACGATGCAACGAAAAATAAAAACACAATCGAAGAGCGAACGAAAACTCAATATCAAGAATGTTTGAAAATTTTAAAGGATTTAATTTGTGCGGTTTAGGTTTCTGTTATGTCCGAGTTATAATACAATTAAAATAATATTGTACATACATTGCGTATTTGTCAGATTACATTATAATGTTGAATTATGATAATATTTGACATATCAATTAAATTGATTAAAAGTAAATTATGTATTTTTGATTTTTAGTGGAGATATTTTATGAGTTTTATACCAGCTATCCAGATAATTAAAATTGGCAATTTTTTTTTAATTTAAAGGAAGTAATTTTTATTTAGTTTTTAAAGTATAAACTCATGATAATATGAGTAATACTTTCTTTAAAGTAATATTATGCGTGTGTATAGGTTACTTAATTGAGATAAAATCCAATCAACTCCCAAGAGCACTGCTGTTAGATTAAAAGTAACTGTGGTATTAGAATGTTGATATTGTTATGATATTAATACACTGTTGGGTCATTTCTGAGTGACTGCTCTTAAGGTAAATGATTCAAATGATCTAAGATATTTATTAATTTATTCAGTAAAGTGTACTATTATTGAGAACAAAGGAATCGTTTGGTCAAAATCACCACCCAGCATTTATCCTTTTATAGTTCTCCACTGTGTTAGTGTGTTCCAAAATCTTAGCTAATTTATTATTACAATCTTTAGTTATTATTATTTTTTTCTTTCAACATTATTGTTTTTATATAAGTTACGTTATTTGGTTCCTAATTAACGCCATTTATAGGTAGAATTCTTTTCAAGATTTATTAGATATTTAAAGTTATTAAGTTGTTTGAACTAAATATCAAAGGAGCGACATCTATTGTAAAAATTATTTGGTTCGTAACGTAAGTTTTAGTGTATAAACTCAAGTCCCCAAGGATGGTAAATGTTTATTTTCTTCTCTTACAACCCAGCTACTGTCAGTTCGTTATTGGTCCGATGAACATATTGCTTTCGCAGTATTGCTTTTTTGACACCTTCAAAAGGTACTGTCGGAAAGGGTTTTTTTTTCAGAGTAATAGAGTTTTGGTTAAAAATATTGTTTCTGATCATAAATTAATTGTTAGTGTCCTCCAAATCTTAGAGAATTCTTAAGTGGTATTTATGTGCCGTCATCAGGATTATGAAAAGATTTCCGAAATTGGTATTTAAATTTGTTGAAGGATATATTTTTAGTAAAAGTCAAAGTAGTTGCTTGAGAAGTGTTGGTGTACTCGTTGATGGTAATGATTCTAAGGCTGAGACACACCTCTGGATATAATTTGGAGAGGTCTAATTTATTCCATTAAAACTTCATCTTATTCAATTTTGTTCAAAAAACCTTCCCTTTCTGTTGGTCAGCAATCTTTAATGGTTGTGTTTAAAAATGCTCTCAAGCAGAAACCAATTTTGTAAAAACCAAAATACTGAGTGTAGGAAATTTCTTAAGAATTTAAATGATTTCCTCCCTTATGATAGCCACCGTCAAACTTATCGTTATATACGAAGTTACAGACAGGATTCTAATGGAATGAGTAGTGCATCAATTCCTCCTTCTAGGTGGGAACATTTATTGTTTAGACTGTTGGTCATTCATAAGCTCGTAGTATTTCCTTGCATCGCGGTACTCTCCATTATCTGTTAACCGAATACTTTGGATCTGCATGTGTGACAAAACTTCGATTATATGGTGTAAGCAGTGTACACAGTCTTTTCCTCGTGGAGTTATTTTTAAGTAGAATTGTCCTCTTTTCCCTACCTTATTTAACTTAGTTGTTGACGCTGTATTGCAAACACTCTTAGAAATAGTAGCTAATTTATGTCTAGTTCAGAATTTATCTTTTAGATTTCTTTTAGTACTAGCTTATGCGGATGGTATCGTTATCATTGATAATGATATAGATTCATTATCTGGGGTTGATAGCGAACTTGTTCCACTTCTTCATTCTGTGGGATTACATAATTATGAGTCCAAAACTAAAATTCTTGTGAGACCTTTCGATTCTAGTAATTCTTCACTATTGATAGGAGGGTTAAATATCCAAGTCACTTCTGTTTTGCGTTATCTTGGTACTTTCTTGACTGCGGATCATAAGCGATCCGAAGTGATAAGAATTCGTTCTAGAAAGCCTAATGGGGTTGTTTAAATCTAAGTTTATAGGACGGTATTCATTACCTTTTCAAATTGTATTATAGATGTATAAACAGTTAGTAATACCGATAATGACCTATGGTTTACGAGCCACTGTGTTAATTAAGGCTAATAGATTACGTTCACTCGGTATGAGAAGCATTTTTTCGCACAACTCTTAGAGCATTGTAGTAACCGTCAACACAGAATATGTATTAGGACTTAGGAGGCTCTCTTATAGAATGTGTGGGAAACTATATATCGAAAAGTAAAGACTTATCGAATATATTATATCACGTCTTCAGAAGACCTAGAGGACACTTATTGAATGCTACTTGGAGATTAACTCGAAAATATAGTAAGATTGGTAGACCAATATTTACTTGGCACGATACTGTTAAACGAAACATTCAGAGTTTATCTCAACCGCGAAGTGTCTTAGAGACGGCAGTCAAGGCAAATCGGCACTAAAGAGAGAGGTTGGTAAGATTTTCGATTCTGATAGGGCATCTTAAAACGAGACTGACGATTATTTCTTTGATCAAGAGTAATCGAGCGAATTTAATCGATAGCGTTTACCTTTCTTAGCGTTGTTCTATCCTTCCCTCCTCTCCTTTTTTCTTTCTACCTGGAAGAGCGAAAAGATGAGAAATATTTCTTAAACAGTATCTTCATCTAGTGAGAGTTCTTCAGCCTTCACGTTGGCGTCTTCCGTTTAAACTAATTATGTCACGATGAATATACAGAACTTATCCTAATTACTGGCTTAACTAATTTAATTATTATCCTAATTAATTAATTGTAGTAGTGGCCGTGGTCTATGTGTATTTGTTTGTCAGATCAGCATCAGTGCCAACAGAGCTTAGTTTACCTCTAAACTCAACAAATAAATGAACCATTAAACAGACGTTAAGTTCCTAAACAACAAAATTAAAGTCTAAAACTAAATTAGATTAAGATTTATATTTAAAATTAAATAAATATATACGTAACTTGTTAAATATCATAGAAAAATATAGAAAAAAAATTGTCATCTGTAAAGAAATTCATCTGTCAAAAAACTCGTCATACATAACAATATTTTTCTATTTCATCTGCAATGCTAAGTCGTAAGCAATAAACAGTTTAAATTTGGTTTAACCACAAAATTTGTCAATTAAAGTATCAAACAAAATATGTAGATCATTTTTTGAGCTCAAATAGGGGTAAGATTTAAATCCTACCATTGAATCCGACCGTATAAACCGGCACTTAATGTTTATTTTTGAATGTACACACACACGCACACACACATAGACTCACAATAGAAGTGTTTAAACACTACTTGGACCGATTGATTGCTGATGCCCGATTACGAAATCCTGTTGTTATTGCTGGCGACTTTAACGCCTGGACAACAGAATGGGGAAGTAAAAATACGAATAGAAGAGGATTACCATTACTCGAGGCATTCTCCTCAATAGATGTTGTGTTACTCAATACTGGTGATATACCGGCTTTTCGTAAGGGCGGTGCCTCCTCCGTAATTGATTTGACATTTGGTAGCAGCTGCCTGACACGTTTGGTGACTGCATGGAAAGTCAGTGAACACTCCTCGCATAGTGACCACCAAGCTATACTGTTTGAGATAAAACTGGTACAAGAAGATAGACGTACAAAACATATGAAGAAACAGGTTGGTTGGAGAGCAAGTACGTTCGAGGAAGATTTATTCAAGCTCTTCCTTGTACAGCCCAACCTTTCGGGGACGGCCAATGCAAAAGCGACACAGATGATGAATGTGATCACTGACGCTTGCTGTAAAACTATGGTAGAAAGACAATTAGATAACCATCGTCAACCAGCATACTGGTGGACTGAACAAATTGCACAATTGCGCCGGATGTGCCACTATGCAAGGAGAAAATACCAACGTGCCTGGTGTAGAGAATCCTATCCTGGTTTACGCGAAACATATTGGGATGTCCGAAAACAGTTTAAACAGGCAATTAAAGCGAGTAATTGTCAATGCTGGAAAGAGCTATGCAGTGAAGTGGACCGTGATCCATGGGGGAGACTCTATAAAATCGTAATGAATAGGCTCCGAAATCGAAACGCATCGCCACCCACTTGCCCAGTGACACTTAACAGAATTGTAACCGCTTTTTTTCCGCAACAAAATGATTTGATCTATGCAATTGATGTAATATCCGACTCAGAGGAAGTATCTTTGGTATCTACAGAAAAATTGATGAGTGCTATCAACGATTTGGGAATTCAAAAGCTCCTGGACCTGACAATATTCCAAATATTGCTTTAAGGCCGCCATCCGAGCTAGATCTGATGACTGTAGAGAAGTTTACAACTCGTGTTTGAGAGAAGGGGTATTTCCGGAACGATGGAAGAGGCAGCGCCTGGGGTTGGTGCCAAAGACAAATAAACCTTCAGAAGATCCATCCGCGTATTGACCATTATGCATGTTAGATACGGCTGGCAAAGTATTAGAGCGCATAATATATAACCGATTGGAGAAAGCTGTTGAAAGGGCAGGAAACCTCGCCGAGGGACAGTATGGATTCAGAATGGCTCGATCAACAATTGACGCCATTCAACATGTCATTAAAATCGCAAAGGAAGCAACAGTTGGTAAAAGATGGAGGGGAGGCTCCAAAAAATATTGTGCAGTGGTCACACTGGATATCAAGAATGCGTTCAACTCGGCAAAATGGGACCATATTTTAAATGCTCTGCATGAACTGCAAGTACCGGTGTATATAAGGAGGATCATCTCAGAATATTTTCGTAATAAAATATTAATGTATAATACAGACGATGGTATCATGGAATACAACGTCACGGGTGGAGTTCCTCAAGGATCAGTATTGGGGCCTTTGCTTTGGAACATTTTGTAGGATGGCGTCTTGAGGCTCAGCGTACCTGATGGTGTTGAAATCGTGGGCTTTGTGGATGATGTTGCCGATGTTGTGGTAGCGAAAACCATAGAGGAAATAATGGAGGTATGTAGGCTGACTATTATAATTATTAAATAGTGGCTGATATCATTTGGACTCCAGCTAGCTGACCATAAAACCAAAGTAGTTCTAATTACCAGTAGGAAGGTAATAGAACCTATAAATATCGATGTTGGTGGTGTTTTAATTGGCTCGCAGCCTTCATTACGATATCTCGGTGTTGAATTTGACGTACGTATAAACATTAAGGAGCACCTAAAGATAATGAGCAGAAAAGCTGCCAACGTAACTGCAGCCCTCTCCCGCATTATGCCCAACATTAGAGGGCCAAGACAGAGTCGAATGATTCTACTGGCAAATGTGGTAACATCCATCATCCTATATGGATCACCTATATGGAGCGATGCGATGGATGTTAAATCGTATAGATGCAAGTTGCAATCAGTTTACCGAGTAGATGCTTTAAGAGTGATCTGTGGCTTTTGCACAATATCCGATGATGCGACACAGGTTATTGCAGGGATAATCCCCATCGAACTACTTGCAAAGGAAAGGAAGAAATGGTACCTACACCGAGAACAACTAGGAAGTAGAGCATCAGAGCGCATTGCAACAGTGGCAGAATGACAAAGGCGCTGGGATAGCTCGGTAAAAGGCCAATGGACTTATCGTATGATACCCTCCATCGAAAAGTGAATAAATAGGTGACATGGCGAAGTTAATTATTACCTGACACAGTTACTTAGTGGGCATGGCTGTTTTGGTGCATACCTTTACAGATTTAAACATGCTGACACTCCAGAATGTCCTGCTTGCAAAAGATCACAAGAAGATGTGGAACGTATTTTCTTTCAATGCCCGCGGTTGAACACAACTCGGAGAGAGCTTTTGGATGCCCTAGGGCAGCTACCAACACCCGACAACATAGTTGAACTGATGATTGCGTCTGAAGAAAAGTGGAATGGTGTGAGTCACACGGCAGCAGTTGTACTAAAGGAGCTGAGGCGCTTAGAGCGTGCTAGAGAAGAAAAACATAATATGACTAGATAGCGATGGCAATCTCACTCTTAGGTTGAGACGTTGGGGAGAATAAAGAGTTTAAAAACTAGTCACCTCCATGCGAAGTTATGTCTAACGATAGTTTCGCATGGAGGATGAATGAGGGTTTGTGGTTTTAGATGGTAAAAATTCATCACTGTTGCTGTGATGTATGCCCATCGCAGCTTTGTCTTCTTGAAGATTTCCTCACTTTTCCCAAAAAAAACAAAACATACATACACACACGCAATTAATAGATATTATTATTAATTTTTTTATGAGCACTAACATAAATATAATTTAAATCCGATATGTCTATTTTTATTTGCAATTAGACACACACAATAAAAACATATTTGATAAACTGAATAAAACAAAGCAACAGTAATTCGCGGTTTTGTTTAAAATCATTTGACATTTCAACCATCGCCACATTAGTTGCCCAATTCATGCTATTTCTATCTTTATTCGTCCATCTATTCGACAATATCGCAAAAATTATAGCGTCATAAAGTAAAATGGCTTGCGCAATGTTTTGATTTACATTGCAAAAATCGCACAAATCACCGGTTGCATACAAATTTATTCTGTTCTAAATAATCAGAAGGATTACTTAGTTAGTAAGCTATCATAGATCACTTTTTTATTATTATTATTACACATATCGGATCTAATTATTATTTTTTTGTTATAGGAAATAAAAAACACTTCAATACTCATATGTCACTCCATACAAATTTATATTTATTATATACATTTTTTAATTATTTATTAATCAATAAGAAATGCCTTATCATTGCTTGATGGTAGGCTGCTCATCTAATAAAACATTGATTGAATTTAACATCCCAATGTTTTCAATTCCATATTATTTTAGGGTGAATCAATGGATTCCTCACACAAATATCAGATAACTCACATACATATTTATCTCTCCCGTGGCAGAGAAGGTGACGTACTTGTGAGACACGTACAAGTGGCATTGAATTCTGGAATGATTTCCGCCTTCTTTTGTTTACACACATATAATACACTAACTGTTAACGCAATACCTTCGCTTTTAACCTGTTCAATTTGAACAAATTCATTAAATTATTAAAGAAATGATGGTGTCATCTAAGTATATTGCTAATTTTTTATGACTATCAATCAATTCAGGAAAAGACTAGATATTTCAAATTACTAATATTTCAAGATGAAAAAATTCTGAGAGAATGGGTTGTCATATTTCGAAACGTGTATGGCTCACTACTCATCTTCTCGTTTAGATGATTATTAATCATATAGAAATATTTAGCGCAGATATAGAAATAGTGCCCAGCAACTAAACAATTTCTAAATAGTCTTAAATTTCATATTTACTAGTCAAGTATCGTGTTGATAATAATATAAGTAAAGCTACTCGGCAATTTTAATAAAATCGTGCGTTGCATTATTAAGTGAATGTTCGGGATACCAAACAAGATTTTCGTCACTTCAGGAAATAAGACATTATAATTAATTAGGTTGAACTTATGAACAAAATTACACCTATATTCGAATCTGAAATAATATTCCTACTTTTAATAAAAGCTCATTCTGAAACAATACATAATATTTTAAGAAACTTTTTGATATAACCGAATTCAAAATGTTTAAATTATTTTTCTTCAAAATGTTTAAAAAATGTTTAAATTTTTCTCTAACCATTATTCATGGAGTAATGCTGAAAATTATTGTATCTCTTAGAACAGTTATGCCGCTCATGACAACATTGGGTTATGGACATTTTAAGCTAATATTTCGTCATTTTCAAGTGTTACATCCTACTGGTGAAACATACCATGACTCAATAAAATCCGTGATTCCGTTTGTTTACAAATATGGTTTAAAGGTATAGGTGGTTATAACAGATAGCAAGAAAATCAATATAATATGTTTTCAAGATTGACTTTAGTTAAAAAAAAAAATTTTAATTCAAATTTCACAGAATTTGTTTTATTTATATTTTACGAGTGTATGAGATAACGAAACCCTACATCTTATAACGAAAAGTAGTTCCATCAATTAAACCGATTGGAAAATTGACGATCGCATATTTTGTTGATTAATATAAGAATTCATACTTATGAATGAAATTTATGACTAGACTATCATTTTAACTAATACTGATATTAAGAAATTATAACTGTGTTAAGAAACGATTTTTATTATGATATCTATATTATGGGATAAGGAGGAGAAAAAAAGTGAATGAGGTGGCCAGAAATTGGTGCCTAATGAAGAGAGATAGAAAAAAGGACAGAACACCAAAATAATAATAGAAGCAAGATCGAAATAAATAAAACTATTAAAATAAATATATAAATATAATAAATCAAATATTAAAAATATATTAACTAAACATAATACAAATAATTGCAGTGTTTGTGATTATATTAAGAATAAAATAAAACGATTGGTGATGTGAAATCAAAGAGAACTCAAAGAAAAAATGAACACGTGAGAAATTGTTACGTGATCATTTTGATCCACTCCGTGCTAGCAATTAGTTAAGTTTTTTTATATTAATTATAACTTAATTTTTCTTCAATTAAACAATCCTATTATTGTTTACGATTATTTTTATTACTTATTATTATTTCAGTTTTCATATAGTTTCAACTTTTTTTTTTTTCCTACTAATTTGTTATTAAAATATTATTTCATATTATCTTTTAGACCATTTTATTCCTATTTTGTTTTTATATTTTATTCTATGCTATCTTTTATGGGGCTCAAGGCTCTCCCAGCTCTTTCGCGGTTCGCTTATTTACGTCCTACTTTACGCCTTAACGGCCAAATCGAGGACGTACGGCTATTGGTCCGATTTTCGTAGAACCATCTGCGCATTGCATAGCTCCATGCCAGCCTATAGTACTGACATGGAAGATGGGTGAGTTGGGGACCCATGGGGACCCATGAGTTCTGCACTCCAACAGGGGGTCATAGATGTGTTCATTAACACCACCGATCGTAATCAGATGGTGAAAAATCCCTTTTGCATCCCGCCCCTATCGGGATTCGAACCCGGTACCTCCCGCTCCAACTGCCACAGCTTTAGCTACTGCGCCACCTGGGTGGCCCGGTAATAGGATGGTATTAGTGTCAGGTCAGCCACTATTTGTAGATGTACGGAGCATGAGATGTTGACATAACTTTTCATGTTTCTTTCTTATTTTTTGCGGGAACAAGGATTATTCGGAATTTTTAAAATCTCTCACACTCCAATAGTGAGCTCTAGCTGGCCACAGATGACCACGAATAGCTTAATAATTATGCTGTTAACATAACCATTAGTCTTATTACAATTTTTTTATGAATATCATAAATAATTGATTTATTTTTTAAATATATAGATAATTTTATTTATTTATATATTCAATAATCTTAATTAATTTTGGCAACCACACAGCTATAAGCTCATTTATAGTTCAACTTCAGTTTCGCACCCGATCAAACTTTTGTCAAGAACCTATATCATCAATATGATTAATACTCGATATCATAGTCAGTTTAATAAAGTATTGCAACCAATCTTCTTTTTAAAGAAACTCTAAAAAGTTCTTTGGCAACAAACATATAAGTAGACCCATCGTACTGATATATTTTAACTTGCGAATAATATAATTTTAAATAATTTATAATTTATGCTAAACAAAAATTCACTACATTCTGACACAAAATCAACGCCAATTTTATAACCTGATATTCAAAGTGTTCCATCAAAAAAGCTTTATTTCGGATATTGTGCCTAAATTAAATAAGCCCCAAAATCCATTAATGCTACGTGATCCCACTTTTGCTGCGTTATATCAACATGACGACATGAAAGGAACCGATGACTTCTGTGCCATTATAAGAAAGTGGTGGAATATATTAAATATCAATAGAACATTAAAAGGTATAATTGAACAACCAGAATCCGCTCTTGCAATCAAATCAATAGAAGATAAACATTTTAAATTTTTGAATCAATTTTTGATTTAGCTATAGATACTTGGTGCACTATTCTAATAGAAATAATTGTTTAGTATTAATTAACGCTCTCACATTTAAGCACCTACTCCAATTATTGATGTAATTAAGTTTTCATTCAAGGTTAATTATGTCTTCCTCGATTAGTTTTAAACCGAGAACTTAATATCGTTCCTAATGTTCACGAAGTGAAAAAGGAATAAAAAAAACCACGGAAAATTCCTACAATGATAAAATTGATTTAAACCATTTTGATATTATTTTAGACGATTTATATATAGAAAAAGTTTGATGATGACGCAAAATTATTTCGCGTCAAAACAGAAATACAACATAAGTACACTATGTACTACCACTCAATATAATGATATCAATTTGCTTAACGGAATTTTAATATATATCATATTTGAATGTGTGAAATTACACAAATTAATTTATATTTAAATATTCATTGATAGAGAAAACTACAAGTCTAATAAATAAAACTACAAGTCTAATAAAGAAAACTACATAGTCAAGTCGACAATACAACTAATAGACTTCAAAATGTAGCATAATTGCGAAAATCCTATTCCGCTGTACACGAAAATGCAGTGTAAATAATATTCGACCCAATTATACTTTTTTTAAATAATAAATTCTTTATAATATACACCCATTATTCACTATTCAAATAAAACATACATATTTTGTTACCTAAACATAAAAATGCATAATCCAAATAGGTGTTACTATGACTATATTAAATATTTACTTTATCAAAATAACTCAAGAAATAAAAATAACAAAATAAAGTTTGTGGAACAACCATTTCGTTATTTTAATAAAAAAGGTTCGATAAAAAAGATTTTGCAAAACGAGCAAAATCATTTTTTATTTATTTTTGTTAAATTTATTTTGGATTGTAACTAACACTATGAAATGTCTATCAAATCTATAATAATATTGAGATTTAAAAAGTTACACGTCTAAAAGTCGAAGAAGCTTTGACTCCATCCCATGATTAGTTGTTCTTCATGTAGATCTATAATAAATATTATGTTTTTAAGAAACTATAATAGAAATTATTTAAACAAAAGATATTATGTCTACTGTATATTCATATTTTGGAATTAATTCCTACATTAATTCCTACATAATATCGTCTTTGGTTTAAAGTGTATAACAGTGGTATATGGTAAAGCTAACAATAAATAACACTTTGTTACGCAAGTAGATTTTATTTTAAGCGCATAGTACTATAGTACATTACATTAAACATGATTTTTTAGTAGTACGATTATCGAACTTTGACTTCGTTATCGGTTTACTCTTTTCTCTTCGCATACAAATACCACCAAAGACAAATATAATAATTAGTTTGTAATTATGTACAAAACAGATTTCGTATATAGGTTGAGTGTTGAACCAAAGCCCCTTGGATATATAAAGCCGGAATGAATACTCAGATTTTGAAATGAGCTTTATTTAGTGTGTCAATAATGTACGTTTTATCTAGAAACTCATACGAAACGTACAAATTTCTTTTTCAGTTTTTAGCTATTGCAACTAAGAGCTTTTGAAATTTTATTTCATAAAATGACTAAGAAAGGGTGAAATAAGATCTGAATATATCTCATTTTTTTCAAATCAAAATAAATCACGATCAAATTTAATTATAAATTGATCTATATTTTTATAAATTTTGTGCTTTTCATTTCAATATAAACGGTATCCTCTAAAATATATTTTCCTCGCTCTAATTCTCTCTTGGTTGTACGACAAAAGTCAAACTCAATTTTAAATAAATTTAGAAAAATAATATTGACGAAAATACACATAATTGAACACGAAAACTTAAAAAATTAATTATTAATTTATTTAAATGAAATTATGTATTCGAAAAAATTAACTAAAACCGACTTTACAAACATAAATCAGCTCAAAAGAAATTTTCAACGTGCAGTTTTCAATGAATAATATTATCAGCTGATCAATGTTTACATTCAAAATGAACACAATAACCTAATCACAATTTCGATTATGCTACACATTTATTCACAATCACAGCACAACACTACACTATATTCTCGATGCTGAAATACAGAGGATCATTATAAATGGTTTATTAATGCTGTATCAACAAAAGAATAATATTAATTTGCATAATTATGCATTAAATACAAAACCAATTTTCATAATGCCATAAATGTCATAACAATGGGAGAGAGAGTATTTTTTATTTTTATTGATAGTTCGATGAAATGCCATTACTAGCGTTGCTGTTGTATAAAAATTTTTCAAGCCATTCATGTTAAAATCATACATGTGTGCATGTAATCATTAAATCTAATTAAATGTGTATATGAGATTTTGTGCATTGGTATTTTTCATTTTATACATGAAAGCAAAACACAAACTACAATACAACTTAACATTTAATGAAATTGATTTGTTTGGTGCCATTTTGATTTATTCTCTTTGTGAGCATACAATAAAATATAGTTCTCGTAACCTAACTATGTATCTGTCTCTGTTTACATTTTAAGTTATTAAAATACCATATTTTCATTTAATGAATAAAGAAAAATGGAAAAATAAATCGAAAAATGATCAATTTCAGGATGAAATTTCTGTTTTCAATTGAATATAACGTAAGTTAAATTTGAACTACTTTTCATTCAAATATTTACTATATAGTTAAGCCTTACCTTTCATACATTTTGTATGAAACTGACGTTAAGTTTTGTATTTTTTGTTACACTAAATAAAGCTTATTTTGAACATTCCTGCTTCTATTGATCAAGAATGCTTTGGTTAAACAGAATAAATGTTAAGACGTTTATTGTCCATTGGGTGATGCATACAAACACACAACAAAGAAATCATAATCCGATTGGAATAGGATGGCCATGTATTAATTAGACATAATTACACCAATACATAAAAGTACACTCGATTTATTGTGTAATCGATAATCGAGACAATTATAATAGCTTCTTGATTTAACAACGCAAACGACGCGAATCTCGATCAAAAATTTATATGTAAATTGGTGGTGGAAATTAAAATTAATTTTTGTTAAATAAAATTAAATTAAATAAATTTGTGAAATAAAAAATATTATCTACAAATCTTGAAACATAAATTAAAGCTTTTTATTTATTTACCACGAAACGATAACTATAAAGCAAACTGTTATTCCTCAAAAGAAATATTTTAATATGAATCAGAATTCTCTCCAGACAAAAGACATAAAATAAAAACTAATCAGAAATGCCATTTCTTTAGTGTAGTTTCTGCTGTGTCGATACTAGTGACACTTTCAAATAAATATTTTTTTGAACTATTATAAGCCAACTTAAAAAAAGTTAAGTTAAGTTGATGTGGCTGCTATCGCACACTTAGACCAAATTTGATCCGTTGTGATACCACTCTATACGGCTATAGGTCCGAGTCTTTCCGTAGAGCCATCTGCGCATTGCATAGCTCCATGTCAGTCCTATAGTACTGACATGGAAGATGGGTCGGCCCAAGGATTCTAAACACGACAGAGGATCCAGATTATGTTTATTTTTCACCACCGATCGCACCGCCCAAGCGATCGAAGGTGAAAAACCCATTTTGCATCCTGCCTCGAATCGGATTCGAACCCAGTACCTCCCGCTCCAACTGCCGCAGCTTTTAACCACTGCGCCACCTGGGCGGTTATAAGCCAACTTCTATATATGTGAAAAATATTCCTCACTATAATATATATTTTATTACACATAATACATTTACATGAGTAATACATTCATATATTTTTACTATTCCTCCAAATATAAATAATATCGCATACATATAGATACATTTAACATAATATGGAATATTAGTACGTCGGATCATTCATAAATATGTAGTATTTTATTTCAAGGTTATATTTACGAAGTTGTTTAGTGTAATTTTGTATATTAATTTTGTTTAGTTTTTTTTTATTTCTTTCGAAAAGAAGGATCTACTTACAATCTTAATTTTCTAAAATATCATACAAAATTTAAATGGCGGTGTTTAATACATATTTATTAAACTACAAGAAAATAAAATAATAAACAAAAAATGGGAAGAAATCCTATTTTATTTATATTATAGTATTTTATTGTAATTTAAATATATATTAGATTGGTTTATTTATTGATTTTTCTGGAGTCACCTAATAAAACAATAATGGATTGAGAAAAATCTAATATAAAAACTTATACGGTTAAAAACGAATCCAACGTTTTACGGATACAAGATACTGCAAGTATGCCTGACCCATATTTTCAACAGACAACAAATTTTTAGAAGACGATCCACCTACGTGTGAATACTGCGACATGAACGAAAAAGACATTGAAGTATATAGGCCAATAAAAAAATAATTGTTTAACAAATGATCTGAAATTTTAAAATCGAAAAGCGTAGGAACTTTGAAAGACTTTATTATTAAACAAAATTAAGGTGACAATTGCAAATAGTTTTCTCTCATGATTTTGGATCAAAGAGCTAACACTCAAAACTGGCAGGATGAATTTAAAAGTTTACTCCTAAATATATACTACCAAAAATAGCATTTTAGTAATTTATATTAGGAATAGGTAATTTATATGTGATGGAAAAACTCAAACAAAAAATTAACAATTTAAATGAATCAACTAAAAACTGCACTTAAACATTTGACAAAATAAAAATAAAAAAGATTTGAAATATACTCGAAATGTTACATGTGATTGTGTTGATGGTTACGTGGATTTAGGCGGGAACAAAAGGGAACCTAGACTGGGCATATGTGTTCTATTGTGCGTGGAATATTGGAGAAAAATATAATAAGTTATTATGTTTTTGAAAATTGTATATCTTATGATTGTTTAACCAGCATTATAAATGAAAATTTAGTTATATGTAAATCTCTGGCATTAAAAATAAGGGCTGTCCTATGTGATCAAGGAGCAAATAATCGCTCAGTTTTTCGGAAACTGGGAGTTACTAAGTCTGATCCTACAGTAAATTGTAGCAGATTCAATTCAATTGTGGGAATATTTGATGTACCAAATTTAATTAAATCATTTCAGAATGTTTCGCTTACATCTGACTTCAAAACACCTGCCGGTTCAGTTGGAATTAACGTTGTGTAACGTGTATGTGTCCTAAACTTACCGATAAACATATATTTCCTGGGAAATATTAACCCTGAAAGTTAAATTGGCAACGGAGGTGTTTAGTCCAAGCGTGATTGCCGGGTTAAAAACTGCTTATGAGTTGAACCAATTTACGGAGTCCATTAAAACAAATGTGCTGGCAACTTGAACTTTTTTTAAATAAATTTAAATCATCTTTGAACTATAGTGATAACAACGATGTCCCCGACTTTCTTAACAAAACATTAAACTACATAAATCATATAAATATTATAAGCAGCTAAACAGTTTACTTATTTGACGAACATAATACAAAAAATTCGTGGAATTATTTCTGTGTCCACAGGATTATCACAAGAAAATATTTCATATTTGATGACTTGGCGATTAAATCAAGATGGTTTAGAAAACACTTTTTCTTTAAAAAGATAATTTCACACCATCTGTGCAAGAGTTTAGTTTTACTGTTGCAAAAATACCTTTTCATAAAATTTCTCACATGTTTCACCAATCTATCGAATTGTGAAGAAGATTCTTATTCAACGTTATTACACGTAATAAAAGAAGATGTTCAAAACCAGCCAACAGATACTATAGAAGAACGAACATTTTGAAAACGATGAAATGAGACATGATTTAGGTCTCAACATTTGGAATATGATGTACAAATATTAGATAAACCATGAGATATTGACTCTAATCAGGCTATAAGGTATTTTGCTGGTTACTTAGTTCACAGAATTATTAAGAGATTTAATTGTCAACATTGTATAACTATGTTATTGAAAGATACGGATTACGTTGAATTTAATTCTGAGCTTCTCATTTAAAACAAAAACTTTATGGCGTATTGTTTTGGTAAATGAATAGATAACACAAAAGCTTAGGACCAATTTTAATAAATAATGAACATAGTTCAAATTAATTATCTAGTTGCATAACATAAGTTCATCATACATCCCTACAAAACACATTTAATAAATAAATGCGATTTATTTCTTTAGTGTTTCTCATTTTTTTTTTTAAATAAACGACTATTTTCACTTGTATTCGGTTCTGTATTCAATTTTAGTTTGTTAATGAATGAAAAAGGCGATTAGTTTTTATTTTATGCAAAAGATCAACAATAGGACTCACCAAATTAGAATTCGAGCTATTTAATTAAAATAAGAATTTATATTGGTTTTAATACCGCGAAAGAGGATTGAAGTCGTTATTACTAAAGCGCTTTTGCAAATTTAATAATGACCGCTAAAAGTGACTTTCGCGTAATCTTTTCATGAGTGAAATTTATCTTCTTTTATTCGATTTAACAAATAGTGGTGTGCAAAAAAATAGGACAGTTCATTTGCTTTAGTTTCATCAATAAACTATTCAAAATTGTATCAATATATTTCATGTTATTTCTGGCCAAGTAATTAAATTTGTTTGGTTTGGATGGCACTAATTACGTTCAATGGCCGCCATGCTCGAGTTTGTCACCCAGATGCACACAAAAAACAGTTAAACATGGTTGAGATTCCATAATGGTGTGGGATGCCTTTTCATGGTATGGGCTCGGCCCAATTTATTGTATAAAAGAAACAATGACTGCAGATGTTTATGTCAAGATATTAAACGATGTGTTGTTGCCCTATGCAGAAGAATCCATACCCTCAAACAAGATTTTCCAGCAGGACAATAACCCAAAGCACACATCAAAAAAGGCGAAGTCGTGGTTCCAGTTGAAAAATGTTCAAGTTTTAGAGTGGCCGGCGCAAATTTCTCACTCAGAAAAGCTAGTAGAGTCAATGGACCGTCGGTACAAAGCCGTATTGCAGCAAAAAGGTTACACAACCAAATATTAGAGTAATGCACCAAAAAAAACTGAAAAATGTTTATGATATACAATAACGAGCCTAGTGTCCTTTTTTTGAAAGCGCTTAGTTTACAAATAAAATTTGAATTGTTACTTTAAATAACTGTTATGAAATTAAATATTAAAATATACTATAATAAAAAAATTATTTTTACTTTTTTAATAAGTTAACTTTATAAACTAAATATATCTACTGTCCTATTTTTTGCACACCACTGTATGTTGATTGATAAACCTTGGAAATTAGTCTTGCTTAATTAAATTGTCTATTGATTGTTTTTGCTTGTATTTGTTGGCGAAACCAACAAATACAAGCAAAAACATGAGGATGGCTCAAAAACAAGTATCTAGATACAAACCGCAAAGTCAGAATTGCAAATAATTGAC
Organism: Tipula lateralis; assembly: GCA_963932295.1. Lineage (NCBI taxonomy): Eukaryota > Metazoa > Arthropoda > Insecta > Diptera > Tipulidae > Tipula > Tipula lateralis. The sequence goes on along the minus strand of OZ010737.1, from coordinate 97,130,821 downwards.
CATGGTCAAAATAAATGAGCTTAGTCTCTCCTGATTGGGCAAAGAATTTTTTCAATGGAATGCGGGGGTAAAAGAAGCTCAAAACAGTAGTTTTTAATAGTGATCCCAGAACTGAGACCATTCTATCACAAAAAACCGGGAAAGATGAGATTATGGTATTTCAGTAAAGTGCTCTCGAAGCCCGAGACGAATTATTGTGTAAACAGGTGAAGAATATTCGCTCTGAAGAAGGCTTCCTACACTATTACTGGATGAATTCGATGAAATACATGGTGAAATAGAACCCAAGATTCGATAAGGCTTAGCGCAATTGAAAATTGAAGACGCAACTTAATTTCGGTAGTGGTAATCACACGTTCCATGAAAGGGTAATGAGATTCAAGTATCTTGGATCTCTCATTACTCACGATAATTGTGTGGTAGAGGATGTCAAGATTCGCCTTGCCGCTGGCAATCAAGCTTTATTTATCCTCTACGTCCACTTCTGAAATCAAAATATCTTGCAAACACGGATAAGCTGAAATTGTACAGAGTGCTGATTAGAACCGTTGTCATGTATGGTTGTGAGAGTTGGACCTTGACGGATGATTACGAAAGATGGCTTCTAACGTACGACAGCAAATTATTCGTGTGATATATGGCCCGAAACGCGATGTTGATGACACATACCGAGTTCTGTTCGAGTTCGAGGTCAGGAATTAAATACGAATTCCTGATATCGTGCATGAAAACAAAGGACAGCGAGTACGCTGGCTCGGTCACGTTTTGCGTGCTTGCCCGGACCGAATGATATAGCGATTTTTGAAGGGAGAGCTGCCTTTCGGTAGACGAAGAGGTCGCTTTTGGCGACGATGACTTCACGGCGCAGAAAGATATCTGGCATTTTCTAAGTGCTTCCAACAGTATGAAGAGCTGACTCGAGATTCAAACCGGTGGAGTTGGTTCGTTGACATGGTACGAGCCAATAATGGCCTGTAAAAACCGCCAAGAAAAAAAAAAAAAAAATATATATATATATATATAACGGGTGATTTTTTTGTGGTTAGGATTTTCATGCATTAGTATTTGACAGATCACGCGGGATTTCAGACAAGGTGTCAAAGAGAAAGATGCTCAGTATGCTTTGACATTTCATAACTGAAGCCGAACGATCTGCCACAACGTCGAATTTTCAGTGAATGGGCCCTAGAAAAGTTGGCAGAAAATCCGCTTTTTTATCGACAAATTTTGTTCAGCGATGAGGCTCATTTCTGGTTGAATGGCTACGTAAATAAGCAAAATTGCCGAGTTTGGAGTGAAGAGCAACCAGAAGCCGTTCAAGAACTGCCCATGCGTCCCGAAAAATGCACTGTTTGGTGTGGTTTGTACGCTGGTGGAATCATTGGACCGTATTTTTTCAAAGATGCTGTTGGACGCAACGTTACGGTGAATGGCGATCGTTATCGTTCGATGCTAACAAACTTTTTGTTGCCAAAAATGGAAGAACTGAACTTAGTTGACATGTGGTTTCAACAAGATGGCGCTACATGCCACACAGCTCGCGATTCTATGGCCATTTTGAGGGAAAACTTCGGAGAACAATTCATCTCAAGAAATGGCCCGGTAAGTTGGCCACCAAGATCATGCGATTTGACGCCTTTAGACTATTTTTTGTGGGGCTACGTCAAGTCTAAAGTCTACAGAAATAAGCCAGCAACTATTCCAGTTTTGGAAGACAACATTTCCGAAGAAATTCGGGCTATTCCGGCCGAAATGCTCGAAAAAGTTGCCCAAAATTGGACTTTCCGAATGGACCACCTAAGACGCAGCCGCGGTCAACATTTAAATGAAATTATCTTCAAAAAGTAAATGTCATGGACCAATCTAACGTTTCAAATAAAGAACCGATGAGATTTTGCAAATTTTATGCATTTTTTTTTTAAAAAAAGTTCTCAAGCTCTTAAAAAATCACCCTATATATATATATATATATATATATATATATATATATATATATATATATATATATATATATATATATATATATATATATATATATATATATAATATAAACACACATTAACATTTATTTTGTTATTAGTGACAGCTGCTATGTAGTCTATGACAACAACACTTCACAGATTTTATCTATATTAAAAAGTAAGAGAAATGTTGTTTCTCAAAAACAAATTATTTACATTTATATTCCTAAAAGTCTTGTCAGTATAATCATTCATGTACATAAATTTATACATGAACAATTACCACACACAAAGTCTATACACATGACCATAAAATCATCACAAAAATATTCATTAATCATTAATAATAATTATATTTTCCCAATAGTATTTACGTGACTCAAAATTGTTTGATTATAATAATAAAATATGCACATAATTTAATATTGACAGTAAGGATGTGTTTAATGTCAACAAAGGACAACAAAACTAGTATCTATGTATAGTATGCAGATAAATCAATTGAACTTTCATAACACGTATATCGATTGTAATAATACATAATATAAGATTATATTTTATTTATAAAAAATTAATTATTAAATATTGTAATAACAATTTTATTTATATTATCTGTTATGGTATAAATCATAAATTGTATAATGTTATTACGAACAATAAAAATAAATACTAACCTAAACATATTCCATTCCCAATCACTGGGGGTTTTGATATGCAATGCAGTGGTGTCTCACATTTCCCAGAAAATCCACCTGGTCCACCACAAGCTTCACCTAGTGTTTTCGCACATACTTTACAGCATCTGAAAAACAACAAAATTAAATGAGCGTTATTATTATTCCATTTTCTTGTCTTAAGCGTCGTACCAAATGATAAAAGATTGAAGAAGAGCAATTTTATGTACTGACAAATGTTATTATGTATTCAATGTAGGAGATAGAATTGAAAATCGTGTCTAGACTAGTTTACAAGTATGTACATTTTTTGCATTTCTTTACATTTCTTTTGTATTGCTGTTGTTTGAGAACCTGACTATATGAGTGTTTTTTCTATCATCCTATCTATGTATTTTATGTACTCGTATGTTGTTTACAATTATCCATTGATAAAATGTAACTTGATATTAAATCGTAAAAATTAGAAATAATAACGAATATAATATATAATTATTATTGTGTTTACTGTTTTTTATGTTTAAAATAGCTTATAGGTAGATAGGTAGATATTATCAAAGCGATCTTGATGATATCCAGTAACATAGGCGGAAATAAATGAAAACCAAAGTTTTAAAAAACGTATAGCCGACTAACAATCGATATTTTTTCAAACAACTTCAACTGCAAGATTAAATGTTTTAAAATTTTAATAAGTATTATCAAAGATTATTCTCTTCTATAAAGATGGTTGAATCAAAGTAACATTTAAAAATAAAAATTAATAAAATAAAATAAAACAGTTTACTTTCATGTTAAGTACCTTGGAATTACCTTTATGATTATTAATATGACCTTTTATATTACTGTTTGCAATAAGTTTAAAAACAATTATTAAATTACTACTGTTTTCAAGATATAACATTTTAATTTGTAAAGCAACCAAAACCAGACCAATAAATTTAAATGTAAACTTCCAAACTCAAATAGAGTTTGATTATAAATTGTAAAATAAAATTTTTAAAACTAAGACGTTGATATTTGAGAATTTAAAAAATCGATAAATTTCATTATTTCTTAAAAAATAAATAAATTCTTTCCAATCACCTAAATTAAAGTACTTCATCGACATTTTATTTTAAAATTGAAAATTACTGTTTTACTGTCGATGTTCAGTACAATTAATTATTCAAATTTCGAATTCTTGATCTAATCGAGTCTAATAAGTGTACTCCACATGAGTTTTAAAATATAATTTAACGTTTCCCATTTAATTATTATTGTTGTACTGACATTTATTTAAATAACCAAAAAATTTTAAATTGTCAGTCAATAGTCTTGCTGATCAGATGCTAAAAGAAAATATATTATAACACCATTTGAAACAAATTAATTTTCGTCATAATATGAAAACTTATTTAACATTCAGCTTATTAGTACGAAATATCATCTCCCTTATTTTTGTTTTCACCCTTAAACATTGCGTGAATGCGTTTATTTCAGCAACTCGTTAATTTGACTCTAAATATAAACCTATGATTTATATGTGCTTTATTAATATCTTATACTATTTAGGTTAAGATGTTATAATTTTTTAACTATTATCGACTCTAAAAAGGATCTATGGGTTTCGATATTTAAACTAAATTTACACGATTGTCTATTACGAAAAAATACTGGCAATGGTTCTCTAATCTGAATTTTGTGTATCATTTTAATTTCAATTTATAACTTTATCCTATTTTATTTTACCCACCCTTGGTGCCTCTTAAAATTCGAAATCTTTCGAAAGATTTTTATCTTAAATATATTTTTTTAAATTTAATAATAAAAACGTTCGATGTAATTAATTATATAATATTATACCAAATATACAATAACCGAAAAAGGGCTTTTATACCGCACCACGTATATTAAAAAATCTTTTCAAAAATATATGTAAGTATGTATATACTATTTCAGTATTCTGACTTTTATTTATGATTATTATGGCAGTTTATAGTATGAGAATGATTTTCTGGTGAAATTAGTTCTGAAACTTTTTTGTGTTTTTTTATACTACAAGAAAATGGGAAGGAAAGGTGGATTTTTCTATTGTTCTTGTTTTTATTAAATTTTATTATTAGTTTGGGCAATCAAAAACAATACATTATATATATATATATATATATATATATATATATATATATATATATATATATATATTTATATATATATATATATATATATATATATATATATATATATATATATATATATATATATTTTTATTGATATATATATATATATAATATGTGTGTGTGTGTGTGTGTGTTTGTCCCTATACATAAGACCTGAAAATTATTTTGAATAAAATTACATTTTTATGAGCTTTTTTGATGTGTGTATTGTGCCTATAAGAATACGTTTTGCCTATTGTTTTTAATTTCAGGTTGTTTTTAGGTAACATAAATTATTGCTTATTATTATAACTAAAATTGATTTGTTTTCTGGTTCCATAAATTTATGTTGTTTAAGGCTAAGCAGACATAGTGTTAATAATATATGAACATTTACAAGTTTTTTCTTATGCGAACAAACTATTGTATTTGATAATACATAACACAATAGAGATACATACTCGTATATGTACGTCAATGGAAACATTAACTTTGTATACTGTAGTATTATGTTGTATATTGTATATTTTTGGGGTTAAGATCTCGTATCAAAGAACTTTTCATTGCTTATTTTTATTTAATTTTATTATTATGTTGTATACAACGGTTTTGGTCTGTTTTCTGTTTTATTTTAAAAATAAAAAAAAATTATCAGGTGAACTTTATATTATACACAGCTAAAGGTGAAAATAAAAAAGTAAAACAAATCAACGAGGGAAAGTTTTTTTTAAAGAAAGTTAAATAAAATATTAAAGTAGTAACAAATGCAGAGTAAACCAACAAAAAGTTTATTTTAGGGCAAATGTGTTGCTTACGTGAGTACCTTATATATAAGTTTATCAACAGCCTACGCGAACTTTATTTTTATACTTGTTGTTACATATTTCTTTATTTCTTTAGAGATTTTAGAATACTACATCCAACCATGTTTAGTTCCATTTTTTGTTCGAATTTGATTTTTATTATGAGAATTATATGTTTAGATCTTTTTAAATGAATACATAATTTAATTTTAACGTCAAAACGGAAACAAAGAAAATTTTAAACTTTTAGGAATTTACGTCATATTTAAATTTTGAACATTAATAAAACAAAGTAAAGTGATTTTTTGTTTGAATATAAAAATCTGTAAGGATGTAATTCCTTTGATAAAACAAGTATGTACATAAAATAAAAAAGTATCCCATACGGAATACTTGTCGTTTTCAACAAACACGTTAATTTATTTTGAGTTGAACGTTTTTGTTTCTGCTTTTTTATGCTAAAATGGTAGGTAAGTACGTAAATTACAACATAGTAATATATTTATTTATTATAAAAACGTAATGAAATTCAATTTTAAGCTAAGAAGTTTATTAAAAAATTTCTCGAAAATTAAGGTAGCTAAAAGTTAATGTAGATGAAAAGGACACAAATTAAATTAAATAATTGACTATGTTTATAGTTAGGAGATGTTATGCGGGTTAAAAATCAATATGGTGTTTGAGACAAGACTAAACTTTTTACGTACGTCTCTACGATTATAAAAATTTACACAGCACAACTTTTTATAATATACAGATAAATAAAGGTTCTATAAAATCTTCCCATGCTCTAGGAGTAAATTCATTGACTTTCATTTGGGTTACCCTTTAAGTTGGCCCAACATAAACTACTTGAAAAATCACGTTTTTGGGGAACTTATATAATTATTTTTATATAATTATACGATTATAAATATAAAACATGACACGCAATAATTGGTCCTCTTGGATTGTGAACATATCCTTGTTGGTTGCTTATTGATTCTTGGTTTCTTTTTTATGGTTTCTTTCTTAAAAAATTGTTCAATCGAAATTATACAACCTTCGACCCTCTATAGTCTATATCATATTGTCACCTTATTGTTCATTTGATCTGTTCAGACTACGTTTATTTAGTCTATATTTCAATTAAAATTAAAAATTTAGTTCCGTTCAACAACCCTCATATAGTTTTATTTATGTTTTTTTATTGAGGTAGTTTAAAAACTTATATATATATATATATATATATATATATATATATATATATATATATATATATATATATATATATATATATATATATATATATATATATATATAAATATATATATATATATACATATATATATATATATATATATATATATATATATATATATATATATATATATATAAATTAGTTGAGTTTAACTATTCAAAGTGAGAAGGCGTATTTTTATGCAGTGATTACAAAAAAAAATACTTTATGGTGCATATTGTCCATATCATTTTCATTTTCAAAGTGAAAACACAATCTTAAAGTTTTTATACATTGACATTGTAAAATGATCATGGCATCGATTTTGCGTCATTCTACTTAAAATATAAACAAATTAACACAAAACAAAGAATGATGCGATAATATACTCCAGGTGGAGTATATTATCGCATCATTCTTCAGAACTTAAAACATTTAATATCCCACCCCGATTTCTATCGCAAGTTAAAGAACTACCAAAATAAGCACAACATGCACTCCAAAAGAAACCCTTACCACCACCAATCAATTTAAGCAATGTTAGATATTTTAATATATTCAGAGCTAAAGTATTATAAGTGACAGAAAAGCTGCTCAGTTTAACGCAAAATATCCAACGATATCAAAATAACAACGCAGTCCGAAAATGACTACCTTAAAATTAAGAAACTACTTAGTGATATAAACGTAACTGAACCCATTAACAAGGACAGTACGCTCTAAAATAATCAGCTCAAAAGTGAAAGATGTTACAGAGTCGTAATACAAGGTTTACCGTTGTCCACCGATCACGACGATATCAAACCAACTTGAATTACAAGCTTAATATTTTATGAACTATATGCGTGAACCAGATAAAGAGATTACACCATGATAGACCACATGATAGAGAAAGGAATACAGGAGATTAACTACTTCCTTGCGATTCGATAGAAAGAGGCCAATAATCCAAGTGGCACCTCTAAGGAACATAAATGAAAAATGGGTGCGACGTAATGAAGAAAAAACAGAACTGTTTGATCAACCTCTGACATCAGTAATTCAACCACACGACATATAATCTACAATTGATCCTAAAGCAGTCTATAGATCTCCATCAAATATCAGAAGTCTTACCCCACTAGAAATTTTGCAATAAATAGATATGAATTTAAATTCCAAAAAGACACCTGGAATTGATCAAATTTCTCCAAGGTTGTTTAAGGAGTTACCAAAAAAATAGTCACTTTGTTAACATATATGTATATATATATATATATATATATATATATATATATATATATATATATATATATATATATATATATATATATTTATATATCTATATATATATATATATATATATATATATATATATATATATATATATATATATATATATATATATATATATATATATATATATATATATATATATATATATATATATTTATATATATAAATATATATATATATATATACATATATATATATATATATATATATATATATATATATATATATATATATATATATATATTTATATATATATATATATATATATATATATATATATATATAAATATATATATATATATATATATATATATATATATATATATATATATATATATAATGCTTGCTTTCGACTTACATATGTGCCTAAGTAATTCAAGGTTGCACAAATAATCATATTAAAAAAACGAGACAAACCAGCTAAGCAAATTGCATCGTACAGCCGATCTCTTTGTTACCAACTATTTCAAAGTTGTTCTTGAAACGACTAAAACCATTGATCATTATACCTGACTTCCATTTTGGATGCAGAAATAAACATTCGACAATTGATAAAATTCATCGTGTCACCTCTGTGGTCGGGAGGAACGCTTAGAATTCCACCACAGTACCCACAGCTTGTCTGGAATTGAAAATACTGACCACAATCTGATAACAGTAAAAATATCTATCGAACTAGCACCAGAATTAAGACAGCAACCAAGGCGTCTATGGCATTTTAACGTGGCTGACAATCATGGGTTATAATCAAATAGACGACGTCGTTTCATTTGAAGTTACACGTAACATCTGTAAAAAATCTGAGCTAAGGAAGGGAAAAGAGCTGACAACAAGAAAGCCGCCAGGGCTTTCGAGTTGAAAATCTCCGATCGCAACTTTTACCAGATGGTCAGTTGCCAATTTTTCTAAAACATCTATTTCAGCATTGAAATGTGCAGACGGCGCTTTGGTGGTGGTCCCATATTTGCGGGCCGACTTACTGTCAAACGTCTTCACTTCGAACTCGAACTTACTAGTCCCAGATGTAGTTACGCCTTCATCAATTCCGTATTGTGGTTCCAAAATGGATTCTGTCAACATCTCGGAGGAAATTGTCTTCAGGAACCTGAAGGCAATGGACATAAATAAGGCCACTGGACCTGATGAAATTCCTATTCGAATATTGAAAGAATTTGCCAGTTACTTGGCTCCAATATTAACTAAAATCTTTCTTCTTTCTCATAGGCAATATGGCTTCCGCGAAAGCCACTCCACAACCGATCTCTTCACGTATGTTGTAAATAAATGAAATCTCGCCCTTGAGCACCACGGAGAAACCTTTGCAATCGCTTTGGATATATCCAAGGTTTTCGACAAGGTTTGGCATGAGAATCTCATTTGTAAACTATTGGCATACGGCTTGGATTCGATGGCCATCAAGTGAATAAACAGCTTTCTCAAAGAACGAAAGATCAACGTTGTGATAAATGGGAGATCAATGACACACTCCCCCAAATGCCGGAGTCCCTCAGGGATCAATTTTATCACCAACTTTGTTTTTGTTATACATTAATGACTTATTGGATAGCACTCTTCTATTTCATTCGAGGTCGAGCCTACTCCTCCAGAGTTAAACGGCAAACGGCTGGAAGTTGTCGCTTCGCTTAATTCCGATTTGAGTACAATATTTGAGTGGGGAGTTAAAAATCAGGTTAAATTTAACGAGAAAAAAAATACAAATGCACGTTCTCGCGTAAGAGAAATCGGAACGAATACCCTTTTGTGATAAAAGGACACGTTCTTGTGGGTCGTGACTCAATTTGTCTGATTGTTGTTCAGATTAGCAACAATTTAAAATGGAATGAACACAATACCGCATTGGCCAAATCAGCTTCACGTAAACTCGGGTTACTCAATAGATGCAGAAGGTTTTGTACATCGCATCAGTTCCTCCAAATATATAAAACCTTGATTGGACCTATGTATAGAATATTGCTGTCAAGTTTGGGGTGGAGCATATGGCACTGCTCTCCAGTTGCTGGATAGAGTTCAGCGGCGTGCGATCTGAATAATACGAAACTCCAGACTTACGAAAGATCTAGATAGTCTACAACACCGCAGAGATGTTGCAGAACTCTGCGTGTTCTATAGATTAATAAATGGTAAATGTTCTGCAGAATTAAAGGAGAAAATACCTCCATTTGTTACGCCAGGACGGAGAACACGAAGAACAGTTAATGCGCATGGGTTTACGGTGAATCTGTCGAAACCTCGAACTGAAGGTGCAAAGCGCGAATTTATTTATCGAACAACTTAATTAAACAACTGGGAAGTGGAATACGTTATCCGGTTTTCAGTTTTCGGTTGAGTATAAAATGAACAAGTTTAAGGCAACTATCAACCTTTACTTGAAGGACCGCGTGTTGGGTGCAGGGTTTATTGATTTATAATGTTACATGACTTCTTGTCTTAATCTTAATTTTCAATTTCTAATCAAAAAATGTGTATGGTTCAAGTGAATTATTTAATGTTGATAAATAAAGGTCCATTTCTTATAAGCTATTTGTAAGTTTTTTAATACATTATTTTAAGTGTTGCATACAGTTCTCAAATTTTAAAGCGCATCATCGGCTAAATCAATTAAATTGTGCACGTTATATAGCCAACAAAACATGGCTCATATAGCTTAGGAAAATCGGTTACATATTGTTGCAATATATCACAAACACACGAGTTATTTTTAATACATTATTCTTACCAACAACATTGAATGATTAAAATACTTAAAAAGTAACACGCCTTTAATATTATTGGTCATGGATAAAGTAGAAATAATCGAAGTTCTTTTGCTTAATATTAATGGTCTAGGTTTTCGAGAAAATACTTAAATTACATTAAGCTTTATTTTTTTAAATCTTATTTCGATTGTTAATATTTCAACTTTATTTAGAGAATATAGAGCTTTTTTATTTCTCATCCAAGCCTTAAACATTGTTGCATTACTCCGAGCAGAACACAATGCATATAATCTATGTATATAAGAATCTCTGAAACGCAACCAATGTGGATTCGTTCTAATTGAATTTTATCCAACTATTTGTGGTATTCCGGCTACTTTCTGTTATAAAATGAATCGTCAGTTCTTAACGGTGCCTTAGTATCTATAAAGGTAACTCTCTTGTATATATATATATATATATATATATATATATATATATATATATATATATATATATATATATATATATATATATATATATATATATAATATATATATATATATATATATATATATATATGTATATATATATATATATTTATTTATATATATATATATATATATATATATATATATATATATATATATATATATATATATATATATATATATATATATATATATATATATATATATATATATATATATATATATATTCGCTTTTGACTCGGCACTTAGCGCAACCGTAGTAACCAGTTTGTTACTTTACACAAAGAACCATAGACTTTGCCGGTGCATTGCAAATAATTGCTCGTATTTCCACCGATACTGTCTTATTATTATAGTTCACACCTTCAGATTTCAGAAAAACCACTTAGTCGACAAATGGTTTTAAGAAAACGCCCGAGCAATACGGTTTTTTTATACCCATACAGCAATACGGTTTTTTAAAACCATTAAAAAATATCTTCATTAATTAAAATAAACTTCCTTATCGCTATTTTAATCAAATGAATACCTTTTTTTGAAGCTATGGATCTCTGAGGAGATCATTTAACGAGTCAAGACTATAAACACAAGTTAATGTCGGATGAAAATAATAGTTTTATAATGCGCATTTGAATAAAGTGGCTTACCCAACACATAATAATTTGTATAATTATGGCTAACTTATAATATACTTAAGGATTGTTATTTCGTTAAATACTCACGTTTACTGATCGTATAATCCTACTCGTATAAATATATGAATACATTTTTCATACCGTTGATGACGGTTTTCTTAAAGTAAAAGCTCTGCTATAATTTTCTACTTATGTATTAATTGTAAAGACCTTGCTAAAATTCCCATCATTAGCATCCAAATATATGGACCTTTTTACTTGCAAAGTGAAATGATTGATTGTAAATATCTGAATTTGGAAGTTATTTTTTATTTTTATACTATGCAATCTGTTTTGGGGCTCGAGGCGCTCCCAGCTCTTTCGCGGTTTGCTTATTTACGTCCTACTTTACGCCATAATGGCCAAATTGAGGACGTACGGCTATAGGCCCGATTTTCGTTGAATCATTTGCGCAATGCATAGCTCCATGCCAGCCTACACTTCTGCCATGGAAGATGGGTTGGCCCATGAGTCCTGCACTCCAATGATAGATGTGGTGGGTGATAGATGTGTTAATTCACACCGACGAATGGTGAAAAATCACTTTTGCATCCTGCCCCTATCCTGATTCGAACCCGGTACCTCTCGCTCCAACTGCCACAGCTTTAACCACTGAGCCACCAGGGCGGTAATTTGGAAGTTTAAAATTTTTTTTCTGAAGTTTCTATGAAAAAATTTAGTATTACTATTTTAACGATAGTGAGTATCAAATATTTAGAAATACAAATGATATACCGCAAAACCGTGTCAGTGGCCCAATGTATTGTAGGCCCAATGCCAACCCTGCTTTGAATCATAACATTTATACAGTGACCTTACTGAGACTAAAATCTGTTGCTGTATAAATAAACCGTAATTTTATGCTATTTTTCTATAGACCAATGATAGTTTCTAGAACTAAAGAAACTGACTGAAATATCAATAAGTTTTTAAATATTATTTAGTTGTTTGTCAATTTTGATCTGTTTGATCGCAACGAGTTTTAACTATAGTTTTCATAAATATTCTATTGAGAATATAATTCATGCCTAAAAATCATCTATTTCACTATGCAATTTTTTTGATATTTTTGTTATTAATAACTTAAGTGATAATACAACACTGTTGTATTGTCGGTTTGGGAAAAACGTTGTTATGGCAATAGCCTACTATTTATTATTTTTGGCGATTTTTATTAATAAAAATAAATTCATTAGAATCAAAGTAACACACAACAAAAACAAAATTCATATATAACTATCTGTCAACTTAAATATAATCTTTCATGTTGTGAATTTAAGTTTTATCTTTCACACCAATTCATTATATTCTCCACCCAAATATAACTCGTGGTCCTCTTAAGAATCGATAATTTTTTCCAAATGTCACTCATGCGTATCCCAAGCTTAAGAAAATGCAACTCGTGATGCGCACTCGTTGCATTTTCGTCGCTGGGATATGCATTCGTGACATTTGAAAAAAATTATCGATAATAAGGGGACCACTAGTTATATTACGTCTGATTATATATCAATTGGTAAATCGTCTTTTTCAATTTTTATTTAAAATTTTATAAACCTCTATTTCTTATATAGTTTGACGTTTGAAAATTGCCATTTGAAAAGAAAGTCGATGACATCATGTTTAACTCATCATATGAATGACTGAAATGAACTTTAACTTTGTGCGTTTGAAAAATTAATCATTTATATCAAAAACAAAGTAAAGCAATAAACAACTCTAATCGCGTCTCAACTGAAACCTTAAAATTTTTAATACATTTTGGTGAAGATTGCATTGGTCAGCTCAACCCATGTTTTGACACACACGCTTGTTATGTTATCCTGTGGTTGTAATTTTTAAGTCAACGAAGAGAACCGAACATCACACTCTTTCTTAACTATTAAGCTTATTTATTGATTACTGTGTTCAAGTATGCACATCATATATGCACATGTATGCTGATCACCTATTATAAATAAAGATGTTAAAGAAAAATGATGATTCAAATATATCAAAAAAAGGTTCATTCAAGACACTTAATGACAGAGGCATTTCCTTTTAATCATAACGAAAAAAAAAATAGCCTCAAAAATGTTTCAACAAATATTTTCTACTTGTTCTCATTTTTTTTATTTTATGGTCAATAATTTACAATAATGTAAATTCATCAAATCTAATCTTTGCCTACCAGCCAATATATTTTCTATACATCGTATACGGGCAAATAGTTTGAAACACATAAAACCAAATCGTTTTCGACATTCATATATAAAAATCATAAAAACCAGCAACAAACAGTTTTTCGTTATGCGTACGTAACGAGATGAACGAATCACCCACATAAAAAAAATGGAAAAATTCTAATAAGAAAACGACTGTCATTTCGATTTCATGTCATGTAATAAAAAATATAAACTGAAACCCAGAAAATTTACTTCTCATCAATTTATCCAATAACAGTCAATAAACTATAAATACATTATATTGTGCCATCGGGAGTTTTTTCGTATCCTTGTTCTCCTTATACATTATGTGTGCTGATCTTATTCGAGACTCTAGTACATAGAAGCTTAGTTAGTATACAACAAACATCAAAGTGAAACAGAAATCAAATTCATCCCTAAGATAACTTCTCCTTCAAATAAATAAATTTTACTTTTTTTGTTCTTATCAGCAAAAAACCATTTTATTCATTCATTTTAATTTTATTTTATTCATATTATTATGAGTCCTTTTTACAGTTACACCAAGGAATAGACGAACGAGATGAAATTAGAAAACGAACGAGAAAAAAACAAAACAAAAATAAAAAAAAATATTATTTTGTTATCTTGAAAGTGCTCGAGTTGTAGAACCAGAAGATTTGTATATAATCTATACAAATAAATATATTTAAAGATTATAATTTTACTCTGCTTTTAGTAGATACGAAAATTTGTTTTTTTATCTGTTATCCATTTATTAAACTTTGATGCGTTTGTTTTTGAAAATTATATTTTTACTTCATTATATATTTATTATAGGTACAGATCATTCTTTTTTATAATTAAATTGATAACACAACTTATAAAAAATTTCACATGCGGATCAATTTATTTACTAATTGTTGGTAAGAAATTTTTAAATTAATACATTTTCAATTGTTGGTAAAATAGACGGATATCTTTAATATTCCGACTATAAAATTAAAAACTACATAATTTAAAAGTTTTATATATATATTCAACGGTTTTGTTTCAACCACTAAACTAATAACGGCTGAACCAATGCAGAGTTATTTGAATCATACTATATATTTAAAGGTAGTTAAATTTAACTAAATATTTTACTGTAGATGAATTATCTAAAGTTTACTGATGATTAAAAATAAAAAAAAATAAATTCTGTTTGCGATGAATTTTAAAAGATTAGAACAAAAATAATTATTGGCAGGAACCTTCTGTCACTCTTATGCAAAATGACATCCTACTTAAAATAATAAAAATTTCTACACAAACATAGATATGCCACATCAAATAGAATTGATTGGCAAACGCCAATTGTCATCGTATTTCAAAGTTTCTTCTTTTACAAGTAAATTTTATCGGAAAGTGTAATAAAATTTAATTAAATATATTATACGTTTATCATTTTAAGAAGCTGACTTCGGTTAATACTTTTTAATCATAGGCAATAAAGAGTTTTTTTAATATAGCATTGGGAATTTCACCTGATTTTAAATCTATCAAGCATATGAAGTTAACCAAAATTTTTTATTCCAGCGAAAATAATAAAAACAAGAAACAAAGTATTTATATAATAAGAGTAAAAAACCTTACAAATTATTTCTTATGCCCACATTAAATTATATGCCATCCCCATAAGAGTTTAATATTTAATTGTCAATAGTTATTGTAATGAACTGAAAATTATAAAGTAACTTATCTGGGATCTTTTTTATCTATGGCTTCACCATTTGACACATTATTCAAATTTTTGAACCGTTGAAGTTCGTTGGATATATGTCACTTAATATTACTAAGTCCATAGTATACGAACTTATAGTCAATTGTAAGAAACTGATGACTTGTACCCAGTGGCGTTGTACATTTTTGACCCTCTCGCAAAACTTAATGTAGGCTATCCTCTCTCCACCTTGCATATCTTTTACTTCAATAACAAACAATGTTGCTCATCGAAAATGTAGCTGTTTTATTTAATATATTCATTTTTTAAGAATAATAAACTATGTACTTAAATGTAAGATTTTTTGCTCTTGATTTCATATTGGCAAAATTTAAGTTTTTGTTTCCATTTCGCACGCCGCTTTTGCTCCACAAGAAAGAGTGGCTGAAGCATTTAAACGATCTCATCCGATGTAGTTGCGCAAATATTTTTTTATTATTTTCTATTTTGAAAAAACATCGTTCCGCTTATGTGACCGTAACAGGTAACGTAAGAAATAGTGATAATCATGTTATTTCTTGCGAAGCACTGAAAGCTATTGTTGGAAATTTTATTAGTAGAACTCTAGCTAATTAATGGAACAATTCTTTATGAAATGAACAAAGACCATTTATCCCATAGTTGCGAGCCTCCCGAAGCGCGGGTTTTGCGCCCTTGTAGTTACGCGACTGCTTGTACATCTTAAATAGATTCTTAATGCTAGTCTACTATTTAGAATCAAGTTTTCCGATCCTCGTTATTTTTGGAGATGGAAAACTTTCAATTATTTTGTACGTAAACTCAGCTGGTTACAATAACTAATTTAGGAAAAGAAAGAATAATTAAATATTAAAATTAAACTGGAATAGGATCTAATTAATGATAGGATATGATTAGGGATATGTATAAGAAATGATTTGTAAGCTTTTGTACTCATTTTTATACGTGTGTTATTATTAAATCCTGGGATGGAATATCATACTGTAGTACAATGAACATTTTTATTTTTATTGCGATAAAACAATAAACCTCTCATGCTTAATGTATCGATACTTTGAATAACAAATATAAACACAAAACAAGTAGAAGTTTTTCAGTTCTATACAGATTGTAAAACGTCAACACTTATGTCCAAAGGCTGAATATTAAATTGATATTTGAACATATTTGTTGCCCTGTTATTGATTGCCTTTGCATTCAGAAATTAAACAGTGTTTCTGATATCGTGATTTATTAGAACTCGGACAGTTGAATCACCGTTATATATTGGATCTATTTGGATATATATATATATATATATATATATATATATATATATATATATATATATATATATATATATATATAAATATATGTATATATATATATATATATATATATATATATATATATATTTATATATATATATATATATATATATATATATATATATATATATATATATATATATATATTTATATATATATATATATATATATATATATATATATATATATATATATATATTTATATATATATATATATATATATATATATATATATATATATATATATATATATATATATATATATATATATATATATATATATTTATATATATATATATATATATAAAAATGCCCTGTGGATGGGGGCACTCATGTTTCGAAAATATTACGAACGAAACATGAAACCCATAGAAAACCACCCCAGTATCTAGAGCTTGTCGAAAGTGGCGACTAAATCTGGTTTGAATCGCTGGACTGACGACCCACAACTGTAAAAAACAAAACGGTTTAAAATAACAACAAACCAAAAAAGTGGGATACCGCGAAAAAAAGAATGACCCCTGCTTAAGTACTCGGAAACGAGAGTGAGGATAGGCACTACGTTACTTCGAAAACCTGGAGCGTTTGACGGCATCGATGGCCTAAAAGTGGAGACCATGTGTTCCAAGGCTATATATTGCGACGCAGTGGAGAAGACCTCGGAAATCTTGTAGTTGGATTAAACATTGGGCTACAGGTAAAAAGGCTGTACTGGATTTTCAGGCAGTCGATAATCGAATATGTAAGCTTTGCTTGCATATGAGAATAGCCAACGTATCAATTGTGTGTGTACATGGGCCCACTGATGTAAGCCAACCCCAAGATAAAGACTCATTTTACAATAATTTGGATAATCTGATGGGCTCTATACCCGAGCACGTTAACAGATTGGTGACTTTAATGCTAGAGCTGGCAGAAATCAGACCGACGTATGCAATAATATAGGTCCGTACCCCAAACACAAAAACATCCATTTGGAAACATGGACACATCCACGTAAAACATCCCGAAGCCAAATTGACCATGTGTTGATTTCTAAAGGGCGGGTTCGGGTTCTCCAAGATGTGAGATCTTATCGGTCGTCAAAAAAAGTTGAAGGCAGTAACCATTTTATGGTTGCTGCAAAGCAACGTTGGAGATTTTCGTGCAGGTAAAGGAGGACAGGGAAATATACTACGCGATTCTCCTGTGAAGGTCTGATAAATGATGAAACGCAACGAAAATATCAAGATCTTGTCAGCAATAGCATTATGCGACCCAATTACCAATCTGATGATGTGAACAGTGTCTGGGAAGTATTGAAAACCTCGGTTGTCGATGCTGCCAAGCACACTCTCGGTGTAGTGAAAACTAAGCCCAAAAATGATTGGTTTGATGAGGAGTGTCGTCTTACTGTTGAGCAACGAAATATAACCACCAATGGACCGCAGACTAGGTTAACAATTGCAAGGAAAAACAAAGCAGTTCTTGCTAGGAGGACAGCTAAACGCATTTGTAGACTGAAGGCTAAGGTCTTAAGAGTACAACCACTCAGCAATGAGCACAATTTGCGTGGTTATTTTAAAAAAATCACCGAATTGGACCATACCTTAAGATCTCGGTCAACTGCCATTTGGGACCAGGATGGAAACCTCTGTGTTAACGTCGATGAGAAACTCGTTACATGGCGTGAACATTTTTCTGATCTACTTAATGTTCCACATGTATCACAAGCTGTACTTGAATACCCTCAAATACAGACCTCAGAGATGATCATTGAGGATCCATCCTATGAAGAATTTACAACGGCCATGCAGAGATTAAAGAAAAATCGTTCACCAGGAGTTGATTGTATTAATTCAGAGCTCTTGATATTCGGAGGGCTAACTTTGTGGAAATGTCTTTTTGACCTCCTTGAATTCGCCTGGCGTAAATGAAGTAATCCCTGAAGAATGGAAAGTGGCCACGTTATGCCCAATTTTCAAGAAGGATGATCGCTTAAAGTGCGAGAACTATCACGGTATAGCTCTCCTTTGCACAGCATACAAGCTACTGTCTTACATCATGTTGGGCAGAATTATTCCTCTGGCGGAGGAAATTGTCGGAGACTACCAAGGAGAATTCCGTCCAAATCGGTCAGTCACTGATCAAGTTTTTTCGCTACGGATGATTTTTTCCAAGTACTACGAAACATCTCGCGATCTACACTAGGTATTCCTAGATTTCAAGCAAGCCTATGACTCGATCAATCGAGAGAGGCTATGGTATGCCCTTCAATATTAAGGAATACCAAAAAAAATTCGTACATCTGTACAAAATGACAGTAACGCAGTCACAATGCTGTGTTAAAGTTGAGAACAGGCTATCGAGAACTTTTGCAAACTCGACTGGTGTTCGACAAGGAGATGCGCTGTCCCCGATACTTTTTAATCTCATGTTGGAATACATCCTTCGTAAAAGTGAAACACCTCAGGACAATATCTTATTCCGACAATCCAATCAACTTTTTGCATATGCAGATGATATCCGTGTGTTAGGATTAAATGACAACGGAGAAAAAGAGATACTTGATCCACTGGAACAGTGTTCAGCGTCCGTTGGTCCAAAATCAATGAGTCAAAAACAAAATATATGATCTTTGGCTGTCGAGACCAAGACACAAGTGATTTCAGTAGTGGTAACCACATGTTTGAAGGAGTAATAAGATTCAAGTATCTTGGATCTCTCATTACACACGATAATAGTGTGGGAGAGGATATCAAGTTTCGGCTTGCTGGCAATCGGGCTTTGTATTCTCTATGTCCACTGCTGAAATCAAAATATCTTGCAAATGCGAATAAGCTGATGCTGTACAGAGTGTTGATCAGACCCGTTGTCATGTATGGATGTGAGAGTTGGACCTTGACGGATGAGAACGAAAGATGGCTTCTAACATTCGAGAGAAGAATCATGCGTGTGATATATGGCCTAAAACGCGACGATGATGGCACATATCGAGATCTTTTCAACCACGAGATCAGGAATTTAATGCGAATTCTTTATTTCATGCATGAAATCAAAGGACAGAGAGTACACTGGCAGAACGTGCGTGCGGATCCGAACAGAATGATACAACGATCTTTGAAGGGAGAGCCGCCTTTCGGTAGACGGAGAAGTCACTGTCGGCGACTGTGGCTCCACGGCGTAGAGAGTGATCTGGCATCATCTGGTTGCTTGCAACAGTATGAAGAGCTGGCTCGTGATCGAAACCGTTGGAGTAAAATTATTGACACGGTATGGGCCTGTAAAAGCCGACAAAAAAAAATATGTACATATATATATACATATATATATATATATATATATATATATATATATATATATATATATATATATATATATATACATATATAACATATATATATATATATATACATATACATATATATATATATATATATATATATATATATATATATATATATATATATATATATATATATCACATATCACTTTTGTTTCTTTGTTTAAATTTCATTTTTCATCCTTAAACCGGCAAGGTCCAACACTCACATGAAAACATCTCATCATATTTAGATATTACTCTATATAATCTTGATATAACGTCCTGTGAAGTTAATAATTAAAACAATTTGTACCTTGTGGTTTATTATCAAATATTCACCACAAACTGCTTGTGCATTTTATCAGAAATATTGCTTGTTAATGCAATCAAAATGTTTGTTGGACTTATAATAGTGGAGCAAATTTATGATCGTTGTGTAAATTGTTTTGAAAAGTTTAGTATTGATTTAAGTTCAAAAGAATGAGAAACTATTGATAGATAAAACTATAATGAGCGCGATCGTCAAATAGAGCCGAAGTGTTTTCTTCCTGTTCTGTTTTAAAATGTTTTATGTGTATTTTTTGTGTATAGTGCGTGCGTGTACTGATAGTGAAAATTCACTTGCTCTATAGTACTCGAGGATAATTATAATACATCGATGAGTATAATTTTCATTTATTATTTCTTTTCCCTTAGTATTTATTTTTTTCTATGGGTTAGAAACCGTAAACGGCCCTTAACGCATCTTAAATGAGACCTTACGAACCATTTTAACGTATTTGTACACATTGTAGGTGGTCAACCCAACGAATGTTTTTACAACGCGTTTTATGTCATCCGGTGGCATGTTAATTTTTTGATAAACGGCGGGAATCAAACTCGAGACCGTGGCGTGATGAGAAATTCTCTTAACCGTTAAGGTACGACCGGCGACAATAGTTTCCTTTAGTATACACATAATTTTAATTTAACTTGCTTCATTTAATTTGTTTCTTAAGAAATTATTATTTAAAAATAGAAGTTAAAGTGGAAAAGCTATACAAAAGAAAATGTATTATGTAAAAAATGCCAGAAATATAGCCATTCCTCAAGTGTGGGGCTGCCAAAAACTTAGATGTTAGTAATGTTAGAAAGTGCATAAATTAGCACTATAAACATAACCCTCAAGGGAGCAAAAAACCGAATTGTTGCACATAAAAAATTAGTAGTTGCTGCAAATAAATTGTTTATAATCATTATTATCTCAAGATTGATATATCCATTCCTGATAATAAAAATTTGAGCGTAAAATTATAACTGAAACCTTTATTAAAAACCGAATAACACATAATAAACTCTAAAAATATCCAATGAATTAGTATGCATTAGTAGCAACAGAAGTGCATTTTGTTCGCACATATATATGTCGTACCGATCAAGTATTAAATTATAAATTGTAAAATGGACTTTAAAACTCAGAGATTCTAACGAATCATAATACTTAAATATAGTTTCAATAACCAGAGAGAGTTTAGGATACGTTTCTCTAGAGACTGCAGAAGGTTAACAGAGAATAAAATTTACAAACCAGAAAAATGCTAACTCTAGAAACATTAAAACGAAAATACATGTTTTAAAAGAACGAAACAAATAGAATAAATATTAAACTAACAGTTACTAAAAACTCTCTTTAATTGAAAACCACCCATAAGCTGAAACTAGCAAAAGCTTTACTTCCTCCTTCGTTTCTTCGGCGGCAGCTGGACAAACAAAAAGACATGAACCATTTGTACTTTGTTTTGAAACAACGGTATCAAAATAAAGAAAGCAAAAGCGTCTGAAAGTCAGACGCTGAAATACAATCTAGAAAATTTAGATACACAAACTAGCAGGAAATAACCATATAAGAAAGAAATGTTTCAAATGATTAATAGTTTGATTAAACAAATCATTTTATTCATTAATAGTTCGATTAAACTGCATGAAATTCCGTTTGGTATAATTTGGAGACGATGGACAAAGAATACCATAAAAAATATAGAGACATTTTTTGGTATTTTATTTGTTTGTTTTGCAAGATAAGAAAATCTTACAATTCACAATTTCACAATCTTTACAATTCACAATTCACAATTTGTACACGGCCTTAGTTAATGATAATGATTATTTTAACTTTTATTATTGTGGTTTCTGGTTAAAAGCATATAGGTATTAAGTTAAACTCAACTAAGAAATAAACACTTTTTTTTTATATAATTTATGTCAGCTTAAGATACAGCACTTTAGATACAGCAGAGGAAAAATAGTATCTGTTCTAAATATTATTAGCTGTTCTTTCGTCATTTTCGAAGTAACTACGAAATAACTATGATTTTTATCGTTGTCCTGTTCGAGTCAAGTTGGTTTTGCGCTCTTGATCTAAAAAACGACTAACTGATTGAACTAACAATTAAAATTTTATTAATTTAACTATTTGATAACTTAAGCGTGTTTTTTTGGAGTTTCTTAAATTAAAATAAAACAAAAAAAAATATTTTGAATATCATTGAAACTAAATTTATTTAATAGATAATTTTATACCATAATGCTTGAGTATGATTTGGAACATGTGGCCATCGCGACTGGCACGCAGTGGTGCAATCTGGATTTTAAATTTTCACACATTTTTCGAAATAATTGCGGCCGTATCTTGCTAATAACTCACCGACTGTTGCATTTAATCGTATCTTGTTTATCGGCGTAGACAATTGAATTAACAAATTCACATGCAAAGAACATAAAGCAGTTTTCACTATTGCTATTCATGTTAAGGGTTAAAAAAATGTTGAACGAATAATTTACACACTAAGCACTTACAGGATTTTTTTGATACATATATAGTGCAATTATAATCTGTTATAGTGCAATTATTAATTTTTAATACATTTTATTTTGCAACGATCGTGATAAAGAGATACAATTTTCAAAAAACTGGAAATTACGAAACAATATAGGTACAATATACTTGTGCTTTATGAAATTATTGATGATCATTTGAATAATTGTGTCGAAATAAGAACGTTTTTAAAACCAAAATTGAAATTAATAACCAATACATTTCAAATTTAAGATTAACTTAGTAAATTTAATGACTTAGTTAATTATCAAACTAACCAAATATATAATATAGTATGTATAGTTCGGCGAACTTAACATGTTTATTAATATATGTACTTATTAATATTTTTTAACTTATTGAATTTTTTAACATCTAACTTATCTTTTGTAACTAGTACGTTTCAAGTGAATAATATAATGTAACCGTAAAAAATCATTAAAAACTTACTTGCACGGATCCCATACAATAATTCCTTTGCCCGGACAATCCTCCGACCTTATAATATCACATTCACTACGATTACATATACATTTTAATCCATTTACAAAATAATTTTTTCTATTTAATATAACAATAAATAATATAAATAAATTAAATATGATACAATTATTTATATTTAAATTTAACGTTTTAGTTAAATTAAATTTATTTTTCATTTTT
The DNA here is from genome assembly GCA_963932295.1 of Tipula lateralis. Lineage (NCBI taxonomy): Eukaryota > Metazoa > Arthropoda > Insecta > Diptera > Tipulidae > Tipula > Tipula lateralis. Next base: position 97,106,856 of record OZ010737.1, on the reverse strand, counting down.
GCTACTTTTTTTTTGCTTTCCTACACCAAGTAAACTTTTAATTAATTCTATCTTTTCTTACTTTCCCGATATGAAACTTTATCACTTTATATATAACCACTTCACAAAAATAAAAAACTTTATTTTTATTTTATTTTTGATTGCACTTTAATTACACTTTAACAAAAAAAAATTTATTTATTTTTTAATAACGAAAAATGTAATGAAGCCATAAAAAACTAAGGCAACACAAAAAGTAAAAGTTGGAAAATTTAACATTTTCCTGGTTTTCCTATCATCTCGTTCCCATTGTTCTTTTCATGGTTTCGATTGTAACAATTTTTTATTAGTTATCTTAAGAATTAGAATGAGAAAAATATCGTTAAATAGGAAATTATGAACTAGATAATCTTTAATATTTTTCTTTCGAAATAAACTTAGTTTCAGAAAAACACGATAATTCTGATCATTAAGTTTGACGTGTCTACCGAACTATTGAAAAACAGATATTATTCTAGGAATTAAGTATGAAGATTAAGACAAGTTTTAAATATTCTTCAGAATAATCTAAATTATTTCAAATAAATTTATAAAGCCAAGCCATAATTTATAATTTAGTTATTAGCAGTCAAAAAATAAGTTTGGAGTATCATCATTACGCCAACAGCGAAGTCTTTAATAAAATTTTAAATTCAATCATTCAACAATCAATAAAATTGTTATTATCATATAAGAATAATCCGTCTTAGGTATATTAAGTAAATGTTAAAATTTAGATAATTAACAAACTTTCGTCACTCAATTAAACCATTATATGCTACGAGCGTTTAATTTATTAATTGATAATATCGAAAATATAATTTTAACGTCAAATAATTTTAAAGTTAAAAAAATGTAAATACATAAGTATGATTTTGAAAACTGAGAAAAAGTACAGGTGGAAAACTGAAATAATATGTAAGTCTCCGATAGTAATTGTTTAAGTTCATACCAACCTATTATTGAAATCGTAAACTAAAGGTTCTTAGGTTTATACAATTTGATATTAGAAAATTGTCTGGTTTATTAAAACTCCATCCTAACTGCATAAATAAAAATTTAGAATACTTTATAGAGGTAACGACTCATAAATATAGTATTTAATAAAGATTTACTTAAAATAAAATTTGATATTGAGCTTTTTCCAAGAGTACATTACATATTTTTAAACATAGTAACAAAACAAAACTTTCGAATTCATTTCTCAATGGATATCGAAGGACAGTCACTAAATTAATCCCAGTAGAATAATACGTTTGTCAATAATTCAATAATGTAGACATCAATCTAAACAATCAATCAACTTTAAAAAAAAACAATCCACAAAATTTTTCACAACTAAATTTACTCTTCTTATTACTACCATGATTTTTTTCTGTATTATATTTGATAAAGGAAAACATGAAAATCAAGTAATGTCGTTTATCATTTAATCCTTAAAAAACAAAATAAAAACCAATCAATCTATCTATCGCAGACCATCATCAATCAGATCCAATTATATATCTCATAAACAAAATGTTTTTCTTGTTTTCCAAAAAAAACGTTTTCGTGTCAATAAACATAACACACACAAGGCATACAGACCGAAAAAAGGATAACAACAAATTTATTTTTCAACGTATTGTATGTAAGTACATATATAATAAAGTTACAAATTTTCCCTTTTTTACTTTTAGGAAATAAATTATAATTTTCATCATGTCCAGATTTTCCTTTTTTATTATTTTGATGCTCCAAGTTTACGTATTATTTTAAGATGAACAAAAATTATTTTCCAAGCGCAAATGAAGATGTTTTATATTTTTGGCATTGATGAATTAAGTTATTGACAGTTTAATTTTCATGTTTTTCTTTAAATTAACATTTTTGTTTCTTAAAATTAAAATAAAATTGCTAACTTTTTCTAATTAACAAAACACTTAAAAACAAAAGTCACATCAAAAAACACTTTGTAATTAAATTTTGTACACAGGAAAAGCTTTACCCACTATAATATTTTCTTCTTTGATATATTTTAATTCACAATAAAAATTTTTTTTTCAACTGATTAAAAATATAATATTATTTTCGTTGCTTTTTCTTTGGGAAAAAGAGATGAAAAATTTATTAAAACAACACAATTTAAAAAAAAATCTACCGGCACGATAATAATATACTGCGCACCGATTCTATGGAGCTTTTACGTAAAACTGGATAGAAAAGTGAATTCTTCTGAAAAAAAAAATTCTTTTTTTATTCGTGGTTCAAGTTTTTGTTTTTTGCGTTTATCGTATATTCTTTGGTTTGGTTTTGTAAATTATGGATAAGGGAAATTAGGGGAAACATTTCTACATACATAATTTTACGCTGGGGAAAAATTGAACGAAAGATGTTCTAGACTGTATGACTATTTCATTAAATTGTGTTTTACTGAATGAAATGAGTAAAAATTTTCACTCGAAACATGCGCAAAAGATATGTAACTACAATTAGAGTAAAATTGTATTATTCAGGTTTTTAACTCTGTCAATAGAAATTGATAAATTAACTAAAATCATTAATGCAGAACTGATTAACGTTTCTTGATTCAGCACTATTACTCATTTCAGTACATCCATTACAATAATGTTCACTATATAACCAATAACCAATAAATACTTTTCCAAACTTAGTTTGTAAAATCGTGACATATTGGAGACATGATAATTTGTTTGTATTACAATTGGTCTTAAGGTAATTCATTTTATACAAAACGTCATTCTATCTTGTAGTGTTAGGCTTCTGATGCGTCTTTAATATACAGCGGTTTAACTACAAATTGAATAATGCACGTTTAACATATATATTTACACTGTACCTGACAATTTTTGAGTTAAATCGAATCTATTTGCTTATAATTTCAGCTGAGTAAGTTACTAAAGAGGGACCAATTATTAAAGAGCTAATATATAGATACTACAGAAGCTCTTAAGCTATTCATAAGTTAAGTATTAAAAGAGATTATAAATAGAAGTGTATTGTATACAGGCTAATCAATAAATTTACAAAATAATAAATTAATATAAATTTAAACCAGGTATCTATCTTAAATTTAGTATACTACATAGCTTAATAAACAGTTGGTGGGTCCACTTTATAAAATGCTAAGTGTTAAAAAATCTATAAATAGAAGTAACTGGTAATAATGAGAAAAATACGGTAACCCAAGATTTTTTTAATAAATGATTAAAAATAGTTATCGGCGAGTAAGGTAGAATTGGACCTGTAACTCAAAAAATTTATTTTAATCAACCATAACAAAATAGTTAATGAATGCTGTTATAAAATTAGCAACTAGTTATATAATTTAATAATATTAGTATAATTAAATAAAATTAATTCGTTGCTACACGGTACAATTTTCAAAAACTGTCCGTTAATAGAAAACCCATGCAACGAAACTGTAGTTGCTTTATGATTCTGTTGAAAAGTTAAAAATGCGTTCCAATTAAAAACATCTATAAAACCAAACGAATTATAATTTATAAAATATTGAAATATATATTTATAAAGGGCGACGCACATTTCACTTTATCGTCAAGCACGGAAACTTAAAAAGCATGTCATTAAATACATAATTCATATTCATTTTTAATAATAATAATCTAATAATTAATCTAATAATAATAATCTAATAATTAATAGCTTAAAGGAAGAAAACAGCCCTTACCGCGTCTTAACTGTGACCTTATGAATCATTTTAACCATATTGGTGCACATTTAACCCACAATCGCTTTTTATGTCATCCGGTGTATGGTAGTTTTTGGTCAACGGCAAGAATCGAACTCGAGACTTGGACATGCTGAGAAATTCTCTTAACCATTACGGTCACAACCGGTGACCGTAAAATTGAAAATACCAATTTTATTTATAATAAAATGTGTATTCTCAATTCTACGGAGTCTTCATTAGGATTCTCGTCCGTCGACATGATTGAGATCATCAAATTGAGTAACACTACGTGCTTTAGTTGTTTTGTTTAAATTATTCCCTTTGTTGGTGTATTTTGCTACTAGTGTCTGCGTCTCTTTTTATATTTTCTTATGGCACAGAGTCGTATTTTAATTTGTATTGATACTTTTGGGCTTCTTTATTCAAATAAAAAAAAACAGTTTTTATGTAACAGTTTACTATCACCAACAAATAGCCAATTTGTGACACAATAATATACTATTTCTGAGTTATTATGTACAGAATCTTGTGGTTGCTTGTTACTATAATGTAATCGAATGCAATGTTTTTGGAATAAACTAGCCGTGAATAAGTCATTCCAATATTGATTGGAACTAATTGTTATTTAATTTCCAGGACATTTCGATATTTTGGTTCTGATTCGTATTCACCGTTGATTGTATTTATTTTTCTATTGTTTGCTTTTGTTACAAATTTAAATTTAGATTATTGGTTTATTGAATCAAAATTGAAACGATCAGAGATTAGTCAAACTTACCACTTTATTTATTTTACGCAACTTAATATATAAATGGTGATAGATTAGTCCACTGGTGGGAGCTATTTCACTAATATTGTGCGCACAATTTATTACACTTCACTTATTTCACTTTTTATTCACGACTATATCACTATTCTTCACATTATTTTTAGTAGTTCGCTGGTCGTTTACATTCGATTCGGCGATTTAGCACGTTTAATTCCAAATCAGATAAATTTTCGATGTTTTTGAATATACGTGTAGTAGTATATTTATAAGTATACGTTTGATTTCGACTCACACGCTGCATTGCGATGATGTTGAATCGCTTGTTTAGTGTTATCTCTTTTCTTATCTCCAAAACCAAAATATGACTGTCTCCGGTTAGTTCCGAATCAATTTCTGTTTTCACTACTACTACACATATTGCGTATTCCAACGAGGAAATACTATAATAGTCAATAATATTCGCAAAAAGAAACCTATTTCGTATGTATCTCTCAAATATGTAATTAAATGACGTCAATGTAACTTTATAAACCACAACTGCTACTCACATGTAACCAAATGTTTATAATTCTTCTTAAAATGCATAATGTTGGCATTCAAATCGATTTATAATTGTGATAAAAACTTTATCTGAAGCAGAAAACTTAATTCACCGAATGGCGTAATGAGAAATTTCAACACTTACCTATTGTAATAAAGAAATAGGACTTGTTAAAATATATAGAACCTTTTTACTGTCTTATAATGATGAAAAACTAATCGATTTTCTACTAGTCTTATTTGCCAATAAAAATCTTGCCAGATCTTATTTAAAATTTAATCAATAAACAGTTGATTCTATTCCTAATAAACTATACAATCAACTCGACATATCGTACCAGTATAGCATCAATTTAATTCAAAAATACTCTCTATTGATTGAGTCCCCTCAAAATTGTTGGCTGATGATGTTATCTAATGTTAAGTTAATATATCGTGAGCAAAGGTCATAATAAAATATAAACTATTTATCATAGTCGTTACAAACAAATATTGGGGTGAATTTTTAAAATGGAAATCTAATGTTTAGTTGGTATTCAGTTCGATTTTATAATATTTTGCAATATATTAATTGTTTCAATTTAGTTAAGTAAATCTTAAATTGTAAGTTTGCAAAATGTAATCTTAGATTACAAATAAATGGTAAATGCTTGGAAATTATAAAAACTGGTAAACATAGAAACTTGATAGATTTAGTATTTTAACTATTTAAATATTGTCAACAGAAAAACAACCCACACTTTTATTGTTTGGTTATTATAGTTACCAATCTGCATAATAGCTTTTATTTTAGTAAGTGTAAATAGTGCAACTTTTTTACAAGTATGCGTCTCATGCTAAAACGTATTATCCACTTTATTACACTACATTACACAGTTAATTGTGAAATGCACAATAGATATGTAATGCACAAATAATGCTACTATAAAGAGAGTTAATCTTCAACATATATAGTTGTGATAGGAAATAGCTTCTATTTAAGCGGTTCATAACATTTTTGTTTGTGATAAGATTATGCCAATTCTATAACTTGAAGTAAAATAATCTATGGCTTAGAAGCCGTAAACGGCCCTCACCGCGTCTCAACTGAGACCTTATGAACCATTTTAACGATTGGTGCACATTGAAGGTGGTCAGCCCAACGAATGTTTTTACACACAAACGCGTTTTTATGTCATCCAGTTGCATGTTATGTTTTGGTCAACGGCGGGAATCAAACTCGAGACCGCGGCGTGATGAGAAACTATCTTAACCATTAAGCTACATCCGGCGACTTGAAGTAGTAATAGTTTTTTAAAGATAAAATTTATAACCCTAAATGGTCGCACTTCATTAATTACTTGTTATCATAATCAACCGGTTGTTCAGGTCAAAATTCTAGTTCAAATGCACCAATGTATTCAAATACATACACTATAAAAATTATTTGCACATGCGCTGTAAATAAGAGAGAATTATCGACAAATCTGAATCATTTTGTGATAGTATCGCAATACAATAAGAAAACATTTTTGTTATACGCTCAGTTAACTGTCAAAAATTATTTGATATTATATACAATATTTAGTGGCAGCTCGTCGCATTTCGAACAGTACAGCAACCGTGCGAAGGTTTGATTTACTGTAGTAGCCAATATAAAAACAACAAATATTTACATATTTGTCAAAACATAAAACATAATTTTTTAACTCTAGCTATCGAATATATTTCTTATAATTTACTAGATTTAATCGTAATATACGAAACAATGTGTGATACCGCCGGAAGCCTTGTGTGTTGGTGAGTTATTTATAATTGAATATCGATACAAGAAAATGTATATTACAAAGAATGATTAATCGTCAATTTTAAAATATTAAGTTTATAATAACTTTTTTAATAATTATTAGATACATAGTTACGGATTGTTTAATCTTAAGATCCCAGAAATGGTACTTGATAAATATCTATTTTATTTATTTTCAGTTGTTGCACTTGTGCTTTGCAGCTTATTATAGGAATTGTGATGGGATGTTTAGTTTTCATTATAATAGGTGTTCTTATTTGGTATTTCATGTTTCAAACATAAATATTTATATTTTATAGCATTATATACAAATAGTGTCTGTTAATAAATGGGGATCTATCGGAAAAAATAAAAATATGTTTTTAATTTATGATAAGAAACTTAATAATCCTAATAAGATTTTTAATGATTTATATATATATATATATATATATATATATATATATATATATATATATATATATATATATATATATATATATATATATATATATATATATATATATATATATATATATTAATATTTATACATATATAGATATATATATATATATAGATAAATATATATATATATATATATATATATATATATATATATATATATATATATTTATATATATATATAAAACTTAATAACAATTTGCCCTTTCAGTATTGTTGTGGAAGCAATATCTAGACGCCCTTATGTATTGTCACCGCGGCAACTTAATACTCTCGTTTACGTGACCCCAATTGTGGCACGTGTTACCTTTCTCTCTTTCTCTATGTTTGAATTTTAAATGTCTCTCGTGAAATAAAGATGTCATCTCGTTGTGTTCAGAATTTCGAGTTTTACCTGATAAGTTTGGGGGATGTTTTTATTCCAACTGTGTCCTTCCACATTTCCATTAATGGCTTTCATTTCATTAATACTTTGTGGTGGTTTACTTTGTCTTTCTTTTGCAATGATTCATTTGATAAGTGATAAAGGTAGAAATTAAAATATTCCATAACGTGAGAGTTGTCCGATAAGTATTTCTCCTTTGAGGAGCTCGATCTTTTCTTTCATTACTTGAAAATCCTTTATTTCACTAGTTTTGTGGTGTTCTTGTTCGATCTTAAAGTACTTCGAAATATTTGCCATTTAAGGCCTGCGCTTCATTATTCATAACTTTTTCTTTATTAAATTGTTTCAATAGTCGCCGCTTTTTTTATCGTATTGTTAAATGTTGATTGTTATTTATATGACATTTTGCGCGTTTGTGCTTCTTAATGTCATCTAGTTGGAATATACGGGATGTTTAATCAATTTTGCTTCGTTCAAAATTCCGGTGGTTGTGTCAGTCAATCACATGTGATTCATGAATCAGTTCAAAATTTCCACCTTAGTGTGTAGTTTGTTTTATTTGATGTCACGAAAACGAAGGGATTATGGCGCCTAATAAATGTAATGTTTTAAAGTAATTTAAGAGCTACATTTACGTAAAAATTGTAGGTGCTGTTTCTTTTAGAATTTAACGTATATAAATATTCATACATTATGATATTAATAAAACAAATAATATTTTTTATTTTGTAATTTATTGTAATGATTAAAATAACCTAACATTTATAAAAATATAAAAATCTATGGCTTAGAGGCCGTAAACGGCCCTTACCGCGTCACATCTGAGACCTTATGAACCATTTAACGAATGGTGCACACTATAGGTGGTCAGCCCAACGAATGTTTTTTCATACAAACGCGTTTTTATGTCATCCGGTTGCATGTTAATTTTTGGTCAACGGCGGAAATCGAACTCGAGACCGCGGCGTGATGAGAAACTCTCTTAACCATTAAGCTACATCCGGCGGCAAATAATAAAAATGCTTATAAAATTAAAAAGCGTAATCAGTTCGTTCATTGTCCAAACTCATATGTGAGTGTGAACTTTGAATAACCAAATTTAATTCTCAATCAGTCGTTTCTTTGCACGGACTTCTATCTTTTGCAAGGACTTCTCCGTCAATAACAACAATACGATTTTAAACTAAAGGAAACATATCTTCATTAATTAAAGTATTTTAAGGTCTTCTCGTTATCACAAAATTTAAATTTACCATAAGTTCAATATAATAATAATATAATTTAAATATTACAATAATAAATTAATAAAACAAAAATAAATTTCAAAAAATGATAGATCATACATTTACGTCACCTTAACATTTCGTTTTTTTCCAACACATACGGACTTTAACATGAGAAAACACTTTCTTTCGTTTCTTGAACATCGTGCGACCGAACTGAATTAAAATTATTAATTATTTCTTCCCAGATGTTTTTATCTGATGATTGATAATTTATGCATTATCTCAACGTTATATAATTCGAATATTACTTTTATAATTACATAATATGGCTGTTTCTTTGTGATTTCAGCCTTCAATCGATCAAAAAGTGCACACTAATAGTCGCTGTTGATAGTGGTTTCTTTTTGGAGATCCTCGATGCATATTATTCCGTTCACAATATATATATATATATATATATATATATATATATATATATATATATATATATATATATATATATATATATATACATAAATTTATTTGTTTATACTTATTAACTACACCGTGGAGTTTCTAACACAAGGTAAACTGTGCGATAAAATGCTTAATACAAGCAAACAAAAATTGACTGATTGTAACAAAAAAAACATCAAATTATTAAATATTTAGAAAAATGATATAATTTGAAAAGTCAAACTTTTATTCGTAATTATTTATTTTTACTATTTGTTTTATTGTTACTACTAGCTTCTATTACGAATGTTGAAATGGATTTTACCAAAATGCAAGGTGTAATGGTTGAGTTGAAAGATTTCGTTGTCTATGGACAATTTGCTAAAATTCACTTTTGATTTTTTAAAACCAATATAAAACTATAGAACATATTATCTATAATTGGTTTTAATTTGTTTGTTTATAAAAATAATTTCAATTTAAAAAATATGATAATATAAAAATAAAATAAAAATTATTTGAAAATGTAAAAATTCACCGAAGTGAAATATTTCCCAAATAACAAAAAATGAACATGTCTGAGTGTTTATAAAATTGCCTTCATTTAGGCAACAAATTGTCCCGTAAAATACTTAAGCAAATTAAAAAAACAGATAGACAAATTGAAATTGAGTAAATTTTAAAAAAAAAATTTTGAAACTTTATAAAATAATTGCCATAAAGTCAATCCCAGGTGTCCACAGTATAGCAAACTGACGTCATATCTGTGGCATGTTGCACCAAATTATAATGAACAAATCTGTTCAACAAAAATCAAAAAATAATTATGTGAGTTGGTTTCCTAGATTGCTTATTGTATGAACTTTGTAAAATAGTTGCCAAAAGGTCAATCTCAGCTGTCCACAGTAAAGAAAACTGACGTCATATCTGTGGCATGTTGCATCAAACTATAATGAACAAATCTGTTCAACGAAATCAAAAATAATTATGCGAGTAGGTTTGCAAGACTGCTTATTGTATGAACTTGGTAAAATAATTGCCACAAGGCCAATCCCAGGTGTTCACAGTATAGAAAACTGACGTCATATCTGTGGCATGTTGCACCAAACTATTGTGTCCCACAGTATAGAAATCTTACGTCATATCAACGGCATGTTGCACCAAATTATAATGAACAAATCTGTTCAACGAAAATCAAAAGTAATTATGCGAGTAGGTTTCCTAGTTTGCTTATTGTATGAACTTGGTAAAATAATTGCCAAAAGATCAATCCCAGGTGTCCACAGTAGAGAAATCTGACGTCATATCTCAAATGCCAACAACCGTTTACAAATTGTTTCAAGATGTGTTAAATACTGCTCAAACAAAACATATCTAGAATTGTAATCTGAACTACACTTTATGCATTATTGATTGCCAAGATTTTGCTGCACTCATGAGTTTAACTGTCTCATCCAACAGATGTCACTGAAAATAGTGTTGTTTTCGTTTTCTAAATGTAATTCATATTTTATGTAATTTACGCTACGTTTCACGTAATTTACATAAAAAGTAAATCGTTTTTCATACACTGGGATTTTACATGTACATTTTTATGTAAAAAACATCGTAAATTATAATACATAACATGTAAATTACATGCAATAAACGAAGACAACAATATTCGCTCTGCCATATGCTATTTTAAAATGTTAAACATTTTCCACCGATCAAAATTTAAACTTTAAATTGTAAAATATTTTTCGTTAGAAAAAAATCGTTTTTTTTCTTTTTTTGCCGGTTTTTACAGGCCATTGCGGGCCCATACCGTGTCAACAATCTGACTATATCGGTTTCGATAACGAGCCAGATCTTCATACTGTATTAAACAATTTGCAGATGCCAGATCGTTCTCTACGCCGTGGAGCCATCGTCGCCGACAGCGACCTCTTCGCCTACCAAAAGGCGGTTCTCCTTTACAGGTACGCTGTTTTATTCTGCTCGGATCAGCACGCAGAACGTGGCCGAGCCAGTGTACATGCTGTCCTTTGATTTCATGTACGATATCAGGAACTTGCATTAAGTTCCTGATCTCGTAATTGAAAAGAACTCGGTATGTACCATCAACGTCGCGTTTGGGGCCATATAGCACACGCATGATTCTTCTCTCGAATGTTAGAAGCCATCTTTCTTACTCATCCGTCAAGGTCCAACTCTCACATCCATACATGACAACGGGTCTGATCAAAGCTCTGTACAATTTCAGCTTATCCGCATTTGCAAGATATTTTGATTTCAGAAGTGGACGTAGAGGATACAATGCCCGATTGCCAGCTGCAAGGCGAACTTTGATATCCTTGCCCACACTATTATCGTGAGTAATGAGAGATCCAAGATCTCATTACTCCTTCAAACGTGTGGTTACCACTACTGAAATCACTTGTGTCTTAAACTCTAGATTCAAAGATAAGGTATTTAGTTTTGAACTCATTGATTATAAAACCAACGGAAGCTGAATACTGTTCCAGTGGATCAAGTATCTCTTTCACTCCGTTACCATTTAATCCAATCACACAGATGTCATCTGCATAAGCAAGAAGTTGATTGGATTGTCGGAATAAAATATTGTCTTGAGGTGTTTCACTTTTACGAAGGATGTATTCCAACATTAGATTAAAAATTATCGGGGACAGCGCATCTCTTTGTCGAAAACCAAAACAAATTGCAAAAGTTCTCGAAAGTTCATACAATAAGCAATCTAGAAAACCTACTCGCATAATTACGTTTTGATTTTCGTTGAACAGATTTGCTCATTATAATTTGGTGCAACATGCCACAGATATGACGTCAGCATCCTTTATTTTCAACCCTTCGGATCTATAATTTGTTATATTAATATATTTGCTGTTGATTTTTTGTGAGATTGTTGACATTATATACCTTTTTATAAATTTTTAATTTGCCAAAATGAATATTTTATTGGTACATTTTGTTAAATTTCGTGATTTAGGCGAATTAAATACCAATACATACATAACATGTGTACATATATGAAAAATGTATGATTTTTTTCACGGTCATCAAAAATTCGTTTCTCTAGAAAACTAAAATTAGCAAAAATTAACTAATTTGTAATTTTGATATAAGTAAATTTAAAGCTGGAAAGACTCATATTTATTTGTTCTGATTTTATACAAATACTGTTGAATGATTACAACCAAACTTTCGCTTGGATTTTTTATATTTAGAACATAAAAAAGTTTAAAAGCACAATTTAATGCATACAGAATTGATGGAAATGTGTACTTTATATTATATTTAACGTACTACACTATATACGTATTTACATACAATATTATTATATATTAATATGTACTTTACATTAAACGTAAAATTCATTAACTATAATTGAATTATGACCAATGATTATTAAATATTATTGAATTTGTTCATTGTTTTTCAATTTAATTTTTATATTTTCTGAAGTGCAGTGTTGACATTGTGCTACAGCCTTTCCAATATATATAAATGAATTTTGAGAATGTCCACTTAATAACAGATTTTGATTCTTTTGTTTTGTTTGGTTTGGATTTGTTTTTTTTTTGGTTGTTTTTTTTGTAGTCGGCTTCAAATAGGCAAGAGATGAAGTATAATGATGTATCTAGCGTCTGAAAAAAAAATAAACACAAATAAGAAGTTAATATTATTTGCTTTAAAGTTGGGTCAAAATACTTTTAAAACATACTTGATGAAAAATATTTCTATTGTGTGCACTCCTTTATTAATGTTTTAGATGAGGAATGTTTAAAATTATCGAAATTAAAGGTTGGATTAGGTTGTATTTCGGTATAATGGTTTTTAGGTTGTGAAAAAAGGCAATTCTTTATAGTTTTGCAACTGGATTGTTGTATTTGTCCTACAACTATCCTTTTGATTTGGCTATAGGTCGACGTTGAATATTCTGAAAGAATCTGAGATATTAAATACAAAAATTAGTTAACGATAACCTGTATTTAAAATAAATAATTATACCGATTTTTCTGGATTTTTTTTTATATTTGACGGTTGATATTGTTGGATTTGTCTATAATTAAATATTATAAACTTATAAAACATCACATTAAATTATGTATACATTTGAATTTACTTTACATTCTTGTCACTTTTTGAAGCCCCAACGATTCTTTTCCAAATAAAACCTAAATTTCATACGTTTCGAGAAAAAACAACGCCTCTTGATCAATTTCGTTTTCTGAATAACATTTTTAAATATTAGTTTAAATAACTTACAAATTATACAATTCTATTAAAGACTACATACCTGTAAGAATACCAATTATATGTTCAGAGATGTTACATTTTAACAATAAATTTTTAACACTGTGAATTGAATTCATAACAATAAGACTTTTATAAGTAATTTTATTTTATTCTCAAAAGTAAAAACACGGTCGCGTGTTAAAACCCTTTCACTACTGGTGCACATTATAATGTACATAATTTTGAAACCACTATAGCATAAAACGCCTATAAGGTATGTTACTAAAATCAGTACCTTTTTATTGTTATATCTGTTTCTCAAAAATATTTGTAAAAAAAAGTAATAGTTCGGGAAAAAAAGTTAAAAAATTATGCATTCATATTAGTTACAAGTGTTTTCTACCTATGACAGAACAGCATACACTGCTACTAATATTTTAACGGTAAGTACATGTTAAATAATTAATGATTTTATGTAAACGATTAAAAAAAAGTTTATTTATTATATTTAAAATATGTATAATGCATTTTACTAATTTGTATTGCTATAAAAATAAAATAATTACAGGTAAATTTAAATGTACAAATTTTGTTGTGGGACTTGCACATTAAAATGTACATAATTTATATTGTACATTATAGTGTACAAATCAAAACTAAGATTTATTAAAATAGTATTTCATAACAAATTTTTCAAAATATATTCGTTACATGTTTTTAAATTATAATTCATTTTTTGTTATTTACACTTTTAGTGTACGTAATTATAACTAAAAGGATAAACGTATTATTATAAAATTTAAATATTTATCAACAGTAAAAATAAAACATGTCAAGAAAATTAACGGACCAACAGATATTTGATATTTTAATGAAAGTGATGACGACTCAGATTCGAATGAAGAAATTCAGCCGAATAGTACACATTTTTTTAATTTTGAAGATGAAGAAGTTCCTATACCAAAATGTACTTCAAAAAAGAGCCGAATAGAAAATGAACAGGAAGAATATGAAATAGACGAAAACGATGGAATTGTAGAAATAAACGAAATTAATTTGGAAAATGTAAATTTTTTATCTGACGGCAGCTCGGAATATGTTTTGGAAGAAAATGGTAACATTGAAGTTTTTGATCATACTCGAGGCGATTTCAATATGACGTTATCTGATAAAAATCAAATACAATGGAGGCGCCCACCAGAATTTACTTAATCAGAAATTCCCTTTGAAGAAGTCATTACAAATGTCTGGGAAACTGATAACATAATGACTCCGATGTTTTTTTTTCAAAATTATTTTACTGATCAGCTATTTGAAGTAATGGTTGAAAATACGAACATATATGCATTACAGAGAGGAACTTGTTTTCGCCCAACCAACATAAAAGAACTAAAACGATTTTTTGGCGTACATTTATTTAAAGGAAGCACTAGGTTTCCCAGAATTAGTATGTATTGGAGCAATCTTCTTGGTATCAGCCATGTGATGAACGCTATGTTAAGAGACAGATTCTTCCATTTAAGAACATCTTTACATTGTGTCAATAATATGGAAATCCTCGAAAACAACAAGGATGTTTTTATAAAGGTAATTTCTACCAAAATGTTTAATATTTGTGTGACGTTATATTAAATTTATAGGTGCGGCCAATTATTGATGCAGTTCAAGCTAGATGTCGCCAGCTGAAGCTAGAGGAAAGTTTGTCCATTGATGAACAAATTATTCCCTTTAAAGGCCGATTAAGTGCTAAACAATATATTAAAAACAAGCCAAACATATGGGGCATTAAATTATTTGTGTTATGCGGTAGCATAACATAGTATAGTATAATAAGATAGCATAGTATAAAAAGAAATCATTTGGATTTGGCGCAGCTGTAGTGCTTCATTTGGTACAAATAATCAAACAGCCAGGAAATAAGCTCTTCTTCGACAACTATTTTACATCATATTCTCTGCTCGAGATTTTAAAAAATAGAGGCATAGACGCAACAGGTACTGCAAGGATCAATCGATTCTTCAAACCACCGTTCCAGGAAGACAAGTATTTTAAAAAGCTTCCAAGAGGATCTTTAGAAGAACTGAGTGATCGAGATCAAAACGTTGTAGTTGTCAAATGGTTGGACAAGAAACCAATTCACCTTGCTTCCAATTTTGTTGGAAAAGGTGACTTACGTTTGGCTTCCAGATGGGATAATACGCTTAAACGAAAAATGAAAATTTCACAACCCGAAGTAGTGAGCTTATATAACAAAGGTATGGGAGGAGTAGATGTGCTTGACCAGGCATTGTCTTACTATCGTACATTTATTAAATCTAGAAAATGGAACTTGCGGGACATGTCATTTTTTAGACTTTGCAGTTGCATCAAGCTGGATGAAGTACAAAAAAACTATGTTGCAGCAAGGCAAACAACAGAAGGATCTAAAAGATCTTTTAGAATTTCGCATGGAGATAGCATATGACTTGTTAAGTGCACCTGAAAAGGCCAGAGAACGTGGACGTCCAACGCAGGCCGTGTCATGCACTGAACCAAATAACAGACAACGATCTGAAGTACGTCCAATTCAGGATATTCGGTACACTCAAAAAAATTTGACTTTTTTTATAATAACACAGTTATCAAATTCGGTTTTTAAAATCCTTAATAACATAGTTTATTAAATAAATTGTAGTTTTTGTTAAATGTACGTTTTTAAAATAACAGTTTATTATTGTTTCAATTGTAAAATTTATCAAAGTAATAATCTCATGTTAGTTTAATGTTCTCAATTAACAAAAATTCTCTTGATCAATTTTTTAACAAATTTTACTATTAATTTGATAATAAGTTTTTTAAATATATTGCAAAGTAAAAATCGAAGACAAAAAATATTGGTGTAAAGTTGTTGGTAGTTAAAATAGTAATGTTGGTTATTACTCCAATAATTCGAATTGTTAATGTAATTAATAATTATTAAATTGATCGTCATAGCTATCAACATAATAACGAATTTTCATTTCAATATTAATTTTTATAGAAATAATTTGTCAGTCATATTGATAATTGTTGTTATTAATTATGTGATTTTATTTGTTTCTATGTTTTTTGATGTACGTATATTCATTTGCGAATGATAAATTAGTAAGTGCGGTTTATTTTAATTAGTGTGATTAGTCCGATTTTCAAAGGAGCTTGATCAAGCTCAAACTGGGCTGATAATTCCGGAATTATACAATAGTAATAGTTACGGAAATTTTGTGAGGTAAGTTTAATATAATTTTTTATATTAAATATTTAGTCTAATGATAAAACTGTCCTGCATAGTGATGTTCATTTTTCTTGAAATTTAATTATGAACAAAATTCAACAAATTAATTTTTTATTTGTTTGTTGAATAATTGTAATTAGATGCTGCTGTTGATTCGAAATCGTTAAAATACATCCAAACTTATGAATATCTTATTATCGCTTGAACGAAATAAAACATATTGGAGCGAGTGCTGACAACTTAGAAAACTGGATATACTTTGGTGCTTCATTAGGGTTTTAATTAGTAAGTATAAAGTTTATTTGATGTATTTAAATTGATTTTTTATAACATTTTGAATTCAATTTTTTTTATATATTTTTCAAAAGTTCTTATAGATAAACAAGCTGCCGGATGTTACAAAAAATAACCTGCTTCTAGATCTTCAATTGATTTTTTCAGAGATAAAATTGTCTCTTTGATTTTAATGCAACATATAAAAAGGATATTCAACACCAGAATCACAAAATTGTGAAATTTTAAAAGTTATAAATAAATTTTATACTATTTAGAAAAGATGAAATAAGTGTTTTATTTTATAAATATGTATGTAAAAGTATCCGAAATTTAGCCGTACATAACTTATTTAAAATTTTGTTATGAAATTATAGATACGATAATTCAAATTGTAATTTTTGTTCAAAGATATTATTACTATATAAAAAATGTGTTTGACCCAAAATTATTACTTTCATAAATGACCAACTAAATTATAATTATATATTAACTTACACATTTTTATACCTTGATTGAGTTCATTTATATTAAAATGTTAAAATTAAATTGGATTAGTTTAAATCTGCTAAATAATTTCTGAATGAAACTAGCCGAAAGATCATTTAAGATTTTTGAAAATTTAATTCTTATGTTTTGACAATTTGTTCTTGATTTGTTACAGTATTTTTAGTCTGGATAGGACTACATTTCACTGATGCACTAGAACACGACAAACCAACATTTCTTTGATAGTCGGATTCAGTCTACTATATTTTATATCTAAACTAATCTGGGATGTCTCTTAAGAATATTTTGCAAACTGTTAGCTATTTCTGATGAATCCTTAAATGTTTTGACTAATGAAATATTTTAACTATTATTCTATTTTTGTCACGGATTTATCTTTTTAGTTAATAAAAGTGGACGAAATAAATCAAAAATATATATTCAGAACCAATTACCGACAGAATACTACGTTACAATTTGATGATAATACCAAAGAAAAAAACGATATTGTGGATTATAATAAAAACACTAGCCAACATATCCAGAAAATATTCAAAAACTTTGGATATAAAGGTGCATATAAAGCGCATAACAAATTAAAACAACAAATTAGACCAAACAGTAACATTACATAAGGCAGCGTAATTTATAAATTAAGATGTTCAGACTGTCCATCATTTTACATAGGACCATCCGGTATATCCTTTAAAATAAGATTTAACGAACATATAAAAGATATCGGTAAATGAATACTGAGTCAAGATTTCCTCTCCATATCAATAATACATTACACAACAACACAGATATGGATACAAACTTAAAAATTCTATACAAGATGAAAAAAGTGATCAAATGAACAGATTAGAAGAATATATAAAAATCGCCACAGTAAATTTGTACTCAACAACAAAATGAATACTATGTGGAACCAACTTTACGAACTAGTTTTGAAAAATACGTCACAAACTATTATACCTTGAAAATAAAAACATTCTACCCTGGAAAAAGTATAAAAAGGCATGGAAATAAAATTTATTTTTTAGTTCATGATAAATACTGAAGATGGCAACTTGATTGCCGAAATATATTTATAATATAAAAAATAAAAATCCACTATAAGGAATATTTTTGAACTTAAAATATCAAATTTTTATTTGATTGGATTTCATATTGCTCCATGAATGTCACATACATTTTTTTCAGTTGCTCATCCCTTTTAAAACGCCGTTCCATTGCTAAAAACCGTTGCACTGCTAAACGTCTAGTGGAACTAATTGAAACATCTAACGATTTGAACGGCAATTTCACTTGAAACTGCTCATTGATGTTTCTTTTGACATTGGCAGTAACATGTGCTTCACAGGCTATCTCCTCATCAGTGTAGTTAGCTTTAAAAGATAATTCCTCAACTTCCCAAAACTTCCTCATTAATACGTCTAGGTTGGGCTGCACATGGAGATTCGTTCCAGACTTATTATAATTTGTTCCTTCACTAGTCACTTGATCAAAATATCCGGCTACGACCCAACCAAATATTGTGGCTTGAGCTTGTACGCCCCCTTGACTGTTTAATATCTGTTTTGGTTTCAATATATTAAAAAAATGTTCTGTTTCGAGAGTATGTCAATCTTCCCAGGAACATGGAAATTTGGATCGGCAAACTTTGATTTTTCCAAATGGTCTAAGTCCGAAATATTTATCTCGATCATTGGAAGGTGTGATGTCACTTTCTGCAGCACAACTGCTTGAATACTTAACTTTGAGTAAGTGTCCCTTACGGAACTAATAACTAGATTTGCCATTCCATTAGCTACACCAACATTTGATGAACCTAATCCAGTGAGTGGTAACTTCATGACTCTGTCACTATGGATATTTAAGTTCCAGAATCCAAAAGACATCTACACAATTCCTGATCGCCATACCCATTCATAACATTGACCAACACAGTTGGTAGTAAAGCGGTTTTAATCCGTTTAAATGATTTCTGGGAAATAGCACAATTATTCACATCTACATCAGTGAGTTCAAATGGTTTAGACGATGATGTCGAGGTACATAAATTTTTAACATTTGAACCAGCACTTTGGTCATCTAAGTGCAACAAATCATGGTGGCGAGCGCGACACTTTATACATTTACGCTGCAATTTACATTTAAATACAGGATGGTCAGGACTCATGCAATTAAACCAAAGGTAATTGCTTTTAATTAATTTTCTGCGATCATGAACATTCATATGTTTAAATGTAGAACAATTATACAGTGCATGAGTTTGACCCTTGCATAAAATACAGTGGTCATCGTTGCAGGTGTGAAGAGACTTTGATGATTGAGCAACTCGGGTTGTAGTTGGTCGCGAATTTGGTTTAAATGCCTCCAACGCATCACATTTACTCGTAATAAATTTTAGGAACTGGCTGATTGTCGGATGTTTATCGTTAACTGAATGTAATGCCCATAGACCTTTGCTTTGAATGCATATGTAAGTTTTAATGGCATGTAAATTAAATTTATTTTCAATTTCTAGTAAATAATATATACTGATGATGGCAAGATCGTTTCCGAAATAATTATATATAAATAAGAATATTTACGCAATTAATTCCACGATAAGGAATATTTTAAATAAAAATATTTTAATAATATTTTATTTTATTTAAAAAGTAGAATAAGTCACACACAAGGAAATTTAAAATGAATTTCCATAATTAGAACTTTTTATAGTTCTTCGATTTTACCATCGATTTAGTTTTACATTATCAGGTTTATTAGAAAGATGACCCTTTTGAGGTTTACGCTTCGGATTTAATAGTTCATTTTGAAGTATCTTATACATTTTTTTCTATTATTTGTCTATGTGTCAAACCGCGAACCATATTCCTCTGCTGTTAATGACTCTTAAAATAAAGGAAAATCCAAGTTTAATGATGAGCAAATAAATAAATTATTTATTTATACAGAATGTTTATCTATCACAAAGGTTTAATGATATGAATCTTTTTAAGTCTACGTAAGGTTTTAGTTTATTAAAAGGAAAAAAGTAATTAGCACGTAATGAATAAGAATTTAATAAATAAATAGACACTAGACTATCATGAATAATTTCGACGAAGAACAAAAAAAATAGATCATAGACGAATTAAAAACTTAAATAAAAAGATTGATAACATCAAAAGTAGAATTTGTTTTTAGTTTATCCATTTTTAGTGTATACACACTTTATGTGATTTATTTTAAGTAATAATCTTTATATAATTGAAAAAGGAAATATTTAATACTTTAATAATTTTTTTATATGTATTTATATATAGGACTATTGGTTCTTTCTTTCATTGCAATATGCTTAGTATAAATACATGGTACTTTTTAAATAAATTGGAAACAACTCAAGGTCAATTATACAGAAAAGAAAAATAAATAAGATCAGTTTAAATCATAATAACTAAGTTCATTAACCCAAGAAAAAAATGAATAGTTCTAAAACAAATGATGTTGTAAAACAATAGCATTTATACCATTGAAGAAATAACCATCAATGAACGAGCGAATATGTCCCGAAAACTAAATTATGGGTCGAATGGTCATACCAATTTAGAGTTTAACAAAACTAACGATTGTCTTATACACAAGTAAGAAATCGTATTTTTCGACCTGCAAGTAAATCGGATATCAATTAGATGTCCGCAGCACGATAATCAGTTATTGCATAGGACCATAAATAGTAATAATTTAGTATGAGTAGGCAGAAGAAACAACTAATTAAATTTTATAAGAATACGAAAACATTATAAACCTACAATATTTCATTAATAACAACAAAAGATTTCACCACCAATACTATATTAAATAGGATATATATATTATATAAAATTTGAATTTTATTTCTAATTTTAATCTTTGTTTCCTTTTTACTTGTATTCAATATCTGGCCTCTGTTTTTCGATCCTCGATCTTTACCTTTATTCTATTCTTTTTAGAAGTACAACTTTTCTAGTGACCGCATATTATTGTATGAAAAAATATCCAAAATCTTGAAACAGACATACATACATATATGTTATAGATGAAACAAAATATTGAGTTTCTTTAAATGTTATTATCGTCAAATAGCGTTATTGGCAAAACAACCAATTTTTTTTTATTAAATTGTTACACTGCCATTCGAAATATAAATTTCTATGGAAGCGATGTATGGTTTTGTTGTGTGTGATTAAAAATAAAATTAATATTAAATTAATAGAATAAATTTTTAATAAAGATCAAATTTAAAATAAAGAAATTACTTATTACATATGTAGGTAGGTAATTTTCAGTGAGTGAATATAAGTGTGATAATAAATTTTAATACTTATTGTAGTAAAATTCTTCCTCCCGGTGAATATAGCGGCTTTTCGTGTTTCAAATTAATATTACCATTAATTATTTATCATTTTATATTGTTTTAAATTTCAATATATATTAACCTAAAATTTTAAATAGATTCTAATAAATAACATTAATCGGAAAATTATAATTAAATTTAAACTCACAAATTAAATGAAATCTTTAATCAAAAATGTGTGGTGACTCACGTTGACAAATATGAGAAATACAATTTATTCTGCCATGATTGACATAAAACCATCATTTTTTACGCTTATCTTAATAAGTATTGAAAAATTTCCATACTAGTATAAAAATTTATTAACAAATGTATTTACCTAATTACTTAAACATAACACTCAAATATATCAATTTTTGAATTCAACCGTAAAAATAGACTTGTATCCACAGCAAAAAAATTTAAACAGACATATGAAAGATCAGCCTCTCCAAATAGACTAGTAACTTTATATAAAAATATTAAGCTCGATCGAAGTAAAATTTTCTATTATGACCGAAATATTTGTGTTTAGGTCGCATAGTTGTGGTTAAAGTAGTTTTACCGATGTAATTCAACTAATAAAAATATCCTTTTAATAGGGTTAAACCAAATTATTGTAATGTGAAATGCAACTAAACTAGATTTAACACCAACAACTTAAGACCTAATAATGAAACAACTAAATGCGTCCAACACTGCACAATAACTCCAATGCTGCAACAAGGGATTAAAAAAAGTTAAGGATTTGTCAAGCAGGTTACCCAATGAAAATTTTGACTATGTTTCCATAGTCAAAATTTTCATTGGGTAATAAAAATTCAATGAAAAATAAAAACTATGTTTCCATTATAAAATATATAAGACCCCAAAGATTTGGAAGCGAGATTGGCTCATAATAATTTTAAAGAAAATGTGATAAGAAGTAATTATTAATTGAATTATCAAATTGTAATAAAACGTGCATATGTATACGACTTGGCTAG
This sequence comes from Tipula lateralis, assembly GCA_963932295.1. Lineage (NCBI taxonomy): Eukaryota > Metazoa > Arthropoda > Insecta > Diptera > Tipulidae > Tipula > Tipula lateralis. The sequence continues at coordinate 97,083,962 of OZ010737.1, read as the reverse complement.
TTTAGGTAAACGTATTACATTGGCTTTTCAAAAAACACTAAGCAATGAAATTGAGTTATTTTTCAATATTTATTTCCCCAATTTTGTTTAGCATAAAGCGACCCATTTCATAAATGTCAAAATTTAAGTTAATTTCCTGTCATATTCAAGTGTTGTCACACTTAAAATTGCAACCATGCACCAATTATTTTATTATATTGTTGCATTATGACTTTTTCAAATGACGAAAAATTATGACTCTCTTCCTATTCTTTATCTTTTGATTTTTGGTGCAAAACGCTTTAATTTTGTACAAAAATTCGAAGTCAATGGTTTTCATAAAGTATTAAATTATCTACATACATATATTCATCTACATACGACTATCGTATTTATGTACATATGTGAATATTCAAAAAATACATAGTTTTGAAAACAAACTTTATCATTTTATCTAGCTAAGCCAGAATACATAAGATCATCTACCCCCGATTATCACAGATCATATACATTACTTTTCTCTAGACTTTTAATCTAAAATCATCATTTAATTCTTAAGGAATACATCCTTTTTCTCCTTGTGATATTAAGACCATATTTTCTAAGCTTTTATGTAAATTTTGAACATAATAAAATTACAACAACACACAATTCCTTTGTAATATATTATTGATAATTAAATTTAAGTATATAAAATTCAATTTAATTATTTTCGAAAACTTTTTTCCATCGTAAAATAAACTTTAATCCTTTTTCTTACAATTTCTTAATCGTATTGTAACAAAAGAAAAAGTTCTTGTGTTATGTATCTTTTTTGTTATTAACAATATCATTTTGTGTTCATTTTTTTCCAAAAACAGAAAAAAATCTATTTTTAATCCTATTAAAATTTATTTAAAAATATAAAAAGGTAATAATACAGGATTTTTTTGAATAATAAAACATTTCATTTTTCTATTAAGGATATTTAATTTTTTTCGTATGTATTGTGTGTGTTTGAAATTTTCTATATGTGAAGGGATCTTGTTTGGAATAATAATAAGGAAGGACGGTGTGGGCTTAAGAATATTTACGATTTTTTGAATGTACATATCAAGAAAACTTTAATGTGAATTTTCATACTATGTAGATTCGAGTACAGCTTTAAAATTTAAAACACTTCGGATTGCTTTTCATTTTTCTAATCCAGTACCTATTACTTTTACATAATGATAGAATATGCTCCCGTGGTTTAGTTAGAGGTTAAGTTAGCTTCTATAATGACAAATTTTATTTTTTCTCAATCAACAATCATTCTAATTGCTTAGTGACTTTGTTAAGCTTAGTTTAACATCTCCCGCAAGATGATGGCATTGCCATTCTCGTTTTAATTTTCTCTACGGAATTTGTACATTCCTTTTATATATTATACAATACCTTCATTAAGATACAATTTAATCATCAAAATTATGTTTTCAGTTTTTAAATTGATATTTTAATTTAATTCAAAAATAACAAAACTATTGTTTATCTGTAGTGGTCCTATTCTATTTTATGGTTTCGAAACATCACTTGTTTCTTTATTTCACTATTTATCCAAGATTAGTCGCTTGTCACTTGTGTTGTTATACTAATCTTGACTGCTCTTTAACACTTTGGTTCAGTTAGTTAATACTTCGATACGATACGATGATTTAGCATTGCATATATTCAAATCGGATGGATACTCGATCATTCCATTCTGCTACAACAGTCAATTTATTTTCGACGGCTTTTACAGACCATTATTGGCCCAAACTGTGTCAACAATCTGACTCCATTGGTTTCGATCACGAGCTAGCTCTTCATACTGTTAGAAGATGCCAGATTGTTCTGTACGAAGTGGAGCCATCGTCACCTACCGAAAGGCGGCTCTCCCTTCAAAGATCGCTGTATCATTCGCTTCGGATCAGCACGCAGCATGTGACCGAGCCAGTGTACTCGCTGTTCTTTGATTTCTTTCATGCACGATATCAGGAATTCGCCTTTAAATCAACGTCGCGTTTTGAGCCATATATCACATGCATGATTTTTCTCTCGAATGGAAGAAGCCTCATCCGTCAAGCCTTTTTTGTACTCAATAAAATCTTACATCCATACATGATAACGGGTCTGATCAACATTCTGTACAGTTTCAACTTATCCGCATTTGTAAGATATTTCAATTTCAAAATTGAACGTAGAGGATATAAAGCCCGAATGCCAGCGGCATGGCGAACCTTGATATCCTATCCCACATTATTATAATGAGTAATGAGAGATCCAAGATACTTGAAACTCATCACTGTTTCAAACGTGTGGTTACCACTAGTTAAATCAATTGCGTCTTGGTCTCGAAAACGATAGAGATCAGATATTTGATTTTGAGACCAACGGATGCTGAACACATCATAGCTCCAGCCTTCGGTGATATTAAAGCTTATTTATTTTTCTTCTACCATTCCTTTTTCGTTCAATGTGCCACCAGACCGAACAATATGAGTTCCAATTGAAAGACCCATAATTCCTCTTATCTCCTATTCTCTTAGATAAAAGGATAGTTTCACCTAAATTGCTTAGAATAATCTTCTGCGATATGAAATTTTTACAACTTTTTACTTTTTATACATATGTACATAGAATCAGCCATATATAGACATGAACTAAGCACTAGGTTGTATGCCCCTTATTAGAACGTGTTTTTATTTAATATAACATGGATTGATTTTAACTACCCCACATCTCGTTCGTTTTACTAATCTTTTAGTAAATATGTGATTAAGCTCCTCGATGAATCTCCTGAAGCTGCCACTTTACTTCAAATGTAGCAAATCTACTGCAATTTTTTCCTAAAAAAATTCAGTGGCTACTTATCTATATCAGCTTCATGTTTTTATCTGCTTCATTGTTATTTATATTCTTTTGTATAACCTAAAAATATATGTTTTGTTCGCATCTTTTGTGATAAACGCATTTAAAATGCCCATGCTAAAATATTGAAATAACTTCAAAATAATTGATATGAACATTTTTTCAATATTGCATATTTTTATGCGGTGAATTACATGACATGACAGTGCTAAAATAATTAAATTTAAATTATTTTATTGATTAATTTAATTAATTCAACTTTGTGTGAACATGAAATTATATTTTAAACTCGTACAACATCAAACCACAAATAACGGGTTAGTAATATAAACTAACCCGAAGAGTATAAATTTGTTTTCAATATTTATTTCAAAATACAAAAAAATTAATTTTGATGATTTAGTTTGAATATTTATTTAATAGAATTGTGAAATGTTATTTATATTTTTAAATTTTTATATTTAGTAATGCTTTGGGCAATGGATCTTATTGAAATTTGTAATTCTTCGGATTCGACTAAGCCTCAACGGAAGCAGTCTATACAAAAACACAAAACGGAAAAATTATTGGTAAAATTATTTTGGCTGAAAAGGGCGAATGACCTAGAATTTTTTTTTGTCTTTTTCAAGCCAATAAAGGTAATGTATTGTTTTGTCTAAATGTAATGGTATCTCTGAACCTCTTCGGATTGATCTTCAGTTCAAATGTGGCAATTTTGCTTATTAACGTAACCATTAAGCCAGAAAGAGGCCTCGTCACTGATCAACATTTTTGAAAACGATGTCGACCGGCTTCATTTCTTGCACGCGTTAATTTTTTATGCTTTTAAATTAATATTCTTACGTAAAATAGCCAAGCTGTTGAAAACGGTACCGAATCGATTCATCACGGTCATTGCGTATACTCTCAGCTACCGCCTCTGTTCTTTTTTTAATGACGTACTAGATGTGGTCGCGAATTATCCAATAATTAAAATTGGGTTTCAAATTTTTCGATAGTATAGCGAATTGGAAGGTCGATAGGCCTTTTATGTGAACTCTCAGTTGCTCCACATGTTTCGTCGATCTTCTTCAGTATGATTGTTTTATGATAAGTTTTAGTCTCTTATCAAATACTATATCAGTGACATGTATGTCCGTAATCCGTTAACTACGAGACAAATAATTATGGGGCCAATTTAATGAATGTAATTTGAATCGGCCTTTGCGATATGTGTATGCTTTATAAGGTAATTTTTTAGATTACGAGAATTCTAATCTCAAATCCAATAAAATTTAATTTCAATAAATGGAAAGGGGACGGTAATAGTCTTTTTATGGAAATTAATTTTAAAGGTTTTTGTGTGTGACTTATTTCATCGTTTTAATAAAATAAAATAATATAATATTATAATATTTTCTTTTTATTTAAAATATTCCTTACAGTGGAATCCATTGCGTAATTTTTTTTTTATATATAATTATTTCGGCAACGATCTTGCCATCATCAGTATATATTATTCACTCTTTAAATAGAAAGAAAAATATTATAATAATATTTTATTTTATTGGTAATATTCTATTTTGATGTTACAATTTAAAAAAAAACTTTTAAAAAAATTACTTTAAAAATTATTTTATTGAAAATTACTTATTGAAAATACATGTCAATTTCCATAACAATTTCATGGTTGACATTTCAAATATCTCATAGTATAACTAGCCCTGCAGATTTTAGTTTTTAAATTAAAAAGCGTATTTTCAATAATTCAATAAAACAAAATTTTAGTTTTTGTAAGCCGATTAACCCTAGAAAGAATAAGTCTTATAAGCATACCCATATTATTGTGTAAGACAAAAGATGAGAATAGCTTTGACCATTATTTCAATTATTTTAATTTTTACTTGTTATTTTTTGTATTTTATTATTTTGTTAAATTAAAAAAGTTTTAATTAGATTTTCCAGAATTTCTACTTTTTTACTGCCGAAACACATAATTGAATACCATTTGAAATAATTTATCCATGAATGTAACAATAAAGGCATATAACCAAATAAAACTGATTTTTCTCGTTTACTGTAAAAATTAAAATAAATTTAAATTGAATTTAATTAAATAAAATATAATTATTATATTATACAAAATTACAGTACATTTCTTGTTTTATTAAATTAAATTGTGCGATGAGAAATTGAGAAATAAACATTGACGAGAAATAAACATTGGGCGCACACATATTGTAATTATAATTACACTGTTGTGAATGCGGGTGGTTTCTGAAACCTTAATAATATTTTATCTAGTGTGTGATATGTGGTACAGAAAAATCATACAATAATAAAAAAATTTGGCATGTTGTTAAAATTTTGCAACAGATTGTTTCAAATTTTATGAAATTTGTATTTTCTATTACGAATGTAAAATTGTAACACTAACCATTCATTTCTTTAATGTTAAATACAAGAAAGTAATTAATGCTACAATTGTGATGAAATTCTAGCTAAGTACTATCATTAACTTCTTCTTTTTTAATGGTGATAGATTGGCAATATGGTGACATTGTAAATATGGAGTTGCAGATCTCTGCGTGTTCTATAGATTAATAAATGGTAAATGTTCTGCAGGATTAAAGGAGAAAATACCACCATTTGTTACGCCAGGACGGGTGGCACGAGGAACGATCAATTCGCATAGGTTTACGGTGAAGCTACCGCAACTTCGAACTGAAGGTGTAAAGCGCGAATTCATTTATCGAACATCTATGAAGTGAAATTCGTTATCCGGTTTTCAGTTTCCGTATGATTATAAAATGCACAAGTTCAGGGCAGCTATCAAGCTTTACTTAAAGGACCGTGAGTTGAGTGCAGAAGCTCTGACAGTTACAAGGAGCATGAACCTTGCACCCAATTAAAGCTTAATTTAAAAAATAATAATAATACTGTACGTATACATTATATATACATGTTATGTCCACATATTTCCAATCTATCCTGACAGCATTTTGATATACTATAAGATAATCTAATTCACTGTTAATAATTTATAAGAGAAACGATTCAAATAATAAAACAAAAGTTTAACAAAAGTGCAAAGTGCGTTAATCAATATAAATTAGTTTCGTTAAGATCTTATTAAATTTAACTATCGATTTTTACGTAACTTCGTCGGTACATATCCATAATTGTCAACATAATAATCGTATAGTGTTCAATTTAACAATCTCCAAAATTCTGCCTACGATTAATATACATAGCTCAAAAGTCAATAGTATTACAGCCATACCATAAACATGATTTAAATTATAATATAAGATTTCAAATATGTAAAGAGAAAATCATGGAAACATTACTGTATGTAAAAATATCGACCTTGATACTTATACATAGCACAAAATATGTAAATATTGGAGAACTTATTGAAAGGGAAAGCAACGATTATTATGTTAGATTTACTTCAGGAACGAATTATATGAAATAAAACGAAAAACAGATCATATGCAATCGTTTTTAAGGGTTATTATGAAGTAGTGTGTCTTCTTGCGTTTCAATAATAAGAACTGTGATAAAGACTTACAGGCGTTCATTTGGAAACACATACTCGAAGGTATGTATAGAATACTAAAAAAAGAAAACAGGACGTACGTATAAAATTAGCTGAGAAGTAACAAAGCTCCTAAATATACAAGCCGCACACATCGAAATTGAGCTTAAAAAGTGTATACTCTTTATTTACTAACATATCAATAACTTGTGACGTCATTAAAAAAAATCGCCCTACATTTTAACACTAGTACTACAAAATTCGTACAGTGTACAGCCAAGAAAAAATAAAAAAAAATAAATTGTAAAAATAAATAAAATGTTTATAGGTTATTCCCGTCCGTAGACAATAATACATTATTTTTATAATATAATAAAACATTTATGTTATAATTAATATTATTCGAATTTTGGCCTGTGCATAAATATGTTAATGATGTCATATGTGAATGTGATTGGTGATATGTTCAAATACCATTATCTACTGATTTAAATATTGTGGAAACATCATTATTCGGGAAAATGATCGCCACGGTTATCTACATTGATGAATCGTCCACTGTGTTAAACGATTCTAAATTAAATTAAACTTGTTGAAGTTCCTTGTGGATTGGAGAACCGACAAATAATTCTGCTGTTGTGATTTAGTTTGTTGGAGGTTTGATTTGTATAAGAACTGATACATGGAAGAATCAGTTTACTATATACTCGTTTGTTTCCTACATATTTATTGTTTTTCTTCTTATTTCGTGTTTCAACAATCGTCCAGCTCACTTTTCGATCATTTACTTATTTGTAGGATATTGGTATATGTCGAGGAAATCATATGTTTTGACAGGCATTCAGTTGAAGTATAACGAATAAATGGAAATAAAAAAATTCAAATAATTATTCAAGTACTCAGTTTCATTTACATGTTTGGGTATTTTAATTGTGTATTTCGTATTATAGCATTAACAATATGCTTTAAAATATCAATAAAAACGATTTATATTATTAAAGTTATTAAGTGCCATCTGTTATCCAACATTTGAAGTATATGTTTTTTTAGAACCAATTATAACATATACATGTATAAAAATTGAATAAATCAAAATGTTTTTATTTTTATTATAACTTGTAAAATAATTCGTATTTTCACTTGATTTTCATATATGTTATATGAAAATGTTTGATTTAAATATTGATATAAAAATAATTTTTGTTGACAGTATTTTTCATTCATTAAAATTGAACCAAAAATCTTCAATTTTACATTAGTTCTTATGGAAAGTATCAAAATCCATACTCCTTATAAAAGCTCGATAAATTTAAAGGGTCTTTGTGTTCTGCTTGTATTATTTAGGATGCTCTGGAAGTAACGATGAGATCATTAAGTTTTCTGTAATTTGATTAAAAGATTAATCATAAACTTGTCATAACACGAAATAAAAATTATAGTAAAGTGCTGTGTTTTATGTACAATGACAAAGTGTCGAGTTTCGTTGCGTGAAAAATTAAATTCATTCAAAAACAAAAAAAATTGTTTTATAAGTAAGTTTTTGACCATGTCAACAAATGATTTCATTTGCTCTGCCTTAACAGTGGAATAAGATTCTTCATTAATGGTTGTAATAAATAATGGTTAATATATCAACAATCAATATAATTTATGTGTCAACATAGTTATAGTTTTAAATGAAAATATTTGGATATACCATGTCAAATACCATGCAATACCATGTCAAAAAACAAATAAATTACAAAAACAAAAAGTTTCGTTTGAAATAGTGGCACTACAAAAGGAAACCAGAACTATATTGTTTTCTATGGAGCAATACCACTAAAGATCAGGCCGATTATTCTCTTTTATGAGTTAGTATGAGTAAAGGGTTAGAAAACAACAAAATTTGTACAATTCGTTCGTAAACTGTCGATTTCTCGCAATTTTTTGACTTTGCTTTGTTGTATCTTACAATACAAGCCTTAACATCAATTTTTGTATATGAGGCATCTAAATATGATTATTTATTAAGACTGCTGTACAATAAATTTCCCATTTATTGATACATGCTAAAATTTTTCATTCATAAGAAATTTTCCTGATTTTTATTTTTATTTTCGGCTAATATGTTAGTTCGATAATATTTCGTTTATCTAATATGATCACATGATCAAAATGGTTCAATGTGATTTGAGAAAATGTATAAACAGTGATTATATAACGTAACTCCTCTTTTGCATTTGAATTTTGTATAGGAAAAACACTCTAGCACACAAAGAATACACAAAGTCACGAAAATTATTTTTTTTGTTTTGTTTACGTTGATTTTTTTGTTTCTTTTTGTTTTTGATGGTACATTGTCTGTTACTGTTATTGTAATGTATTGTATGTTTACTTGTCAGTATGAAAAAAACTGACCTAAAATATATTTAATTTTTGGCAAATTTAAAATATATTTGCGAAAATATAAATTTTAATAAACATATAAATATAAATAAATTTTATATTATTCAATTCATAATTTTATTAATTACGGGTGACAAAATTTGTATAATTATTAATTCGTTAATTCTATTTCGAAAAATTAAACGAAACATCAATTTAATTATTTTGGGAAATAATAAAATTAACGTTTTGTTTAATTTATTTCCTAGTCAAAATTCAGATAGATATTATCAAAATCTAAATAAAATTGTTAAATATCTATAAACCTAGAAAAAATAATTCAAACAGGTAAAATTTTATGTAAATTGAAGATAAATTACGAAAACATAAAATTTATCATAAAACAAATACATCCTCCCGTCGCAACTGCTCGTAGCAAACTAAAACAAACTACAAAGCAACAAAATCAAAACTAAATTAAAACCGAAACGAATGCACTAAAAGACAACAAAGCACACAAACATAATTGACCAAAATATCAATTTTATAATTTTTATAAAGAATGAAAATAATTTAAGTCATACTCAAACTGTTTTAATAATCCTAAATAAAAATTCTGTAAGCCTAAAACAAAATTAAAACTCATAAAATTTTATGTAATATAAAAATATTACGTAAATACAAAATCATACTGACAACGAACACGTGCTTTCGCTTCAAATGCTCGTAGCAAACTAAAACAAGGAAACAAAATCAAAAATAAAATAAAAATGAAGCGAAATGCACTAAAAGACAACGAAGCACAAAACTGTTTGCATTATTTCTAAAAAATATTGAAACGAAGGAAAATGAAAAAAAAAACAAGCGGGATGTAAAATCAAATCATATTACTACTTGTAAACGGGAAACAGAGCAAAATATAACAAACAATATGTATTTAAACCCGATATTACAAATTCATTTCGTTTTATTTTTCTATTCACGATCGAAAATATAAAAATCTAGATTCTTAAATCTTCAAAAACATGAATTAAAATATTGGTTTAAATGAAAATTATTAATCCAGGATTGTTGATAAATAATCATTTTCCAAACTCTGGATAGTGAGTATTTGGTTATCGGGCGTGCCTACCAAGTTATAGGAAGTTAAAAGTCAAAAATTTCGAAAAAATCAGCTTTTTCATACGATTGTTGATGTATTTACCACTTTCTAACCCATTACACATACATAGGATCGGCCATGTTTTTCGATGGGAAACGGCCGTATACATATACGCATTGTATGGAGTTATATTTTATACTCCACTATTTTCTATTTTCTACTCTTTCAGTTTTTATGAAATTTTATATATTGTTATCTCAATCTCTTCTGTCTATTTTTCAATGTAAACAAAAAAACGCTTGTTTGTTGTTTCACAACATGCATTTTGCTGTTCTACTATAGTTAATACAGTGTCCAAAGCTTGTCGTAGGAGGCGACTAAATCTGGTTGGATTGCCGGGCCGACGACCCGCATTCGCAAAAAACAATTACTGTTAAAAATGTCAACAAGCGAAAATAATGCGAAATAATAACAATGTTTCTTAGAGCACTTAATAATAAATAGCGCTCTAAAAAACTCGATGGCCTAAAAGTAGAGACCATGTGTCCTAAGCCTATACATCGCTACCCAGTAGAAATGACCTCGGAAGTCTTGGAGTTGGATTTTTCACTGGGCCACAGGTAAAAAAAGCTGTACTGGCCTTTCAGGCCATGTGTACATGCGCCCACTGATGTTAACCAACCCCAAGATAAAAACTCATTTTACCTGAGCATGATTTCAAATTGTTTTTTTTTTTTAAATTATTTATTTATTACAACTGATTTACAAATCATCTAGTAAATTATCTTGCATTATTATTTAAATTTACGATTAAAGGGTTATAGCCCTTAGACTAGTACCTTTTAGATAATAATATTATATTTTTTAGCCGATCCAGGTTGGATCTAGTAGATCAAGTGGTTTCTTCCTTCGCAGCCTTCTTACTGGATTTGTGTCATCCAACATTCGGCGAATTTCAGCATTTTTATACTGACTAATCCGTTGCATGTGTTGTCTTGCGTATTTATTTATTTCTACGCTAAAGAAATCCATCTTCAAATCTCTATGGATGTTGTCATTTCTCAAGTACCACGGTGCATTTACTATTCCACGTAGGACTTTGCTTTGGAATGACTGGATGATATTGACGTTTGTTTGCTTTGTACAGCCCCAGAGCTGAATACCGTAAGTCCATACAGGCTTAAGAATTTTCCGGTACAGTAGCAATTTATTATGTAAAGTAAGCTCAGAACTTCTCCCTAAGAGCCAATTCATTTTTCTGTATCTAATGTTTAATTCTTCTTTTTTCTTTTTCACATGCTCTTTCCATTTTAGTTTCGCGTCAAGAGTCATGCCTAAGTCTTTTGCTGTGTTTGCATATGGAATTTGCTGGGAGTTTAGTTCTACTGGTATCCAATCAACCTTTTTATTGGTGAAATTTACATGAACAGATCTTGCTTCATTCAGTTTTATTCGCTACTTTTTCGTCCAAGTATTAACCATATTAGTCGCTCTTTGCAATTTGCTTGTGGATTCTTCTGTGTTATCAGCAACTGCTAATATGGCTGTGTCATCTGCAAACGTTGCTATAGTTGTCTCTTCTATCGTTGGCAGATCAGAGGTATATAGTACATATAAAGTTGGTCCCAGAACGCTACCTTGTGGTACTCCTGCTGATATTTTCTTCATTTCCGATTATTCACCATCTAGTTTAACACGAAAGTGCCGGTTAGCTATGTAAAATTTAAGTATTTCATAGAATTGCTTTGGTAAATCTCGTTTTAATTTGTATTCCAATCCTTTATGCCAAACTTTATCGAACGCTTGTACTACATCAAAAAAATACTAGAACAAACTTTCTTTTTTTCAAGTACATCTTCAATTATGTTTGTAATCCGATGCACTTGCTCGATTGTTGAATGATTTTCACTAAAGCCAAATTGATGAGGTGGAATAAGATTTCTTTCTTCAATTATTGGTTTGAGTCGCTTAAGCAGTAATTTCTCGAATATTTTTGAAATTATTGAGAGTAAGGAAATCGGTCTATACGAATTTTTGTCATTTATGGTTTGTTTAGTATGGGTAACAACTTCAGCGACTTTCCATTGATTTGGAACGTGTTTAAGTCTGAATACTGCATTAATTATTTGGAGTAGCTTTCGTATTCCTTTTTCAGGTAGGGTTTTTATTATTTGTCCTGTGATTAAGTCATATCCTGGGGATTTTTTTGCAATTAGGTTAGTTTTGATTTCATCTTTTAATTCTTGCACTGTGACGGCAGCTATATTATAGTTGTCCACTTTATGTACTGGTGGTATGTTTTCACCTACTGTTTGTCTAAGTAGAGCCTGGAACGTGTTTTCAAGATGAGTTGCAAACAATTTTACTTTCTGCTTTGTGCTTATAGCTCAAGTTCCATCATCGTTTCTAACTGGAGGCATTTGAAGTTTAGGTCGTTTTAACATTGTGAGAGAGGCTACCTAGGTATTTATTAATGGATTCATTTTTGATTTCTTTGATTAGCAGCTTTAGTTTGTTGGAGAAAAAGTACAGTTAGAGTAGTTTTATATTCAGGCGCTCGATTCCTTTCCCAAGCTTTTCTTGCTTTTCGTTTTGCTTAATTTCAGATAGGTGACTTTAACGATGGAGCTGGCAGAAATCAGACCGACGTATATATGCAATAATATAGGTCCGTCTCCCGACACGAAACTGTGACCGAAAATGGGGAAAGAATGATCTATCGCTCATGATCTCAAAGTGAGCACATTCTTTTCTCATAAAAACATCCATTTGGAAACATGGACATATCCACGTAAGACATTCCGAAGCCAAATTGACCATGAGTTGATTTCAAAAGAACGGACTCGGATTATCCAAGACGTGAGATCGTATCGATCTTCAACCAAATTCGTAGGTTGTGGCCATTTTCTGGTCACTGCAAAGCTACGATGGAAATTTTCGTACAAGTCAAGGAGGACAGAAGAACATACAACACGATTCTCCTGTGAAGGTCTGATAAATGAAGAAACGCAACGAAAAAATCAAGATCTTGTCAGCAATAGCATTTTGCGATCCAATTACCGATCTGATGTAGTGAACAGTGTCTAGGAAGTATTGAAAACCTCGGTTGTCGATGCTGCCCAGCACATTCTCGGTATAGTGAAAATTAAGCTCAAAAATGATTGGTTTGATGAGGAGTGTCGTCTTGCTGTTGAGCAACGAAATGTAGCCCAGAATGAAGCGGAGACACGGTATACAACTGCACGAAAAAACAATGCGGTTCTTGCTAGGAGGACAGCTTAACGCATTTGTAGCCAGAAGAAGCGCAAATGGTGGAAGGCTAAGGTCTTAAGAGTACAACAACTCAGCAATGAGCACAATTTGCATGATTTATTTAAAGAAATCACCGAATTGCACTATACCTTAAGATCTCGGTCAACTGCCATTCGGGACCAGGAAACCTCTGTGTAAACGTCGATGTGGTGCTCGATACATGGCGTGAACATTTTTCTGACCTACTTAATGCTTCACATCTATCACGAGCTGTATTTGAATACCCTCAAATACAGGCAGCGATGTTAATTGAGGATCCATCCTATGAGGAATTCACAATGGCCATGCAGAGGATAAAGATCGCTCATCAGGAGTTGATTGCAATAATTCAGAGCTCTTGATATTGGGAGGGCTAACTTTGTGGAAATGTATTTTCGATCTTATTCGATTGGTATGGCGAAGCGAAATTATGCCTGAAGATATCATTATCCCCAATATCAAAATGAGGGATCGCTTGAAGTGCGAGAATTTTCGATGATTACTAAGGAGGAATCCCACCCAAATCGATCAGTCACTGATCAAGTTTTTTCGCTACGGATGATTCTTTCCAAGTACTAAGAAACATTTCGCGATATACACTAGGTATTCTTAGATTTCAAGCAAGCCTTTGTCTCGATCAACCGAGAGAAGCAATGGTATGCGCTTGAATATTAAGGAATGCCAAACAAATATGTACATCTGTGTAAACTGACAGTAACGCAGTGACATCATTGACAGTAATGATGTGTCAATTGTAAAAGTTGAGAACAGGCTATCGAGAACTTTTGCAATTACTTCCGCTGTTCGACAAGGAGATGCGCCGTCATCGATACTTTTTTAATCTCATGTTGGAATACATCCTTCGTAAAAGTGAAACACCTCAAGACAACATCTTATTCCGAAAATCTAATCAACTTTTAGCATATGCATATGGTATCTGTGTGATTGGATTAAATGGCAACGGAGTGAAAGAGATACTTGATCCACTGGAACAATGTTCGGCTTCCGTTTGGCTCAAAATCAATGAGTCCAAAACCAAATATCTGATCTCTGGTTTTAGAGACCAAGACGCAACTGATTTCAGTAGTGGTAACCACACGTTTGACGAAGTTATGAGATTCAAGTATCTTGGATCTCTCATTACTCACGATAATAGTGTGGGAGAGGATATCAAGGTTCTCCTTGCCGCTGGAAACTAGCTTCACTTCTGAAATCCAAATATCTTGCAAATACGGATAAGTTGAACTTGTACAGAGTGTTGATCAGACCCGTTGTCATGTATGGATGTGAGAGTTGGACCTTGACGAATGAGTACGAAAGATGGATTCTAACATTCGAGAGAAGAATCATGCGTTTAGTATATTTGGTCCGAAATGCGACTTTGATGGCATATACCGAGTTCTATTCAATCACGAGATCAGGAATTTAATGCGAATTCCTGATATCGTGCATGAAATCAAAGGACAGCGAATACGCTGGCTCGGTCACGTTCTGCGTGCTGATCAAAAACCGAATGATACAGCATTTTTTAAAGAAAAAGCCGCCGTTTGGAACTTGAAGAGGTCGCTGTCGATGACGATGGCTTCACGGCGTAGAGAGCGATCTGGCATCTTCTGGTTGCTTGTAACAGTGTGAAGAGCTAACTCGCGATCGAAACCGATGGAGGCAGATTATTGACACAGTACGGGCCAACAAAGGCCTGTAAAAACCGTTACAAAAAACTTATTTTATTATTTCACACGCTTTGGAGACTATTGAGAATTTAATATAACACATTAGTTTATTTGACGTAATCACATTCACTTTACGCAGTCATTTTAATATTCTAATATAACTTTAAAACAGAACTTAACATGGAAAGATGAATTTGTGTGAGAATGGTGATAACATTTATTAATATATTTAATTGAATGTATGAACTGTAACTTGAACAACATTGGTAGACAAAGTTGAGTTATTAAAAAGTTTTTTCATTGTTTACCGACTGTTTATTTTTACTTGCGGTACGCTGCCGCACAACGCTCGATTGCCCCTGCCTAAATATAAGAATATGTGATATAATGAAGTCACTGAAATAATCCCGCGTATTTAATCAAATTAAGGTACTATATTTATTGGAATCAAAATAAATGCTTAGGCAGCAGTTAGGAGAGCATCATCACTTTATTTACTAAGATTTATAAACCGATTTTATTTTATTCGAATTCTTAAATTATTATTATGATGTAAGTCAAATTTATTGTAAGATTCCGTATATATATAGAAATGTAAAATCTAGAATAAATACAACCAAACGTCAAGAGAACCAAATTTTCAGAATAAACGAAAAATACCAAGAGCAAAATCCAAATCTCTATTATAAAATTATAAATACGCCTTAGGCGTTAGGTAGATTTAATTCTAAAAAAAAGGGATTTGGAATGGATTTTCCGATTTTAACATTTAATACAACCAATGATGCGAAATATTTAGATTTTCATGTTTTTATTTTACAATATTTAATATTCATTTTTTTAAATTTATTGTGACAAAATCATTTAAGTAATTATGTTCAGTAATACTTGCAAATAATAAAAATAAAAAAGGAACATTTTTATTGTTTCTAAACTGTTTAAAATAAATACAATTTTTACAGAAAATGTTATATAACCAGTAAGTTTATTGAAAATAACCTAGCAACATATTGATCAATTAATTTCAAACTATAGAGTATTAAGTTATACCTTAAAAGGTTTAAGTTACATATATTTTTTCATGACATTTTCCATGACCAATTCGCATACTTGCGGCTGTATATTCTCGATAGCTTCACGAATTCTATCTTTAAGGTCTTGAATCGATTGTGGAGCATTGGCATAGACCTTATCTTTCACGTGGCCGCAAATAAATAATAACAAGATATCAGTGGCCAATTGTAATCAATACTTCGATAAATAATATGGCCAGGAAACTTTTCTTACAAAATTGCGATTGTTTCGTTGCTTGTGTGGGCGCCGTCTTGTTGAAAATGAACTTTGCTCACAATCCACATCAATATCTTCCAATTCTGGCCATAATAAATCATTAGTCATAGCTTGATGGAAATCCGGATTATTTTGAACCATCCAATCAGTAAAGATACGACGTTTATGGTGATCGACTGGCATGAGTTCTTGGGTTAACTAAACATTAAAAGCCATAAAACCTAAGTCTTATCGTAAACTACTGTGTTATGTTTTATTTCAAAAATCGACTAGGAATCGACAACACTACGGGCTACAGCAGTAATATTTTCAGATCTTGAGAGATGCACACGGTTTTAATTGTTCACACCAATAACTTTTCCCAAAAGCTCAATTTTTTCCCCCAGTTTCACCATTGCCCGCCGAGAAAGTGTTTCACGACGGCCAAAAACTGCTTTAGTTTTGTAAAATGTGACTTCAAAATTTACAACATTTTTGTAGATAATTTTAACAATTTCAATGTGTTGTTGAAGCGTGTATCGTATCATTTTTGGAAATGGCATAGTTCTTACATGTATGACGACCGCTTCAAAATTAACAGCTACTCACACAGGAGGCTATTCAAAACGAAACGTCAAATTGGAAAACCCTTTTCTTAAAAATGTAAGAAAAAAACTTGCCATACCCATAACTTTTATTTTTAATCGTCAAACTGAAACGAAAAAAATTAGAAAAAATATAGTAAGATGTGTTTAAATACAAACATAAATGTTAAACAGAAACATATTATTATTAAGAGAATTAGTAAAATATATAAAGGCGATCCTTGACTTACGACATAGATGCGTTCCTGAAAAATGCAACGTAACTTAAAACGACGTAAGTCATAAAAATTATTCAAATGTGTTGGTTCTGTATATAAAGTACAATTTATTCAAGTTCATAATAAAAAAAAAATTAAATATAATTCAATATGTACATATGTTTTTTCTAAATTGATTTGATTGATAGGACTGTAGGACCAAGCGCTAGGCAAGATTCCCGGATAACGCCGGGCCTATTCCTACAGCCGTTTACATAAAACGATAGGTAAGGATAGGAAGGTGTGTTAGTTAGGAAAGAGCGACCCGGTTACAGACACCATGACAGTCGGTACTAAACTATTATTAGCAGACAATCACAATTCTGTATTTCTGTAATTCTGTATCTGCTCTTCTGTATTTTGAATAAAATTAAAACTAAATTAAAATTAAAATTCTAAAATAAAGTTATTATTTGGTCGCTCAGGAATCTGTAACTTAATTAATTAATTTTATTATTTATTTTAACTCCCATCTGCACAACTAACGTAATTAGAACATAAGAACAGAACTCTGAAAGATTTTTTTTAACTTATGGCTCAGTTATCTGAAACAATTTAATTAATGATAGTTTAAGTCATCTATTACGATAATGTTACCATAAGTCTGAAACAGACAATCTTCAGCAGAACCATTTTCCTGTTACATAATTAGTAAAATTATATAATTTGTTTGTAAAATTTATATCATTTTCACATTAACATTGGTTATTATTTTTATTAGGATAGGAAGGACATTTCTAATTCCATCATATGTATTTGTGTTACCTTAACAGTTGAAACTGAAGTATTAAGGTTAATTATCCTGGAGTCTTCTCATCATATGCTGCATATTTCCAGATCCACCACCATCTAACGCGAGGGGCAATATTTATTTATTTTATGACCCGACAGCATTTCATATACATACATTATAACGACCTAATAAACTGTCAATTCATGTATAGGGTAAATTATTTATATACATAAATAATTGAGTAAGTTAGCAATAACCTGCAACTTAGCTATAACGTATTAAAATTAAATCATTTAATAAAATTCTAAAAATAAATTTACTAGATAGGAATCTGAAACTTAATTATAATTAATTTTATTATTTATTTAAACTCCAATCCGCATACCAATCATAGTTAAACAAAACTACAACACTCTTAATTAATTAACTATCGGATCCTGAATCTGTAACAATAAATTAAATTAATATGGCATGCTAGATTAAATACCCGTCAACCATTACGCTGATGATACCATAATATTAGAATATATTTATCAGAAAATAAATCTCTGAAAACGTTTTACATTCCAAAATTATGCAACATCTTTTTTAAATAAAATAAACTTTTCTTGTAAACCCCCTCCAACTATAATCATATTTACACTTATATAAGTTATTAAAACCAAACCTTTCTCCATACATTATTATTATTTTTATATTACTGCAATGCAATGTGATTGTAATGCAATGCTCGTATTATGGTCGTGATCAAGGATGTCACTTTACTTAAAATGTAGTAGATCTGTCCCGACCTTCACTGTTCATAAATCGAAAAAGAACAATTGATATTGACTTCAAAAAGCACCCTTCCAAATACGAAACTTAAAAAATTGAAATAACGCATGGATAGTCCACAGGCACGTATGCACGACACACAGGCAATAAAGCAGGAAAGGACGCCACATACATGCAGAAAGTATGGAGCAGAAGCACCCCAAAAGTGGAGGAAATCAAAACCCCTTGGAGCAAATCAATTCAAGCAAACCAAACACGATCCAAACCAGATCCATCTTTATTAGAGCCGTAAGAATATGACGTATTTTTTGTTGTGCTTTTTTTAGAGGAGGTAGTAGGTACATTTTACACTTTCCCATAAGAAGCAATGTAAAAATCACATTTTTCGAAATAATTTTTATCTATAAAAAAATATATGTTTGATTTCTGTTTTTACAGTGTTAAGAACATAAAATGTTGAAGTTAATTATATCTGAAAATCAATTACCTAAATATCTTATAATTTAATAAAACATAAATTAAAATTCAATATGAATTTAAGAAATTCTATATACGGTAAAATATGTATATGTGTATGTGATGTGGATGTTGAAGTTAAAGTATTTAACAATAAGAGTTGTTCATTTTTTTAATCTAACCCGCACACGTTTACTTTTATTTTGCAGAAAAATATCCGTAGCTGTATTGAAATATATTAAACAATAAGAATTTTATTTTAGCACATAAATAAAACTTAAATATTACTATAAACAATAATTTAAATTTAAAAAATAATATAATGAGGTGTGTTTATTGGTAAACTCTCTAAAAAACAAACCAGAAACATGACATGACGAAAAAACAAACCAGAAACATGACATGACGAAAATGACATGACGAAAAGAGACATCTGTCATTCATAATAAAATTAATTTATTTGTTTCACATATCATAATAATTATTAAATATAATTATTATATTTATTATAGACAATAGTAAATGTATTAAAATATAATTTATTCAGGATAAAATATGTAGTTTAAGATGTGCTTTCGATATCGTTCAATAGATGTCAGCTGGGCGTTACTTTTTTATATACAAAAAGTCGTTACATTTAAAAAAAATTGTCTAATGGATTTGGTCTTACCAATTCAAGTTAACGGTTAAATTTTATATGCAAGTATATGGCAATGATATAGATTATATAAACATACATTTATACATACATACATATATATCTTTATAAAATCTAATTTTCCTCCAACTCGAAAAAAATCCTAACCTTAAAATTATTACAATATAAGTTTCTTGACAAACTACATGTTTTATCAGCAAACACTCGATTTAATACGGATTTTGAAATATGTTATAGTATTTAATCCTGTTAAATGTAATAACATTTATGATAAAATTTGATTCAATATAAATCAACTATACGATTCTAGTTTTAATTCCTATAGAATTATAGTGGGATTCTAGTAGTTTGACCGTTTTAAGATAAAAGTTTAAGTAAATGAGTAAATATTTTAAATTTAGAATAAATATGTTTTTTTATATTTGATTATTTTGAATTAATATCGAAATATTGAATTTTGATAAACAAAAAGTTTATTGTCAAAAACAAAGTAGCTTTTTAGTTGCAATTTCCATTTTTCCAAATGGAGATGACTCTGTTCTCATTGATCG
Source organism: Tipula lateralis (assembly GCA_963932295.1). Taxonomy (NCBI): domain Eukaryota; kingdom Metazoa; phylum Arthropoda; class Insecta; order Diptera; family Tipulidae; genus Tipula; species Tipula lateralis. The sequence goes on along the minus strand of OZ010737.1, from coordinate 97,063,859 downwards.
TACGCGATCGATATTTCATATTGCACATGCGTATACAACAGAATATGTTTTTTTTTCATATAATAGTATGTATGTATTTGTGCGTATACATATTAAAAGTTTTTATGCGAAATATGAATTCAATGATATATTTATTTAATTATTTATGATATATTTAATTGATTTTATGCAAAAATATTTAAACGACACATAATATAAATATTCTTAATACGATTCCAAGATCAAAATGTTAAATTCGTTATACTTTTCATTGAAATATTTCATTTAAAAAAAATGTTTACTTTCCATATATTTTGTATGAGATTTTACCTTTTTTCCTCTATTCAACCTTCTCTAATTAAAGCTCAGTTTTTAATATTTAGGCTCTGTTATTTAGTCGGTTCTGTCCAAACTCAACATTCAACCAAACATATGGACATCTATTAGTAGTAAACAAACTTTAACACGAGAACCCAATCGTAAGCATCCAAAATACAAGCTCATTCAGAGCACCCTCAACAACGGGACATCAACCTACACAAAAATAAAAATAGAAAGTGCAGACCTATCTCAACTGACTTCCAACAAACCGAAATCCATCCATCCACATTCCGGTGAATCCTCCGGTACCAACAAATCCCACTCGCGTCCAAAATTCCACATGCCAACAAATGCTTCCAACCGTCACCACAACTAGATCAACATTTCAACCCTCATGCCCGTCCCAACCAAATCTAGCCTCGAAACCTCCCTCTCCCTCAACCACAGCAGCACCATGAGTCATGGAACAAATTATCAAGATGCAGCTACAAATACCTACAAACACTCCTGCACAACCCCAGCCCACTCCAGAATCTAGCGACATCCTCCAAAACTCCAGCGAAAATATCAAATCAGGTAATTCATCACTGCACTTACTCTTCTTCTACATCACTATTACTAATACAGATTATGTACCCATGTATCAATAATTACCATAATATGCAAATAAGGTGTATAAGAAAATAAACAAGTTTAATTTACCTATGTGTAGTATAAATAGAGTAATACAATATAGATAAAACCAAATAAAATAAAATTGAAAATCACTGCATCCATAAATTCTCGGATGAAAAGTACAATGCAACATTTTATGCCACAACCATTGTCACGACATGTAAGATGTATGTGATACAAAAGAAAAACAAACTTGTGTAACGAGACGAAAATGCAGATCGTTACAGCTGTCAAACTTAAGAACAGTCTGTTGAGAACTTTTGCAATTACTTCTGGTGTGCGACAAGGAGATGTGCTATCCCGATACTTTTTAATCTCATGATGGAATACATCCGACGTAAAAGTGAAACACTTCAAGACAATATCCTATTCCGACAATCCAATCTTTCCGACAATCTCACTTTTAGCAAATGCTGATGATATCTGTGTGATTAGATTAAATGGCAACGGACTGAAATAGATACCTGAACTACTAGAACATTATTCAGCTTCCATCTTAAAATCAATGAGCACTAAACCAAATATCTGATCTCTGGTTTTCGAGACCAATACACAATTGATTTCAGTACTGCTAACCACAAGTTTGAAGGAGTGATGGGATTCATGTATCTTGAATCTCTCATTGCACACGATAATAGTGTGGGAGAGGATATCAAAGTTCGCCTTGTCACTGGAAATCGAGTTTTATTGGGAAGAAGATCGGCCAGAGTGTTGATAACAGCGAATGATACAGCGATAGGGAGAGCCGCTTTTCGGTAGGCGAAGAGGTCGCTATCGGAGACGATGACTTAACAGCATAGAGAGCGATCTGGCATCTTCTAATCGTTTGCAATAGTATGAAGAGCTGCCTCATAATCGAAATCGATGGAGTCAGATTGTTAATACAGTACGAAGCAACCATGGCCTGTAAACGTCTTCAATAAAATATTAATAAGTTTTATTATTCTATTTATTATTAATCTAATTAATTAAGTCCATTTAATTTATTAAATTTCAAAAATTCATTTTATTTAATTAGTTAATTAAAATAATTTTATTTATTTAAATTATGTGATATTTTTAGTTTCCTAAATTTATTAATCTAATTAAATAAGTTGTTTTTGAATTTTACGAAATTAATTAACCAACAAATTAAATTTTATTTAGGATTTTAAAAAATTGTTAAGCGACCAACCCTCAGTCCAAACATAAAAGTTCAATTGAGCATTTATGGGTCGAACTAAACTGGAGATTACGAATTAGGAATCCAGTACCATCTAACATCAAGATAGAACTGCATGGAAGTGCAATCCTTCAAGTCGTTGTCAAGAGTATAAGGTGAACCACATGCGAATTACTGTGGATGCAAAGGAATAAATCAGGCTTTCAAAGAAAATGTCTTTTGAGATTCTGGTCTTTTGAGATTCGGAGACTTAGTTGCTTGTGTAAAATTTAATAGTTTTCTTATCAAAATTTAAGTCCTCATCCTGTTGTTTTAAGCAATATAATTCAAAATCAAATAATTGGCTTTTGATTACAGTATTTAAAAACGCTTTTTATTTTGTTAGTATCTAGTCTTTTTATTTTGTTAGTATCTAGTATCTAATGTAAAACATCAAAACTAATTTTAAATTTTCTTGCATTAATTGTAGTTTGTCAATCAGTCGTCGGTTGTAGCTTAATGGTTAAGAGAGTTTCTCATCACTTCGCGGTTTCGATTTTGATTCACACCGTTAACACCGTTAAATTAACATTCACCGGATGACATAAAATGCGATCGTGTGTAAAAGCATTCGTTGGGCTGATTAACTACAATGTGCACCAATACAATTAATGATTCTTTAGGTCTCAGTTAAGACGTGGCTATGGCCGTTTACGGTCAGTGATAGATTGTCAATCAGTATAAGTTATTTAGGCTTTTGCTTATGCGATCATAAGCAATATCGATTCTGCGATTATCGATCTTAAATAACAACTCTACCCTGACTCATTTATACAGTTTTGAGTTCAAAAAAAACAATTTTCATTATTACAGTCAAATATATTTCATTTTTCTACTTATTCTTATTTTAATGTTAAAGATTGTATTATTTCCATCTTCATCTCTGGTGTCTAAAAATTACTTATTATTGTTCATTATAAAATTGTTTGTTTCTTTGTCATTTTATGAATATATCTTTATATATCTTTATCTTGCAAGAAGAACACACAATAGGATTTTCATCTTAATTAAATCCGCACACAGCACAAAACAAGATTTAGAAAAATGAAAACAACAATATTTTAATTAATACTTTTATTTTGCTTTTATTCCAAAAAATGGAAATTAAATAAAAAATTTAATTTAATTGTTAAATTATACGAAGAGAACAAAAAAATTAAGATTTGAATTCTTTCTGATTTAATTAGATTATGGCTTTATTTTTAATGGGGTTGTCTTAGACTAGCTTTAATCGAATTATATAAAAACAAGTGTAAATCTTTAAAACATAAATTGGATTAACAATTCCAGCGGGATAATTATTGTCACTAGATTTTAGATATATTTGGTCTTAAAATGTAGTCACTGTCATTAAATTATGGTTATATGGTTTAGTTAATTGTATATAATAATGTATCGATGCATAATATTAAAAATTGCGATTCGGTTAATCTCTAGTATTTTGAAAGACCAGCAAAATCATCCGTTGATTACTGTTTTCTCTCTTTACATTTAAATGATATGTTGTTTTCTTAGTTATTTGATAGTAAATACCTATGTTTCTCTTTTGATAAATTTGGTGCGATCAATACGTTTATTTATTTCAAAAATTTTCCAGATTTTGACATGGTGCGTGTCTATTGTATTTAAGCTACACAGACGACCTCTTCAGAAGAAGATTGTTTTTCGATGGATATGTCCTACTCAAAATAAATTACCCAATTTTTCCTTTTTTGGAGGAAATTGTTCATCCTTTCTTCGTTTGAATAAAAAAAGTGTAGGCTTTGGTGAAATTGCAGTATTCTCAGGTAAACTATCCGAAATTATTTCCAATCAATTCAAATAAACAAAATGATTGCTTCACTAGAAAACATTACTCTATTACTATGCTATTAGATTACTCTATTAAGCCCTTGATGTAAAGTGCTGTAACACTTTCCGACAGCTCGTTTTTTTAACGAAAGATTCTAAGTTAAATATATACATACGATTAACTTAAAGATTGTAGCATTCGTATAGTTTGGAGTGCCGGATTGAAAAAATTCTAAATTCTAAATAACAGAGGTGGAAAAAATGAGAATATAAAATTTGAAAGTTAAAAGCACAAAATAAAAAAAACGACAAAAATAGAATCGGAAAATTGGTGGAAATTTAAATAGATGATAAAAAAAGGTTTTTCCTCCAAACTATACGTGATGCCAAGAAATTTTTGGGTCATACAGGGACTCTTCTCGGTGGTTGCCGGCTAAGCATCAGGGTTATGGGCGTGGGGAGTTGAAGAGTATGCATAACCATTGGTAACCGCTGGAAAGAATGGATACTGATTAAATACCTCTAGTTGACCATGACGCTTACTCTAATTCATCCTCAAAATAGGGGAGTCGGCGTTAATTCATTATCTCAGTGTGAGAAAAAAAATAATAATAATATTGAAAAAAAAAACAATATGGGTTATTACACAAATGTGGAAAAAATAGATTTATTGAATTTAAAAAATTATTATGACTATTATTCTTATTATTATGATTATAATTATTATTGTTACTATTAATATTGTCGCTCACCTTGGTACCAAAGCGTATATGCGGAGTAGTGACCACCGCACAGGAACTCGCAGAGAATATTCATTACTCGTACATGTATGTCTTATATATATATATATATATATATATATATATATATATATATATATATATATATATATATATATATATAAATATATATATATATATATATATATATATATATATATATATACATATATATATATATATATATATATATATATATATAAATATATATATATATATATATATATATATATATATATATATATATATATATATATTTATATATATATATATATATATATATATATATATATATATATATATATATATATATATATATTTATATATATATATATATATATATATATATATATATATATATATATACATATATATATATATATATATATATATATATATATATATATATTTATATATATATATATATATATATATATATATATATATATATATATATATATATGCGCACTAATGAAGTTATATAATAGCACTGTTATTTAAGCGGCGATGTTATAGTTCTTAAGATTACATTGTCTTTTGTCTGATTTATAATTAAATTTAATGTATTAAATAGTGTATTTCTCCGATACTTCATTTTTGCTTAACTTAACTAATTACAGTCACTTATTTACAATTATTTATGATTCTAATTATAATCACAAAAAATACAATTTTCTATTGATATTGGTCGTAATGACTATAGTTTTTCGAATAAAGAAAACATTCAAATAAATAATTCACAGCTCCATATAGGCTTCCTCGAAATGCCCCACAAATTTACCAATATCGGGAATATCTATTTCTGTTCTTTCACAATTGTTAATTTTTTTTGTTTTTTTTTTTGTTTTTGATTTCACACACTGGATATGTATTTTGATTTTACGAGTATATACTCAAAGATACTATATATCCCCATATGTTTTCTTTGTTACATCTCACATTAACTTGGAACTTTTAATTTTTATATATATTTATATATATATAAGAGTTTCTTTTTTCCAAAAACTTGATTTCAGGTTGAAACGTTTGTATCAAAAACTGACAATCTAAGAGAATCTTTCTTCTAAATCCACCGTATTTATACCCGACGAAAAAAAATGTTTTTTTTAGTTCCCGCCAAATGTGAGTGGAATTTTCCATGACATCACCAACAATACTCGATAACAATCGATAATCGAGATTTGCTTTCGATCATGTAAACATTAATTATGCGCTTTCTCGATAATCAACTGCAGCAATTTCGAACTTCGGAAAATGTTTTTTTGATACAAATCATGCATGTCGATTAAACAAATTTACTTACAATATTTGTAACCAACACTAAGGGGTCACGAAAATTACTAACTCCAACATATGTACATACTTTTTATGAAACGTAATGTTTTAACTACCATTTAGGGGTTATATTAGTGAAATAGTATACTTGAACTTAAATTGTCGGTACAGACCAAAAGTTCAAAGAGGTACCAATGATGACGTACTTGGTACAAACCGAAAGCTCTGTAACAAGATTTAGCTACCGTCATCAGCAGACTGAATCTTATTTCCAACGTGGTTGATTTAAGGTCTCATAAAGAAGAAGTTTTAAGGTTATTAAAGCAATTCAAAATCTTGCTATATCGCTGAGCAGTAGAAAATTAAGAAAAGGATTTGGAAAAATTAGAAAAAGGGTTGACAAAGACGTAAGCAACATATACTTATCTACTACCATCCTTTCATTTGTAAATTTGTACTAAGTTGTTACGTTTTTCAGTTTTTTGTTTTAGTTTATTCACTCGTTTTATAAATAATCAAAATTATATAGTTTTTATTTTATTTGTAATAATAATATATTTATGAGTATCATAAACTATTTGAATTTTTCTTCACTAATGATTTTTTTATAACATATCACTAAGAACTGAATTGTAATATATTTTTTCATTTTATCACAAATGATTATGAATTATTTTATTATTACCCAAATTGTTTCCGATTCGTTATCATCGGCTGCCGTGAAGGTAAGAGCGATTTTTCTATATTTATTTTGTTCAATCTTACAGTTTTTCAATAGATACGAATTTTTGTATATCACCTATATCAAACGGATGTGTTGTAAGAAACAGGCATCAACTAGGTTACCTGTTAGCAAAATTTATCAATCAGTCTCTTACTGTGGAACGGTCCGTTTCACTAGCTGCTCAGCCTAGGAGTGTTCTTCAATAAAAAACTTGTGATTGATTTGTAACTTATCGTAGACAACTGAGAGAATAACAACGTTAAACTCATAAAATCATTACAAATAAAATATCAAAATAAACGATAAATGCGATCGCAAAGGCAATCATATTAACCTCATTTAGAAATAAAACGTGTTTATTTTTGAAATTTATTAATAATTTAGTATATCAAATCTCTATAAAACACAAAAAATGTTTTGACAGACTATACACTATATATAGGTTGTTTTTATCTCCCAGTGACTCAGGCTCGATTGGCTCATTATGACAACCCTACGTATACTTTCGGTCACGAAATCTGTTTATTCGTTTTATGAAGTCTAAGATATCCGGTAAGATCAAAATCGTCAGTTTATCCTCAAAGACGAGTTCTGATCCAAAGCAGTGCAGTTTATGTGAAGTTAGTTTAAAAACCTAGAGACCAAGAAAAAGTGTTCGACAGTTTCTTCGTCTCCTCCCCTACAATGTTCACAATTTTCGTTGTTTCATTCAACGTCAAAACAAATTTTCATTCAACGTCAAAAAAAATACATGCATACATTATTGAAACAGTCACTCAGTCGGTAAAAATCAACATTTTTTTTCGGTTTTTACAGGCCATTTTAGGCCCGTACCGTGTCAACTATCTGACTCCAACGGTTTCGATCACAAGCCAGATCTTCATACTGTTGCAAGCAACCAGAAGATGCCAGATCGCTCTCTAGGCCGTGGAGCCATCGTCGCCGACAGCGACCTCTTCGCCTACCGAAAGGCGGTTCTTCCTTTAAAGATCGCTGTATCATTCGTTTTGGATCAGCACGCAGAACGTGACCGAGCCAGCGTATTCGCTGTCCTTTGATTTCATGCATGATATCAGGAATTTGCATTAAATTCCTGATCTCGTGATTGAATAGAACTCGGTATGTGCCATCAACGTCGCGTTTTGGGCCATATATCACACGCATGATTCTTCTCTCGAATGGTAGAAGCCATCTTTCGTACTCATCCGTCAACGGCCAACTCCCACATCCATACATGACAACGGGTCTGATCAACACTCTGTACAGTTTCAGCTTATCCGTATTTGCAACATATTTTGATTTTAGCAGTGGATGTAGAGGATACAAAGCCCGATTGCCAGCAGCAAGGCGAACCTTGATATCCTCTCCCACACTATTATCGTGAGTAATGAGAGATCCAAGATACTTGAATCTCATCACTCCTTCAAATGTGTGGTTTCCACTACTGAAATCAATTGCGTCTTGGTCTCGAAAACCGCAGAGATCAGATATTTGGTTTTGGACTCATTGATTTTGAGACCAACGGAAGCTGAAAACTGTTCCAGATAATGAAGTATCTCTTTCACTCCGTTGCCATTTAATCCAACCACACAGATATCATCTGCATATGCAAGATGTTGATTGGATTGTCGGAATAAAATATTGTCCTGAGGTGTTTCACTTTTAGGAAGGATATATTGCAACATGAGATTAAAAAGTATCGGAGACAGCGCATCTCCTTGTCGAACACCAGAAGTAATTGCAAAAATTCTCGATAGCCTGTTCTCAACTTTGACACAGCATTGTGACTGCGTTACTGTCATTTTATACAGATGGACTTATTTTTTTGGTATTCCTAAATATTCAAGCGCATACCATAGCCTCTCTCGATTGATCGAGTCATAGGCTTGCTTGAAATCTATAGGAATACCTGGTGTACATCGCGAGATGTTTCGTAGTACTTGGAAAGAATCATCCGTAGCGAAAAAACTTGATCAGTGACTGACCGATTTGGACGGAATCCTCCTTTCTAGTCACCGACAATTTCCTCCGCTAGAGGAGTAATTCTTCCCAAGATAATGTATGACAGTAACTTGTATGCATTGAAAAGGAGAGCTATACCGCGGTAATTCTCGCATTTCATGCGTTCAGCCTTTCTGAATATTGGGCATAACGCGGCCACTTTCCATTCGTCAGGCATAACTTCATTTCGCCATACCAATCGAACAAGGTCGAAAAGACAGTTCCACAAAGTTAGCCCTCTGAATATCAAGAGCTCTGAACTAATGCAATCAACCCCTGGTGAACGATTTTTCTTTAATCTCTGCATGGTCATTGTGAATTCCTCATAGGATGGATCCGCAATGAACATTTCCGCGGTCTGTATTTGAGAGTATTCAAATACAGCTTGTGATACAAGGACATTAAGTACATTAAGTAGATCAGGAAAATGTTCACGCCATGTATCAAGTACCACATCGACGTTAACACAGAGGTTTCCATCCTGGTCCCGAATGGCAGTTGACCGAGATCTTAAGGTATGGTCCAATTCGGTGATTACTTTAAAGAAACCACGCGAATTGTGCTCATTGCTGAGTTGTTGAACCCTTAAGCATTTGGCCTTCCAACATTCGCGCTTCTTCTGTCTACAAATACGTTTAGCTGTCCTCCTAGCAAGAACCGCATTGTTTTTTCGTGCAGTTGTAAACCAAGACTGCGCTTCATTGTTGGCTATATTGCGTTGCTCAACAGCAGGACGACACTCCTCATCAAACCAATCATGTTTGGGCTTAGTTTTCACTATACCGAGAGTGTGCTGGCCAGCATCGACAACCGAGGTTTTCAATACTTCCCAGACACTGTTCACATCATCAGATTGGTAATTGGATCGCATAATGCTACTGCTGACAAGATCTTGATATTTTCGTTGCGTTTCTTCATTTATCAGACCTTCACAGGAGAATCGCGTTTTATGTTCTCCTGTCTTCCCTGACTTGTACGAAAATTTCCATCGTAGCTTTGCAGCAACCATATAATGGTCACTGCCTACGAATTTTGTTGACGACCGATACGATCTCACGTCTTGGAGAACCCGAGCCCGGTCTTTTGAAATCAACACATGGTCAATTTGGCTTCGGGATGTTTTACGTGGATGTGTCCATGTTTCCACATGGATGTTTTTATGGGCAAAGAATGTACTTGCCACTTGGAAATCATGAGCGATTGCAAAGTACATCATTCTTTCCCCATTTTCGGTCTCAGTTTCGTGTCGAGAGTACGGACCTATGTTGTTACATAAGTCGGTCTGATTTCTGCCAGCTCTAGCATTAAAGTAACCAATCACCAATCTGATATCGTGCTCAGGTATAGAGCCCATTAGATTAACCAAATTATTGTAAAATGAGTCTTTATCTTGGGGTTGGCTTACATCAGTGGGCGCATGTACACATACAATTGACAGGTTGGCTAATCTCATGGGCAAGCGAGACTTACACATTCGATTATCGACTGCTCGATTATCGGAAGTCCAACACAGCCTTGTTTACCTGCGGCCCAATGAGAAAGCCAAGTCCAAGGTTTCCGAGGTCATCTCCACTGTGTAGCAACGTATAGCCTTGGGACACATGGACTCCACTTTTAGGCCATCGAGTTTCTTGGAGCGCTACGAGTTCCAGCCGATACTCCTTCATACATGTGATAAGGCCGTCAAACGCGCCAGGTTTCCTTAGTGACTGAACGTTCCACGTGCTGATCCTCAATCTCGTATCCTGGTACTTAAGCGGGGGGTCATTGTTATTTAGGCGGTATCCGATTTTTTGGTTTTTGTTGACATTTTTAACTGTAATTGTTTTTTACGGATGCGGGACGTCAGCCCAGCGATCCAACCAGATTTAGTCGCCTCCTACGACACGCTCTGGATACTATGGTGGTATTCTATGGATCTCATGTTTCGTTCGAGATATTTACGAAACATGGTTGCCCCTACCCACAGGGCTACAACATTATCAACAAAATCAACATTAAATAGTTGAAATAATTTAATTTTTAAAACAGTGCCATAAAACTGCTAGTTTGTTTGTTTTTGTGTTTACTACCTGTTTTGGGCTCGAAGCATTCACTACTTTTTGCAACGTTACCTTTTTAATGCCCTTTATTAGACCGAAACCGAATCGAGGACATCGGTGATTTATTTAATAATAATATTAAGGTTTAATTGAAAATATTAAGATAAAAATTGCAATTTTAATGTCAAAAACCGTATAAAAAAAAAAAAAATTAAATGAATTATATTTTTGCCTATACAATTATATTTACTATACACCACTTTATTTTTTATGAAATTTTAATATTGTTATCTCATTCTGTTCTTTCTCTTTTTGCGATGGAAACAAAAGACAAACACAAGTGTTTCACAGGAAACGTATTCTACGGTTAGAATATAATGTTATAATAGCCACTTTTCATGACTCCAACTGATTCAGATCAGATCACTTTTTCCATTCAAACCAATTACACATTTTGAGCCAAAAAGAAATTTGGATTAAAATGTGTCTTTGGTTTGAATTGAAAATGAGATCTGATTTGAATCAGTTGGGGTCATGAAACACGGCTAATATCACAACTTTCAAATTCTTTAATAATAATGTTTGAGAGAAAGGTATCGCTCATGAGCACATACGCATCTTCTATGTCAATACTATATGCTGGCATGAAGCAATGCAATGTAATGTGTAGATAGATGGTTAAGCATGTTGATATATGACCATATTATTAATTGTTGTTATTTTCACTATTATTTTTCATTACTATTATAAAAACAATTATTTCTCTTTAAGTCATGCCAATATAATGATTTGTTCAATACTTATTTATGAAAAGAAATGTCCTATTTTTGAAAGAATTTGAATTTAGTACACAACGAAACACAACATTTTATCATTTTAAATAAAAAACAGCACTTTACTATATTTTTATGAAAAGTATTTAATTGAAGTTGTTCTCGTATAAAAAAAAAACATTAATATGAGTTAAATAATCTCGATTTATTTTATGCATACGTGTTGGTTTTTCATACGCAATAGTTTGTTTTACTTTCTATTTTCATCTAGTATGAGTCCTGGATAAATATTGGAAAAAGTGACGTGGAATAATATGTGTACACTAAATTACTGTCATGGCCCCCATCAATGGCAAGCGGTAATCTTTCACAATTCATAGATACTAAAGTGTAAAATAAATAAAGTTGAAAGATTTAATTAGTTCTGGTCTTTTCAATTTTAATTTGCGTCTAACTCGTCAATAATCTTAATTCGAGGGAAAGAATCGTAACGATAATTTTCATTACAATGTGTATGTACTGAAGATCGACAAAAAAACAACGAAGCTACCTAACAATGGGCATTCCAATTATTTGTAGTAAAGTTATGAAACAACAGTGATACTTCATGAAGGGCAGTTTCAATACTTTCCTCACAAATATTGTGTCTTTTTTCCGGTTATTATAGCGTTTTGAATTCATTTTATTTATGTATCAAAACGATATCAGGCAAAAACCAAATATATATTTAAACGAATAACAAAATGAAACAAAAAGAATTTAATCGGGTAAGAAACCACGAAATAAAATCTATAATTACAACAATGCAAAAAAACAGCGAAATATAGTTTACAATACAAATCAGTTTTAAAGAATAGCCAAAGAGAGAAAGCAAAGGTCGATAGTTTTAAAAAAAACTTTTTATTTTACAAAGACACGAAATAGAACGAGTAAAAACACAAAAGATACGCACAGCACAAAGTCTGAATAGCAAATAAAACAAATTTGAAAAAAAAAATTCTTTTTATACTCACACCGAAAAATAAATTTTTCTCGATTTGAAAAAAACAAATAAAATAAAAAATAAAAATATCACTTCTAGTAAAGCCAGTTGAATTTGACGTAATGAAACTGTATTGTATCTTCATGATATGGACCTGGGATTTTTAGGATACTTGGCCAACATAATGACCTTTCTGTGCACATATGCCACTATGAGGGTTTATCTCTAGTAAAGCCAGTAGAAATTTTACAATTTGACCCATTATCATACACTACACTAAATAAGGGTAATATATGACGTAATGAAACTGTATTGTATCTTCATGATATGAACCTGGCAATTTAAAGGTAACATTTTCATATTGGCTTTATCTGACGAGTGGTTTTTCTCTTGATCTAAGGTATACATCTTTGTTTACCAATGATTAAAAAAGTACACGGAATGTTTTTTAAAAATAATAATTGAAACGCATTTCTTATTATTTTTGAATTTTTCTTTTAAATTTATATTTCTCAATTATTTCAGTTTAATATTTTTTTTGGTTTGAAATTTTTAATGTATTAAATTCGATTCGGGATGAGGCTACATTTTTAAAATAATTACACTTTTTCGGGATAGACATACATTTTAGCAAAAAAACAAACCAAAAATTTCGGGCTGAAAGTTCGGGCTAACTTCACTGACTTCATTAATACTCAATAAAAAACTACTACTTTCTTACCTGTAATAACTAAAATCAGTCCACCAAAAATGAAAATTAGTTTAATAACTATAGTATGTTGGTATTTTGTTAATAATTATTTTTAAAACAAATTTTATTGTAACATTCCAAACATAATGATTGTTTCTATAAATTAATTTGATAAAACTTTTTGTACTGAAGAATGTGCTTTCAAATTTCAAATTAATTAAACGTTCTGATTTATTTTGTCAGAAAAACTTTGTTTTTGATTAATCATTTATATTCATTGTTCATTTTTTGTCACGTGGAAATATGTCTGTTTCTAACATGTTACAGTTTGTACATTGTATTAGTTTGTTGTCATGACCGAATAAACTGATAAAAGCTTTATGTTTCTGAAACTATATATGTACACGAGAACCTTATTCTAAATATCAAATACACTGTAATTCTTTTGGTTTTGTACAAGATATCTACAACTTTTCAATCGAGAAAACAATTTGCAAGTTTGGAAGTTTTGCGAATTAAGTTAATCCATAAATTACAAACAAGATTGATATTTTATAGCTGCAATAATTGACTGAAAAGAATTTATTGTATTTGATTTATCATAAAGAATTAACGATATTATCAAACGACACAAAAAATTAAAATCAATTCACTAAATGTAACCACACGTAAACGTGTTCACTAGATTGAAAATTAGGAAATTCTTGCACCCTTTTCCATTTTGTTATATCATCATAAATAATTTACCGCCAATTAAGTTTGATTACCGCACCAAAATATGCTTAAATATACATGGTATATACTCGTATACGAGTATTTTACATGTATAACATAATATTATACATACGATTTTTTTCAATATAATTAAGACCTCATTAACTTTTAATTATAGATGAAGGATTAAATCATACCTATAGACACATGTTATGTTAAAATACAGAGTGAGAGTTAATATACATTAGATAAGAGTCATTTTCACACAAACCTTTCCCCCTCAATATAGCTAATTTGGTAAAATCATTATTTATATGTGCATAGTAGATTGTATGTACAATATTATATTGAAACATGACGTCGCGTGTCACATAATGTGATTTTTCCGAAAATTATTTTTATAGCAAATATTCCATGTCGATAAAATTTTGTATTAAAAACCAAAACTCTTATTTCATCGTCACTTGAAAAGAGTTATAAAAAATAGGTTATTACTCGTACATGGTACTCTATCTAAAAGACATAAATTTATTCAAATCATTTATTATTATAGCATTTTCTTAAAAACTTTGAGATTCTCATTTATTTTGCTTCTGTATGTTTGTACAATAATAATAATAATAGTAATATCAATGAGAATAAATAACAAATGAAAATTTGTATTTTCTAAGGTTAAATAACTTCGATTTTCGATATATAAATGTGCGAAGTGAAGAAGATATACCTATGTAGAATAAAGAGTATATAATATTCGAATACGAGTATGTAGGTGGGAAATATACGACACTAGAAATAGAAAAATTTATTAGATTGAAAGAGAATAAATCACCTTAAGAAGAAAAACGACGTAAAATTACCTACCTAACAAAAAAAAATAGAAAACTTTTTTTGCAATTCTTTTTCGTTACGTTAGCATTAAATTTTTTCCAAAAATTGAGAAAATTTATTTATATATGGAAAACAAGAAAAATATTTTTTTTCCGGAAATACAAACAAATTACATTTTGCTTAATGATTCGAAAAACAATTTTTTGCTAACAAGGAAAAATACAATGAAAAGTCTCATTTATTAGCTAATTAGAATTTTAATTTGTTTTTAAAAAGAAGAGACGAGAAAAATGCTAAGTATTTTTGAAATTAGTTTTAAAGTTTATATTGATGGTTTGATTAATGGTTGGAATAAGATTAATTTATAAGGACAGTTGTTGGTTTTGACATAAGGAAATACATATATTTAAAATACGTCAGTGGTTGGCACACATATATTCTAACTAAAACTAAATTACTATCTAACTTAACTATTTGGTTCAACAAATTTCTGTGATTTGACCAAGGAAGAAACATCGAATTAAAACTTATATATCTGCCGGACACTCAACGTTGAGAAAACTTGGAAGACTCCTTGAATCCCCAGTTAAATAGCACGGTAAGGTCACATTAATTCTGAACTTTTTTCATTTGATTTGTTTTTATATATTAAATTATGTAGCACAATAAGAAAGAAAAGAGTTCATTACATTAAAATTCTTAGAATAAGCAATCTTACTTAGGAATGTTATATTGATATTTAACAGAAACAATTTATTGCAATCTTTTAATGTGAATTTTTGATGTTATAAATATTAGAATTAAAACCTGAGACAATTAATTATTATGATATGATATAAACTTCGTTTAGACACGCTAGATATAACTGGTTATGTGAATGCAGCAGGATGTAACTCGCGCTACGACTTCAACGCTAGTGCTGAAGATATACAAAAAATTCGGGAGGGAAGTGGTTTGCCACCTAAAGTGGTGAATTGATTTTAAGGAAATTTATCGAAGCTTAGAATCGGATTGGTCCATAAACCTGATGGTTTATCAAAAGGATCAACGATGTAATTTTTGAAGTGTAGGGATAGAGATATCTATTTTTTTTTAATTTCCTTTAAAATAACGGAGTGTATTTGTGATTAATGTCACTTTTTGACATTTAGTTTTTAGTGTTTTTCTGTCACTGAGGCTATAATAGCCCATTGTGATCTTCCACCATATTACTGTACGTCTCGGCTATAGGTCCGATTTACGTAGAAGTTTTTATATTAATAATAAAAATTTTATTGAAAATAATACATACATAATTAATATGAATTTGATAGCCATGTATTTCGATAGTGACAACGATGAGGCTGTTTCATGTGTAACTAGATACCTGCAAATTCGGTATAAATCAGATATCTCCAGAAATCAGATATCTCTTCTAGACAGTAAGTATATAATTAATTAACTTTAATAATTCTGACTACAAGGAATGTAAATTCGTACATTTATAGATTTATTAGTTTGTTTAGACCGTCGAAAACAGCTGCAAAATAAATGATAGATGAGCTTCACGATGCTTTCATTCATTCTTGGTATTTGACCATAAAATAAGAATAATGGCAGTTTACTCAAGCTACGGAAGAGCTTTGCATGATTCTTTCATATGGTCCTTGAGTAGTTACCAGCAGCATTTGCATCGAGAGCATAACACCAATAATCCCAATTATTTGCTGCTTGGTAAATTTATTTATACAATATTTTGCTTTTATAAATTTTACTTAACTTATTTAATTTAAACATTATTATGTGACTCAAGATACCCTTTAGAGCCATAGTTTGTAATGCCATTTAGAGCGGCTTCCGAAGGAAGCAGAGAAGCGTTATTCAATTTTATTCACTTAAAAACACGAAATATTAAAGAGAGGTGTGTTACTAAAACCTCGGTTTAGTTGTCTGTCGCCACAGCGCAGTTTTGCGAAACTATATTTGACAAATGCGAATGCCCATTAGCAGCGGATATCGCAAATTTAGAGTTTAATTCAATTACTCTTTTTTTTAAATAAATTAAATAAAAACTAATATTCGCTAATAAGAAATTAATATTCGCTAAATTCAATTTAGTTTTAGGTTAAAAATTTGTACATAATATATTTTTCAACCTATTGCCATAACATTTATGAAATGATTTCTTTTCCGATTGAAAAAATGATAAGAACAGGTCTTATCATGTTTACGTGCATTCCTTCAATACATCCAATAATCCCAGGAAAACCGGTTTTTGCACAGAAATTGGTTTTAGATTCCAATTTTTTTTCTTCTGTTCCATCAAAGTCAATATATTTTGGACACAACGATTGAAAACAGCCAACACTTCAACCATGACAACGGATACTGTTGGCTGAGCCATTGCAAGTAAATATAGTCCTGTGCAACTGATTGCTGATAAGATCGATGAGCTTTAAATTGAATTGTATCAGCAAGCTTTAAAATCGGTGGAATAAATTCTTTATGAGTGGTTTCTTTTTAATATTGAGATTGTATTACCTTCTTCCTCATCCTTACAATTTATATTTAATGATCACGCAACACAATCCATTTAAAATTGAATTAAATAAATTCAAAAATACTGCGAATTGTAAATTGAGGTTATTAAAATTGATAGATGTCGTTATGACATTTAAGAAAAATCCCCAAAAAGATTCTCTGTGGGAAATAAGATATGCGATAATCGCATTTCATAATACAAACGCAAGCGGCGGATCGCATCCGCAAAATCGCAAAAATGCGATATGCGAACGGTTTCATAATAGGGCCTCTGTACTATTCACCGTAAAAGGCTTTCCAGATAATCAACATTTGCACCATGCTCCACAATATGTGCATAAATTATAAAATTTCATTAGAACTGGAACATCAAGAAAGAGACCAAGAAATTTAGAATTTCCAAATGCCAATTCGCAAGACACAAATGACCAAAAGAATGTTATTGCTAGAAGAATAAGACAAACTTTTATTAAATTCATTAAATGTTTTACTTCAGTCTTTAATTTCAAAATATAATTATTTAAAATATAAATATATGTGTTTATAATATATGTTTTGGTTGTAATGTAGTATCGTATGTTTCAAATCACATTTTTTTAAATCTCATTTAACAATTATATGTATTTTTATACATAATATAATAACTAAATAAATTCTTGTACACTGCAGTTCACTTGAATAGGAACGACGGTTTTTTATGGAATATTTCGAAATCGATCCAACTTTTTCAATATTTTTTTTTTACAGGATTAGCACTTGTTTAAAATTACATAATTTTTAATTAAAAATAAATTATTAGGCCAGAAGAATTTTATTTTATTTTGTTTTTTCTTAAAAAGTGTGATTTTTTTTGTCTCACTTGAGTAGAAACGACCATATTATCAATAAATTTGAAGTGTTAGCAACTTTAACTTAAATTAAATTGATTTTTTTTAAAAAAGGTTACCAATTTAACATAAAAAAAATTTAAATATGGGTCGAGGAAAAAAACTTAGTAATGAAGAACTAGCCCAAATTCAAGTACTACACAGCGAAAATTATTCTCTACAAGCAATTGCAGGTAAAATAGGGAAAAGAAGACTGTTATCTTCAATTTTACAAAAAATCCAAGAGAATATGGCTCAAACAATAAAGGCCGAACTGTTGAGGCCACATCTGCAGCCGACAAGCGGGCCATACTAAGGGCAGCATCCAATTGCGCACTATCTTGTGCAAAAATTAAAGCTAGAGTTGGTGTGGAGGCCAGCTGAATAACAGTATGGAGAGTGATTAAAAAATCAGATCACTTTATTCGAGGAAGCTCCAAAAGAAACCACCTCTAAATCAGAAGAGGAAACAGAAAAGGTTAGATTTCTCAAGGCAGCATATGACATGGGCTGAAAAATGGAAACGTGTCATTTTTTCTGATGAGAAGAAATTTAACCTCGATGGCCCTGATGGGTTTAATTGTTATTATCACGACCTTCGAAAAAAGGAAAAGTTTTTAGCAAAACACCACAGCCGGGAAGGAGGCGTTATGGTGTGGGGGGCTATACCATTTTGTCGTCCGGGAAATTTGTCATTTCCAACCGGGAAAATGACCGCAGCAACTTACAAGGACATCCTCGAAGAAGCATTTCTCCGCTTCAATGCTACTTTTGGGCCATTGCCATGGATATATCAGCAAGATAATGTCCCTATCCATACAGCTAACATAATCAAATCATGGATATCGCAGCAAAATGTTGAGCTTTTGCCGTGGCCTCCGTATTTTCCTGATCTCAATATTATGGAAAACGTGTGGGGTTGGCTGTTTCGGAAAGTTTACGAAGGTGGTCGACAATTCGACAGTAAAGAAAGCCTTATTAAGGCGATAAATGAAGCCTGGAACCAAATTTCTTTAGATTATTTAAAATCTTTGTATCACTCTATCTTAAGCAGGTGGTATGAAGTTATTTTTAGTAAGGAAAGTAGTACACATTATTAAAACCGTGTAAACTCAATAAATTTTTAAAAATAAATCGAATTCAATTGAATTTTTTTAATTGAATTTTTAGTCAATAAAATAACTTTTTATTAAAAATAGTTAATCGTTCTTATTCAAATGAAACAAACAAAAATCACACTTTTTAAGAAAAAACAAAATAAAATTAAATTCTTCTGGGCTACAAATTTATTTTTATTTAAAAATGTTTATGTAATTTTAAACAAGTGCTAATCCTGTAAAAAAAATTATTGAAAAAGTTGGATCGATTTCGAAATATTCCAAAAAAAACGTCGTTCCTATTCAAGTGAACTGCAGTGTATTTCAAATTTACATCTCCTAATGTCAATATCGTCCCGTTTGATTTTGTTATCTTCCAATCGGGTAATTTCTCTCATTGTTATTTCCTTTTCTTTTAAATTCGATTATCTTCGTTTAATTTTAATTTCCTGTTCTCATAACTCTATTGAATTTTCTTTAAGTCAAAGAAAGTGCTTTATTGATTTGTTTGTGTCGGCCATTGAGTTACTGAGAGAGTCTAATTTATTGCTGATGTTATCATGAAATCTCTCTTGTATTCTAATTTGACTCTTTATTAATTTATCTTTCGAATTGTTTGCTCTTAATGCACTGAGAGTACGTATTTAAACAAAAGAAATATGTTTTCACTATCTACATATATTTGGAGGTGAATCTATATTTGTAGAATCAATATCAGGTAGATCTATATGATTGGTATTTTATGATATTTTAATTTTAACAATTAATTTTATGACAGCGTGTCCGATCGAAATGATCGAGAGATCATTTCGATCGGAAGAAATCCGATCGGATGAAGCGGGAGGTACCAGGTTCGAATACCGATAGGGGCAGGTTGCAAAAGTGAATTTTCACCACTTGATTACGATCGATGGTGTGAATAAACACAACTATGACCCCCTGTTGGAGAAGCTATGGGCCGACCCATCTTCCATGTCAGTACTATAAGCTGACATGGAGCTATGCAATGTGCAGAGGGTTAGGTAGAATAGGTCCGATTTACGGCTATAGCTTACGGCTATAGAGCCGTACGTCCTCGATTTGGCTGCAAAGCGTAAGGTAAGAACGTAAATAAGTGAACCGCGAAAGAGTTAGGAGTGCCTTGAGCCCCAAAACAGATTGCATTGAAATAAACGAAAAAAAAATATTCGCTCATGCACGTACAAAAGCTGCTCGAATTCCTATTATCCGATAGGAGAAATTTCATGTTCATACGAATATATATCAAAATTATACGTATTCGTATACGAAAATACCAATCATATAAATTCGTACATTTTTTATACGGATTCGAATACAGAAATAGAGCAGAATTCAGCCGAGAATAGTGAAACGAATATGTCTATTACTTAATGCAGCAATCTATAGCTTAAGCAATCCTTACCGCGTCCCAACTGAGACATGAACCATTTTAACGTATTGTTGCACATTGTAGGTGGGCAGCTGAACGAATGTTTTTACACACAATCACTTTTTATATCATACGGTGCTAATTTTTGGTTAACGGCGAGAATCGAAGTCGAGACCGCGGCGTGATGACAAACTCTCTTAACCATTAAGCTACCACCGGCGACTTACTGCAGTTACCATCGAGAGAGTTAATGGTCAATGATGAGTGTTTGCGATCATGTACTGTTGCACCTGTAATCCGTTTTAGTGAGCGATCTTTCTTTTTTTTAAGTTTCTTTATTTTTGCTAAATATGTAAGGAATATTATAATACTTCTCATAATCTATATTATTGATTGCTTACTAATGTTCTTTAGCAAGCTAAAGATTTCTATGTTAAGTTATTCATGTTTGTTATTTTGCTAAACTTTAGTTTTCTATAACTCATTAAATTTAATATTGTATGGGCGACAGAAATGTTGCCCTTATTTATTTTGGTTAATTTAACTACTTATACTAACTTAAAATTTTATTAAAAGGTAACACGATAATTGTTATATCATTAAGTAAATATCTTCTATGCAACCATCAATATTTTACTTTTTATGCCGAATATTGGTATCTATACTTTTTTAAATCCAGGGTTGAATTCGTGGATTTGCGTTAATTCTGAATTTTCTCGGGTTAATTATTTTTTCGATTGGTCACCTTTTAATTCATATCTGTATCCATATTTGCGAATTTATATGGTATTTTAATAGGATCGTTTCACATTAAGAATCGTTCATCTTGAATCATTTGGAATCTTGTTATTCCACACATGGAATTCCATGGAATTCCAAATGATTCAAGATGAACTTTTCATTCCTGTATTTTCCCTATTTTTAAGTCCGAACTGAATATTACGATGTCATAGGCAATGTTTGGGCGTTGGTTGAATTTATCTGTTCATTCTTTATAAGATTTTCCGTTTATAAATTGGAAAGAATTGGCGCAGTTCTAGACCTTGCTGCAATCCCTTGAATGTTTTTCTGCCTATCTGTCTGTTTCCATCTTTGCAATCTGTTTTGAGGCTCAAGGCTGTCCCAACTGTTTCGTGGTTCACTCGTCATAGGTCTACAATTTCTTGGAATTGACTTAACGAGCTCTTCGTGGTATTGGTTGTTAGCTCAGTGGTATGTTGTAGTTTTACTAAATGTACCGATTGTTACCTCGTGCTTTGTTTTGCCTGGCATAGGATTACATATTGTAGATTTCTCTATGTAATGTCCTAAGATATTATTGATCTTAAAGCAAATTAAAGTTTGTCCCGTTTTAAGCATTTTATTTCCTTCTATATTTAGGTTTGTCAAATTTTTCACATCATTTTCATTGATTTACAGTATGTTGATTCTTTGGATTACATCTCTTCCTCTTAGTTCCTTACCCTCTAATGTATCTTTCCAGAATTTATTGATCTGAAGTTTTATGTTTTTTTATTTACCCTTTTGTTCTTTTGATTTTCGTTTTCAAGTTGTTGAGTAGTTGTCGTTTATCCTTCACGGTTCTTTTCAGGTTTTTAATCATAGTTATTATGAATATTATATGTGTGAATAATTGTTTAAATATATTATTAGTTAAACCCACCATATTATTCTTGTGTGTTTTTTTTAGGAGTGTTCATTTTTATAATTTTTTTAACGGCGTTTACTGGCCATTGTTGGCCCGTACTGTGTCAACAATCTGACTCCATCGGTTTCGATCTCGATCCAGCTCTTCTTTGCAAACAACCAGAAGATGCCAGATCGTTCTCTACGCTGTGAAGTCTTAGTCGCCGATAGCGAACTCTTCGCCTACCGAAAGGCGTCTCTCTTCCTTCAAAGATCGCTGTATCATTTGGATTGTATCAGCACGCAGAACATGACCGAGACAGGGCACTCGCTGTCCTTCAACTTCATGCACAGCATCAGGAATTTGCATTAAATTCCTGATCTCATGGTTGAAACGAACTCAGTTTGTGCCAGCAAAGTCACGTTTTGGGCCATATATCACACGCATGATTCTTCTCTCGAAAGTTAGAAGCCATCTTTCGTCCTCATTTGTCAAGGTCCAACTCTCACATCCATACATGACAACGGGTCTAATCAACACTCAGTACAATATCAGCTTATTCGTATTTGCAAGATATTTTGATTTCAGAAGTGGACGTAAAGGATAGAAAATCCGATTGCCAGCGGCAAGGTGAACTTTATTTTCTCTCCCACACTATTATCGTGAGTGATGTGAGATCCAAGATACTTGGATCTAATCACTCGTTCAAACGTGTGATTATCACTACTGAAATCATTTACGTCTATGTCTCTAAAACCAGAGATCGTATATTTTGTTTTAGACTCGTTGAGTTTTAGACCAACGGAAGCTGAAAACTATTCCAGTGGATAAAGTATCTCTTTCATTCCGTTGCCATTTAATCCAATCACACAGATATTATCTGCATATGCCTAAGGTTGATTGAATTGTCAGAATAAAGTCGGAATATTGTCTTGAAGAGTTTCACTTTTACGAAGGATGTATTTCAACATGTTTCGATTAAGATTAAATATATCGGGAGCAGTGCATCTCCTTGTCGAACACCAGAAGTAATTGCAAAAGTTCTCGATAGCCTCAACTTTAACACAGCAGTCTCTCAACTTTGACACAGCATTGTGACTGCGATACTGTCATTTTATACAGATGTACATATTTTTTGGTATTTCTAAATATTCAAGATTATACCATAGCCTCTGTCGATTGATAGAGTCAAAGGCTTGCTTAAAATCTAGGAATACCTGGTGTACATCGCGAGATGTTTCATAGTACTTGGAAGAAATCATTCGTAGCGAAAACACTTTATCAGTGACTGACCGATTTGGACAAAATCCTGCTTGGTTGTCACCGACCATTTGAGGTCGGTTACTTTAATATTACGAACAAAACATAAGACCCATAGATTACCACCACAGTATCGAGAGCTTTTCGTAGTCGGCGACTAAATCTGGTTGGATAAAACAAATGGTATGTTTTGGATACAACGTACGAAACAAAAACTGTTAAAAATGTCATTTTTTTAGTGCAATTATATAATAGAAATAATTAGTCTACCTTAGCACTGTTCAATTTCTATATTCATTAGACTCCTGTCATTTGGTGTGATGCATTCTTCCGCAGTTGGTTTTTAGATGTTTTTTCCAATTGATTCCAATGTAACCACGTTTGTGTTGGTGAATTGGAATATTTGCTTATTTGTTTGTCATTCTATCTATTCTCCGGTTTCAATGCCGTTATTTGTATTTCTATGGCTTTATGATCGCGTTCATCAAAATTTTTAAACGAATGTCTATGATTACAAAATCTAGATAACTAACAATTGCTAGAAAAGTTGGTGTGTTTATAAATAACCAACGAAATAATCGCGTTTCGTTCAGTTAATAGTTATATATCCGGGTGAGAAGATTTAGTTGTCTGCCACCGCTGATGATTTAATTAACATTAATCGCTTTTCTGTCAGTCGATTCCAAGATAAAAATAAAAATAATTGTATTTTTGACAAACAAAAGAAATATTTTAGAACGGAAACGTAAACCGGTTCTACATTTAGCAGCGTAATGTTATTATCCGTAATTACAAGAAATATAGCAAAAACAATTACCAGTAGTTAATTTAGGAAAAATAAGAACTCTACTGCCAACGGGTACAAACTGTTTGTCGACTGAAAAGCGGTTATTATGTTGTAGCTATTATAATTTGATAAAAATACTTATTATTCGTAGTTGTAAAAACGTGTTCACTTATTGTCATTTTGTCATTTTACTGCTAATTTATGAATTTTCAATTGTGCTTTGCTGCTTTACTACCTCTGCGTAAGATCCATATTGTTAATGTTGTGTATTTATTATTATTGGTTCAGTTATTCTGGCTGTTATTAGATGAGTTTGCTTTTCCTTAATTCTTTGTTGTAAACGTCAGCGATGGTTTGATACGTTGAGCAGCTCAGTAAATGTTGTTGCTTTAATTTTGCATTCGCCAAATGAGTAAAAAATTTAGCACATCTAGCTTGCGTACAAATATATCAACTAACGAAAAGGAATTGTAAAAATAGCTTTCAATGTAAATTAAGAATTTTCTCGAAAATCTAGACCATTAGCAGAAATTGACAAATGGAAAGCAACAGAACTGCGAATATTTCTACTTTATACGGTATCAATAATATTAAAAAGCGTGTTTTTATTTAAGTATTTTAATCATTTAATGTTGTTGGTATGTTCAATTAGAATACTTTGTGATTCAGAAGAATGTATTAATAACAACTCGTGTGGTTCTGATATGCTGCAACAATATCTAACCCAGTGATGCCAGATGAAGGGAAAATTCTCTATTTCAGGGAATTTTCATCAAAAAATGTACGTGTAGGGAAAAACGGACAGATTTAAAAAAACACCGCAAAAATAGGGAATTTTTACTATAACAAAAACTATATAACAAATTTTTCATTTAAATTCTTCAACGAAGCACATTTATAAATATTTATTATTATTATTTAATTACGTATAGCTTTCTGTCGCAACATTTTATTATGTCATTATTTTTGAAACAAGTTGAAATTTTGATTATTGATTGATGCGGACAAGAGATGTTTGAGTACATATTTTGGTCGTATTGTGGTTATTTATTTTTAAACAAGTATATATAGTAAAAAGTTTTATTTTAAAATCGATCGATAATGGATTCCTCGACGTCGTATGATAATGATTCCAAAGATGAAAAGCGCAAAAGTGGGTCATCAAAAAGTAAGTGGCGCAAACAAAAATTTAACTCCGAAATTTAACTAAACCTAGAAAAATTTAAGGGTTGGCTGGAAAAATTTTCAGACGACGAATTTTGGTGCCGTTGTATTGCATGTTACAAAAATTTAAATTGTGGCAAATCAGATCTTGAGAAACATTCGGTTACAAAAAAACACAAACAGAATGTAGAAAAATTGAAGGATACACGTAAAGTGAAAATATGATTTTGAACAAAAAACTAATGATAACGTAAGCAATTTTGAATTACGTCTAAGTATGTTTTTTGAGGAACATAATTTTTCGATCCAAATCGTCGATCATCTGCTACCCTTGTTAAAGGAAATTGCGCCAGACTTTCAAATTATTAAACAAGCTAAATTGGGTCGTACTAAATATGTAGAGATTATAAAAAACGTGTTGGCCCATGAAGAAGTTAATCGAAACTTTGAAAATAACTAAATTTTCCATATTAATCGATGAAAGTACCGATATTGCCACAAACAAGTCAATGTGTGTGTTAGCGCGTTACATTAGCCCTCAAAGTGGTAAAATAAACGTTAGGTTACTCGATTTAATGTTCGTTGGTTCCGATTGTACTGCTGCTGCACTATATACGAGTTATGATAGTTAATTTCGGTATGTATTTGTCCAGTTTATTTCTTTTAAAATTAATTAAAAATTTAAATTATCAAACATGCAGGAATTCCTTTCGAAAATATTATTGGCTTCTGTAGCGATGGAGCCAATGTAATGATGGGTGCAACTAATTCATTTGTTTCACGACTACGTGAAGACAATCTTCATATAATAAGCATAAAATGTATATGCCATAGTGCGGCAATAATCGCAAGCAAAGCTTGTATTGCTCTACCTAGGGCTCCGGAAGACCTGCTAAGGCAAATAGGAGTGTACGTTTCCGGTAGCTCGAAACGTTGCAGTAAACTCCAAGAAATTCAAGAACTTTTAGGAGAAGAAAACAAAAAAATCCTCAAAACAGCCAATACACGTTGGCTATCCCATCAACGCTGTGTAGAACGTATTCTTGATAATTGGAACATACCACCAATTTTTTTAAAGAAGCGGTAAAAGTTGATAAACTTAAAGCACCGACGTAATTTTGCAAGAACTACAGAATATGTGCACAAAAGCTTATCTTCTTTCTCTAAAGTATGTTTTAGTTTTTTAACTGTCTTAATGCTATGTTCCAATCAATTAAACCATTAATTGGACAACTTTATAAAGTCCGTTAAAATTTTTAAATTTTGAATTGAAAACTAATGTAAATGTTGATTCACCTCATATTTTTCTACCGATAGAATCTGTTTATCTTGGCCCTGAATACATGGAAATAATAAAGACGATCCCAAAAAGAGGAGCAGATAGAATAAGGCTGGATTGTTTACAATTTTACATTGTCGCGTTTCGAGAAATCGAAAATCGACTACATATGATTTGAAAAAAGTGATATATATTCAGATCTAATTTCACCCTTTCTTAGTCATTTTATAATACAATTTTAAAAGCTCTAAATTGCACTAGCTTTAAACTTAAAAAGAAATTTGTAAGTTTCGTATGAGTTTCTTAATAAAACGAACATTATTGATACATTAAATAAAACTCAGTTAAAAAACTGAGTATGCACTCTGGCTTTCATCGGTGTTTGAGTTTATTTTATATTAAATATTTGAAACATTAGAATCATTCCGAACACTAATGCATGTCCTTATCGCGAGTTTTTTTATTCGGCTGTGTTAGAATATGTAAATAATTGTTTTGTAGACGAAATTGGGTTGAACATATTATTTATACTATATTTACAGATAAATTTAGACACCACGTCAATATTTCCTTAATGAAGTAAGAGTTAAATTTGACAAAATATTATTTCAATCATCTGAAGACTTTCATCAGTACCAAAACATGCTAAAAAAATTTTATTGTCAATTTTTTTCTTTGTCAATTTTTTTATTTAGTCAAATATGTTAATAAACAACCTACAACTACATAATGTTTTCATCTATGTATATAATTCTTCTTGTAAACAGTTTTCATTCTTGTAGACAGTTTTTTTGTTATATTTTCACTCCAACATTTCTACCACAAAACCAACAAATATTAGTTCTTGTATAAGTTGTATGTTTAATTACAATAAGCAAGTAAAATTATATTTCTTTAACATTTATTTAATATTATTGATTTATAGTTACATAAATGATTTAGTCATACCCAAAAAATTTTTCTTTAATTAAAATTTATCGAAACTCAACTGAAATTATTTGTTTTTCTTTTAAAATGAGTAAATTTGATTTCCAATTTGATCTAAATTTCCGCCAAAAAATAAGTATTGCACACATACACATGCTCCCATTGTAATAGTAAAGTTTTATTTTATAATTTTTAAATATGTATACATATTAGCTTTTTACGATAAAAACGAATTGATTGATATAGTTAATTGTGAAATAATTAATTGCAAAAACTTTGAAATAGAGAAATTTTTTTAAATATTATTTCACCATTAAAATATTATGGATACAAAACTCAGTCGTAATATAAAAAATCATAAAAAAAAATTGAAATATTCAATTGATCATTATTTTCATTCAAAAATTTCATTTATCAAAAAAAAATTCATTCATTTTGTATAGGATATTTAGTTTTTTCGCTTATTTATTCTTCTTTAATTTAATAAGCTCAAATTTTAATATTAAGACTGTGTAATTTAAATGGTTCTGGCAAAAGCGAAACACTTAAACAGAAATTTGTATGTTTCGTATGGGTTTCTTGATTTTTCATACACTAAATAAATACCTTTCCAAAAATTACATATTCATTTGGCTTTATTGTCAAAGCTGTAGTAAAAATGAATTGTTTCTTGCATTTACAATTTATACGTTATAAATTATAAGTATTAAATAATACATTTTATAAGCAAATACGGTATTATTATTTTATAATTTGAATTATATATGTGAGAACTGTAGAACTAATTGAAAATGTCGTGAATTTGTTAAATTAAACAAATATATTATAAACAGCTTATATAAATATTTTCGGTTATAATTTGAAGCCGTTAGTTTATTTATTTTCGTGTTATGGTTCAAAAATAGTTGCTTACAGTTTTTGCATAGACGTCATTATTTTTTTATAATATGTGTTTTAAAATAAAGTTTACAACAAGTTAATATTTATTAGGAATTTCATTGGGTTTGTAAAGCAAAATTAAAATTAGATGTTTTAATCATTAATCTGGTTTAATATGTATTACAATATTATTTGTGTCGAAATATAAGTTGAATATCATGTATCTTCTTATATCAAAATCAAAAACATTCCAGGGACTTAATGATTTCCACCGGCTTGCATATTATAAAATTGCGAGACATTAAATGGTAAGCTACTACAAAATGGAATTAACCGATGTTTCAGTCGGAATTCGATAAATACACTATAGTTAAAATATAATACGACTAGGTTTTGTTAAAAAAACCCATTGAAATACATTTCTATGACTTGCGCCACTGCAATTTAATGGGCCGGAATCGTTCTGACTGTCCACAACAGAAAATCGGGTAACGATGGTAGAGTATTGGATAGTTTTCAAATGGCCCACATATTGGTCAAACCTTGTCTTATTGAAAAAGCTAGAATGAAATCTACAGAAGTCATTTGCACAGCTACTGTGCGCTTACATGTGTATCATCTTCAAGGCAACATACAAAGTCCTGATGAATTAAAATCAACATTGGCGATAAATATTATAGGTTTCATGAAAATCCTGAACTATACGGAAACAGCTGTGTGGCTCAACACCCATTTGTCCTTGTTTACATAAATAACAAAATTAATAATGCTATATGAACACTTCCGTTGTGCTCCACGTAAACTAAAAATATGAGGCTTTCACTTTAGCCTGACTAAAGGTGAGCTCCCAGATCCTACTAGACATTTTTTGAGCTTATCTTCCCGTATATCTATTTCATATCACGTATTTGAGTGAGTGTGAAACGTTGAATTCCTTTTATAAAATACTGATTGATTAATCTTTTTTATGAATTCTCGAACCTTGTTAACTATACAAAAAAAT
This sequence comes from Tipula lateralis, assembly GCA_963932295.1. Lineage (NCBI taxonomy): Eukaryota > Metazoa > Arthropoda > Insecta > Diptera > Tipulidae > Tipula > Tipula lateralis. Next base: position 97,034,284 of record OZ010737.1, on the reverse strand, counting down.
TGATAAAATACATGGTAGTGGGTCAATGTTTACATCCAAATACCAAAGTTAAATCAGACGGTACAAGTTAGTTTGAAAAATCGTAAAAATGTTAGTGTTAAATTGAATCATATTGTTACAAATTATTTATTTATTTACGGTTAATTGAACTGATCACTAAAATGTTTATTCCTTTTCGTTGTTTATTTTTTATATTAAACATATTTTGATAATCGTGCTTTTAAGATTTATTTGTTTATTAAACTAAATAGATAAATCAAAATTAGATTACCTCTTAATTAAGGATACACATACTATATTTAATTAGAAAGACATTTCTGGTTAATGTTTATTTTGCTTTAAATTTATAAATAAATTGTATTTCCCAATTAAATTGTTTGTTCTCAAGTTAATTGGGATACAATATCGAAAACAAAATAGAAGGTATTTCTTTTTAATTGTTAATTATTTAAAAGTTGTTATATTTTTCATAATATTGGAAGCAGTTCAACAATTGTTTTCCTTATTAGATTTTAAATAAAATAAAATTTATTTTTGAATTGATGTGGGTTATATTTATATCTTTAAGACCAACGTTTTTATTTGTACGACTGTACTGATTGGGCAAAATTTAATTAGATGAGAAAATTTTATCGCGACAAGTTTTATTTCACAATATATATTTTATTGCATTTTTAATATAATTTTATGTGCAACATTATATTTTATTTAACTAAAAACTTCCAATTTTAGTCATGCGGCAAAGTATAATATCCTAGAAGAGTATGTACCATAAGAAGAGCATGTATCATTTGGAATGAAAAGTCAAAAATTGAAGTAATCAAACCAATTTCTGTAGCTTTGTTCACTTTTGGGTTTGTATGTTTTTCCGATATAATAAATCAAAACCAAAATGAGTTATACAATCACACTTTGTGCTTATTATCGAATATAAATGAACCTATAAATTAGAAAACTACAAAAACTCATGTTAAGGCCTATATTTTGATATAGTCAAAAATACATAAAATCGAGTTTCGACGAATGTATTGATGAAACTTACGCCGCAACTGTGTAGTCGTGTCACTCGAAGTGACGCGACTAGAGTCGTTTCACGTCGGGTCAAAGTTGTGTTGAAGTGATAATAATTAAGAAAATATTTGGCAACATTAGTAATTGCCTCATACTTTGACAGAATATTATTTGTCAACATTTAATTTTTAACAAAAAACCATATTAATTTCGGAGTGAATATATTGTTTTAATAAAATTAGAAAAAAAAATTGTTTATTTAAAAATGAGCACCGTGGAGTTATTTTACGACTCAGATAGTAAAGATGAAGAAGCACCTAGGAAAATGGCAGTAGAACGCAAAATCATACTCGATCTGATCCTTAAGAAATTCCTAATGATTTGTAAGTACGATGCTGAAAAATACTGTTTTATATAATTTATATTTTCTAAGATTTATTTAGAATTTTCGGTTACACAAAAAAGCATTTAAATGCTCCAGTCGTCAGCTCCAAATTAAAAAATACTGTACGGTCTTATTCTGTAAAACTCATACTTAAATTAGAGGCGGCATTGCGTTTCCTTGTGGAAACTGGAATGGGATCTGAACATCGGGCAGGAGTTGTACAATCTTTTTCTTAAAATTTGCAGCAAATAATAGATATTTTGGAAACTGAGCTATGTTTAAAACTTATAAAATTTCCGTGCAGTGACGACTAAAAACGTTAAATTAAACATGCGTTTTTTTAAATATACATTTCCAGGCATAATCGGATGTGTGGCTGGCATGCATGTTGAAATTTTTCGACCAGCAAAAAATGAACGGCATTTGTACTGTTATCTTTTTTTTGTTGTCTTTGTTCCAAAAGGACTTATTGTCATAACATTATTTAATTTAATTATTTTTAATTTGTAGACATTTCTATAATACCGAGCAATTTCTTTCGTTTGCCTCACAGTTTTCTTTATAGATTTGGTTTGCTCTTGTAAAGGATTATCTGGTTCTTGTTCACGCCGTTCATTGGGCCCTTTTTGAAACCAAGCTTCTTGTTTCTGATTAACTGGACTCAGGAGATATCACAGCTTCATTTTTAGGAATAGGATGATTAATTTCTAGATTATTAATTTCTGGGGTTTGAAAAACTTTAATTTCATTATCACAAATTTGATCGCTACGATCCGGTTCTATAGTTACGATTTCAAACCGCTCTACGACGGTTGAGGTACTCAGGCCCAAACCAAAAGCTTTTCGGCTTTTCTCGAAGGAACAGCAAGTCGATTACACTCTCGTCTAAGGCTGAAAAGTTGTATAATTTATTACATCCATCACCTGTGGCAGAAAGTTTTTTGTTATGGCTCAATTTCGCCTTGTAATCGTTCCATACCTAAAATTACATCAATGTTATGGTTTAAAGAATTTTTCGAATCATTTATCTATTTACTACCTTTTTCCATTCTGAGGTTTTCCGTACTGCAGGACCAAGACTATTTAATTTATCACTGAATCTGTTCCAAATATTAATAATTTCACTCTTCGTGTTTTCAAAGCTAATGCAGCTTTAAGCAATGTTTACATTTTGTTGTATAAGTTTCACCAAAATTTCGAACTGTTTACAGTTTATTATTTTCAAGCAAAAACACAATTATTCTGAACAAATTATTAACAATATGTATATATAAATAAACAAATATTAAAAGTATTTATGCGTGAAAAGTAATTATTTAAATACAAACCAAAAAATAATTTTATTTTATTCTATTCTCATTTCTTCTCACTTGGAAAATTGATGTGACTGGATAAATGTCCTTTGAATTGGCAGCTGTCGTTTAAAATGACTATATAGGCGTAAGAAACGACTCTGATACTAGCAAATATTAAGTGACGTGACTATAGTCGTTTAAAATAACGTGAGACGACTAGGAAAATTGGGGTATTAAAGTTTTATAACCATGCACTATTTTTTTTTTTTAAAACAAATTAAGAAGCTATTTTTCTAAAAACCTAACAAAAATAATTTTACAATTTATCTATCAGATTTCATCGACAATTACTAGTCTGGTTTGACACTCACGCTATTGAATTGTAATTGTTTGCGTCTCTAGGATATAAGGTTACGGTTCTACAGCTACAACGCTGATGGTGCTCTAATGATAGAGTTAAATACAGTCGATTAGTGTAAGAAGTACTAAATATTCCTTAAGAGTTTTGCCATAGCAAGGTTTGGTCTTCCATATGGGCGGATAGGACTGCGAGATGGTGTACTACTAGTGGCAACCAATTACAAAAATCTGCAAATTCAAATATCGAACAGTAAAGATATTAAGGTACCGTTAAAATAGTATATATCCTAGTAACTGGTTTATTTGCATTATCACTTGCTAATTTAATTTATACAACATATCCTTACTCTGGTAAATGATCGAAGTTGAACAACATATTCCTACTTCGGTTATTAATTACATTATTTTATTAAAATACCTTTGAAATTGTTCTTAATATTTGTTTCTCGAGACATATCAAAACAAAACCATAAATCATTGTAGTATGTTTTAGGCAGCAAACACTGAGGAAGAATGCCAAGGAATATTATGTAAAAGGGTGGAATATGGATCAGTAATAGATATAACTCCACTTTAATAGATTATTAGTACATTATATTTACCTATATTATTACATTATATTTACCTATAATATTAATTGATCATTAGTACATTATATTTACCTAAAGTAGATGGAAGAAAATCATTTGCTACCACCGGATTAAATGTAGCATGCATCAATATTTGGAGTTTGAATAGGTGCTCAAATTATTCTACATTTTTTAATTTTACTTATTTAAGAACTTTAACAAATATAAATTTTTAATTGATGAAGAATATTCCCCACCCAATCACATTGTTCATTTTTGAAACAAAATTTTAAACAACCAATTAATATATTTATTTATTTTACATATTTTTTAAAAACCTTATATTGTTGAGATTAAAAATTAATTAAATTAATACGTAAATATATTTATTATTGTATTTTAAAATAATAAATGGTACACTACATATAAGTTTTTCGCCTCTAGGTATTTACGGAAATATTATTCGATACTAATTAAATACATATTTATAATTTACGTGATATATAAAAAACAGATAAAATGGAAAAAATGAAAATCAAATTTTCTTTTTGCTTTCCTATTTTTAATGGTCAATTATATTGATACAATTTGATTTTACATTATTCATTATTTATTTATTGATTTTTCTGAAATGTTTATATGTCATGCTTATATTACAAGACTTTTTAAATAAGTCGTATTAATTTTAGTAGCGTTCGTAAAAATTATTTAATAATACACTACAGTGGACTGAATTTAAATACGAATTCATTTAGTTTTTTATCGAGTTCTTTAGAACTTTTTTACAAAACACTGTATGTAAAACAGAAATAAATATAATTGATACTTTTTATGAATTCGCTGAACTATATTAATCAATTTTAACTACACGTCATCAGAAAGTCATAGTTGTTTTAATACACTAATCAATTTCGGCAAAAGTTGCGAGTCTATAATCAGAACCGTAAAACAATTTAACAAATGATAAAATGTTATTAAATTAGTTAATGGTTTGACAATGTATTTTTGGGTTAGTCGAGAAAAAGTCATGACTGTTATCAATGGAAAACCCTAGTTGAAGATAACTTTTTAAAAGAGGATAATATAGGTATTATATTCTAAACTATATTAATTGCTAAATATACCGAATCAAGAAATGAAGTATTGATATAAACTAAATATTTTGAAAAGTTTTATTGAAATTTTTAAAAAAATAATAGGGGATTATCTTTAACACTTTGGCTGCCAATGTTGTAATGAGCATACACTCTAAGGTCCACCCAACCATGCCAATGTTGTTTTAGACATACATTCCAAATTCTGCTTTGCTGTACAAGTGTTCTTATAGACATACATTCGTATTTCCACACAATCACACAGTGTTGTTAAGGACATACATCCCAAATTTTATATCACTAAGCCAGTGTTGTTCTGGACATACATTCCAAATTCTATTTAATTACACCAGTGTTAAAACATGTGCAAAGAAACACATACTGTATAAAATGTATGTCGAAAACAACACTGGCCCTATGAGAAAGATTTTGAAATGTATGTCCAGAACAACATTGGGGTGTTCGGATGGCATTTAGTATGTATGTCTGCAACAACACTGGCATAGTAAAATAGTATTTTGGATGTATGTCTATACCAACACTGACACAGGAAAACAGAATTTCGGATGTATGTATTGAACAACATTGGCATAGTAGGGTGGAATTTAGAGTGTATGCTCATTACAACATTGGTAGCCAAAGTGTTTAATAAATATTTACAAACTTGTTAACATTAATTTTGTATTTCTTTGTTAGTGTTCGTATTGCATTTCATATATATTATATAATGATATAATTACATGTATAGATGTATATTATAATGGAACATATCATCAATTATGTTTGTTGACTTTATTATTATTTTGAAAAAACATAAGCCAATTCGGTCTGGGTTTTAAAATAATCAAAAGTGTCATAAATGTGAATGAAATATACGTAGTTTCGAAAAGTGATAGCGTGAGTTTTCTCTGGTTTAGCTAATCTATTTTCATTCTTTCAACTCTTCTTTTCCGAATTGATCATTATGCATCTTCGAAAGCCGCTTCTTAATACCAGTGTTATAGCAGGCAATAATGAAAATCACTTAGAAACTCTTAATAAATTATACATTTTTTGACGAAAGGCATTTTTTATCTCGTGACTTCAGTCATACCAGTTCGATTCGTTAGTCTATCTTTATTCTCTCTCCATTTTGCTCTTAGTTTTTGATATTTTACCAGCTCGGGAGCCATCATTTTCTTTTGAACATTTTGAAAAGCTGTTTTAGTTTTATACTTTTTGTCATATAAAAGTGCTATGTATCCAAATCTAACAGTATATCAGTTAGTATTTCTAAGTTTTACTTTTTAAACTAGACATAATATTATTACATGTTTTTCAGTTACTTTTATATTTAAAAGCCCGTCAATATTGTGCCTCATCGTATAACGTTAGCTCAACCAAGTTTAAATTTTATTTTTCTAGACATACATTTGAAAAATATTCTAAATTTCAAAAACTACATATAGAATTGTTTAAGCTCTTAAAGTGTACGTCTTTTAAACCCAGCTAAACTTAAAACGCAAATAGCTCGAAACAAATACAGTTACTGACTGAAATTTTAAATAATTGTTTACTAAGCCTCCAAATTTGATGCATGACATCAGTGAGCTAAATTTTGAATTGATAATCAGTATTGTTGACATTTATACAATCCTAAAGAAAATAATTTGAAATTACAAAAAAATATAAATTAAATAAATAAAATATTATGTACATATTGCAACATACATTAATGAAGTTAACATTGCATTATGCCATGTTGCTGTATTCCAAATAAATCTATGTAAATCTACTTTAAACATAATACAACTTTTCTAGTAAGTCAGAAAATAAATATTCCTTTAGCTGTGCTCGGGATTATTTACACTCTTATACACTATTCAATAATTAATTAATCACGTAATTAAATCTTTCTGAAAATTGTAACATTTATATTTTTATCCGTATATTGAATGGTGAACCATTTTCAATGAAGAGTGATAAATAAAATGTTAAAGTGAACTTATTGATTTTACAACGATTGCTTGTGTCCCTTATATATATGTATATATATATATATATATATATATATATATATATATATATATATAATATGTATATATAATATGTATATATATATATATATATATATATATATATATATATATATATATATATATATATATATATATATATATATATAATATATATATATATATATATATATATATATATATATATATATCTTAGGAGATAATTTCAATATCTATAATAAACCGAAACCAAATTTGAGTCAACATCTATTGAGCTGGCCGATAATACCGCATCATATAGATAAACGGAAAAGTGTTATTAGCAAGTACCCACGGTCTCCGTTTGGGGATCGCAACATTTGGATAATATGGGCCATATATGGGTAATTACACCTATATTGCCGAATGTTGCCCAAATCTCTTGTAATAGGGGCTAATTCAAAAATAAGAAAAATTAATTCAACACCTTAAATTGAAAAATTAAATTTGATTAATATGAACGTAGTTTTTAGGGTTTTATTTATTTGTTGCATATTTATTGATTTGTTTGAAATATACTCGTGGTATTAGTTCATTTTCATAATTTTGGCATTATTATTTAATATTTTATAAATCGTTCCTTTTGGGTTTAATAATTTACATAAAGCTATCTAAAAAGTCATTATTAAACTAAAAAAGGAGATAGAACTTATTTTTTCTATATAAAAAATCAACTGAATGAAAGAGAAATACCTCCATCTCTATGGAATTCAGTATTAGGAGTATGAGATCTGCCGATACGTTTTATTCAAAATTTCTTGAATGACGTGCTAGAATGACAATTTAATTAGTTTAAAGTTAATTGTTAAGATTTATCTTTATATATTGTCTGATGCCCTGCTGCTCATCCCTTTAGTAAAAATTTAAGAGATTTTATGCCTAATGGAAGTGATAATTTTTTGCAAGTTGCTTCTATATGCACTTTTCCTTCTTAATCAAAATTATAAGCAATATACAAATAAATAAATACTACCGGTTAGCTTGTAAAGATTAATATAGTATTATCTTCTCGAATCAACTCAAAATTTTCTAATAATAATATCATTTTTGAGTGATGCTAATACATATGTATGTCTTTTGATATTAACAAATTTTGTTAAAATTACATTCATACCGGTGTGAAGTACCGGTATGTTTTTGTTCCGTAATTATTTGTACGTCGGGAGGTACCAGGTTCGAATCCCGATGGGGGCAGGATGCTAAAGGGATTTTTCACCATACGATTACGATCGTTGGGGTGAATGAACACATCTATGAACCCTGTTGGAGTGCAGAATTCATGGGCCAACCCATCTTCCATGTCAGTACTATAGGCTGTCATGGAGCTATGCAATGTCCAGATGGTTTTACGTAAATCGGACCTATTTTAACGTAAATAGGTCTGATTTACGTAAAACCATCTGGACGTAAATAAGCGACCGCGAAAGAGTTGGAAGAACCTCGAGCCCCGAAACAGATTGTAGAGATAAACAAACAAACAAACAATTATTTATACGTCCAGCCTTTTGAATTTTGGAGTGTAATTAAGTAATTTTAATATTTATAATAAACAAAAGCCAACATCTATAGGATTTGCAATGGAGTGTTAATATATTTTCTGTGATTCGTTATATGTGAAAATAATTTTCTATGTATGTAACTTTTTTCGCAAGTAAAAACTCACACTCAACTTTTCCACATTCCATAGCCATTATTGGCCATCGCTATAGATGTTGACTCAAGTTAAACTTATGATTTTTATAAGGAATAAGGAATTCTTTGATTTTACACCAAAATTATGATAAGGTGAGATATTTTGATTAGGTATTATTTCCACTAGTTCCGAAAAACACTCATATTTTTCACGGTCCATGGCCATTATCGGCCAGACCTTTCAATGTTGACTCCAGTTTGGTTTCGGTTCATTATAGATATTGAAATTTTTTACTTATACAGTAAATTGCAAAAGGTTTGAGCGTTCAGATATTTTCCTATGAAATTATTCCCATAAAAAACAAATAACACTCATATTTTCCACGATCCATGGCCATTTTTGGGCCAGCCCTATAGATGTGGACTCAAATTTGGTTTTCAGCTTATTATAGATATTAATATTATCTACTGATATATATATATATATATATATATATATATATATATATATATATATATATATATATATATATATATATATATATATATATATATTTATATATATATATATATATATATATATATATATATATATATATATATATATATACTTATATATATATTACTTTATATGTTATCGAGTTTTTTCAAACTTTTCTTATTTATCCTACGGACTTAAAAAAAAATTTGCATAATATGACCAAAATTAATGTTTGAACTCTTAACAAAGATCTGGATCATGTGGTTTAAAGTAAATCAAACTAGCATCATTAAAGTTCATCGAACGGTTTAGTGGAACAGTAACCACGAAATTATTTAGGACCAATACTTCTGTATCATAACGTTGTATAGTTAATTGTGCTAACATCATTGAGATTCATCGAACGGTTTAGTGAAACAGCAACAATTCACTGGATTTTTCACATATTATGAACAACAAGTACACGAGTATAAACCATACATGAAATTGAATGATTATCATATCCAAATTAATTTAGAAAAATTGAATTTTAGATAAATAATTAAAAAGACACCAAACTATATATGTTATATATTTGAATATTTAACAATGCGTTACGTACTATTCACATATTAGATACACAAAAACTAATCTTGTGTATAGTATTGAAATTCTTAATTATCGACTTTTCAAACCTTTCTAATCATTATCAGACGAGCTTTTTCAATGTTTTTCGTTAAAAGAAATGTTCTGCTTGGTATTTACGAAAACAAATGAGTCATACATAAAAAAATAAACTTTTATATTACGGATATCAACAGCAATATTAGCATAAAGAAACGTCAATACGGTAACATGAAATGAACATCAAGTTATAAAGCAACATGACGCAATATAACTCACGAACTAAAAGCAACCGTTACATATGTAGCAGAAATATTCTAATGTTTGAAGGCAAATTCCTAGATCACTTCATCAATCCATTTAACATTCAGGCTTTTGTGTAATTCCTCGTTGGTTATAATTATTCAACTCGTCTAAATGGGTTTAGTTATCGATTCGCAGATCAGGCGTTTATAGTACAGGATAAACAAAAATTATAAATATATGTTAATTAGTATCTATTCGTTTTGATAACTTCTTAAACAACCTAAGAGAAATTTCATCTATTCCAGATAAATTTTTGGAATTCAAATTCATATCTATGTCTTGTGCAATTTCTAGTGGGGTAACACTTGAGATATTTGATAGAGACATCAAGTAGATAGTATTTTGTTCGGTTGAAATACTGATGCCAGATGTAGTGCAAACAGTTCGGCTTTTGCAGTGCGACGCCCATTCTTCATTTATGTTTCATATAGTGGTACTAGTATCTTTCCAAAGAGAATAATTTTTGTTAGATTCAGAACCCAGCCCTTTCAAAAAATTTTCAGTGCAAGTTTCTTTGCGTTCTTTATTTATACTGTTAACTTTATTACTTATCTGATTAAAATCTTTTTTTTGTCAATAATGTTTCTTTCTGGTTCTTTGCCATATGCGTCTTTTCCTACGCCTTTCTCTGCTCTTGTATGCCTTTCTCCGTCTATCATGGGTGTAGTCTCTTCACACATAGAGTTAAGAAAATATTCAGTTTGAAATTCAAGTTCTTGTTTAGTTTGTAGACTAATTTTTAACCCAATTATATTATCCAGTTTCTTTTCAAATAATTCCCAATCAGTAAATTTATTAGTTAAGGTTGAGTTGCATTTTCTTTTTTATGACAAATATACTCAGATGCATTAAGAAAGGTGTGTGTTCGGAAGTAAGGTCGTCAATACCTTCGGGTTAAATGTAACTGGAGGCTATTCCTTTCGAGATATAAAGCTCAATGAAATCAGGAACCTTGTTGATGTCTGTAGGCCAATATTTGTTGATTAACGTGATGAGTAATATTCACAACCTGACATTTCTATTGCACTTAGGGAGTTTCTTTTCTATTTCTGGTGTTGTAAGTATCCACACGTAGTATGTTTTCATATCGTAGTCACCTTCTATAAAAAAACCTTTCTTTTATAATGACTTATTAATGTGATTGTAAATAAAAGGTATAGATTTTTTAATATCGGTTTTGATTATTTAGGCTTGAATATTTAGAAGTCAGGCTTTATTTGAAGTCAGGCATGAGCAATACTTACATAAAGCAAACACAAGTTTAAGATAAAATATTATAATTGTAGTTAAGTTTGTATAAGTATTACAAGTATTATAAGTGGTACAAATTTATATTAAGCACGATATCCAATGGTAAAACCTAAACCACTACAACAGTATATCAGTACATTATGTTTCTGATAAAATTATGATGGTTCCTTAAATTTTTCTTCTTTGTTTTACCTTACCCTAATTTTTGCGTTGATTCGCTTTATACTTAAATATTAATTTTATATTATCAATTATTTAATTGCCTTGTTCATTTTTGTTTATTAATTAATTTATTTTTTATGTATTCTGACTTCACTTTTGTCGGTTGCAATCCCTAGATATATTAAGTTACAGATAAATTTGAAATGAATCGGACTACCTAATTAAAATTAAACACCCCGTTACATGGCAAATTATTAATTTAATTAATTGAAAATTATCTTAATTTCTGTTCTGTTGTGTATTTCTAAATGTTTTGTCCAAGTTTTTTATTTTAAGTCTTTTATGTATTATCATTACAAATTAATTTTTATTCTTGGAATAATGCCACCTATTATAACCTATGTAGGTATGTCTATAGTATAAACAAGATCCTACAGATAGTGATAATTGATTAATTATAATTCTAGTAAAACTTATGAGAGTACTTTTATCGGTTAGCTTAGAATAATTAATTAATGTTAAAATAATTTTGAAAGTTAACATATATTGAAAGTCAATAAATAAATACTTTAAAATAACAACAACAATTAAAAAATCATTCCACAGAACTAACGAGCTTTGATCCTAATTGAAAAATGTATTAATGATGAGGTAATTAACAATGAATAGAACATAAACAAAATAAAAAACAATTAATAATATTTACAACATTTAATTTTTCTAATTAGCATTATCATTAATTAATTTCCATTACAGAAATTCATTCAATCATTTAGTCCACTCCTCCATATATTTATTATTATTAACCATATCTACGAGTGTTATCCATTCTATAACATGTAGTAAAGCTAGGATATATATATATATATATATATATATATATATATATATATATATATATATATATATATATATATATATATATATATATATATATATATATATATATATAAATATATATATATTTATGTGTGTGTGTGTAATTTAATTACGTTACGGTGTCAGCATAAAAGTAAACACAATAAATAATATAATATATACCATTTATGTGTTTATATTGTAAAAACCTCATATTTCTCACTTCCATGATATATTCAGCCAGAATAATAGAGCATAAAACACAAATCATAACAATATTTTATTTTCACACATGATTACTAACTGTATTAACGATTTTTCTATTGTTTCTACAACAACAATTATTTATTTTATTTCTGTATTTATGTACCCTCGAATAATGTATATAGCTTTGTAATCATCAAAATACATAAATTAGAAAAACAAAATCTCTGGGGAAAATCGTGAAAATGGAAAATCATTTAATGAATTTTCTGTAAAGTAATCACTGGGTGATTAATGTCGATGTTTGTAATACACTTCGAGTAACCGAGTTGTATTAATAAATGATTTTTTATTGTGTATTAAAATTAAATTGAATTGTTTGCGGTTACCTTAAAACAAAATAGATTGTTCATTTAATAAAACAAAGAAAAAAACCGCAGTGTAGCAACAAAAGAAAATTACTTTTTCCACCTGACAATGCAAATTTCTTTTATTCCCAAAATGGTTGAGAAAACCAATAACTATAAAAGAAAAGAATACATTACCAACTCTAAAGCTTGTTAAAGTTCTTTTGTTGAGTTTTATAATAGAATGTAACAGCGAAACAAATTATGTGCTATTAAGGTTATTGCGGATGTCAGTGGCAGGGATCATTCCAATCTCTTTCAGAATAAAATTAGAATTATTTTTTATATAAATTTAATATTTTAAAATATTATTGACTTTATTTTTTATGTGAATCCCATTTCGTTTTTGTATTTGGATTCATTGATCCTATAATTAAAAAAATGGCAATTTAGTAAAAGAATATAAATTGGTTTTAAAATATAAATAATTTAGATTTTTTGTGGTATAAGATGATTTCTGTAAAATATCTCTTGAGCATTTATATGTTTCTTAATTTCATTTAAGTTTATAGATACATTTTAAATGATTAAAACTGTGCTATCTTCCAAATTCAAATTAATATATAATCATTATAATAATATGAATTTAATACAGAAAACGAAATTAAGACATAATTTTATAGAAGTGCAATTAAATGAAAATGTAATGCGAATAAAATTTAATTATAACGAAAGTTTTACTTAAACGGTATTTCATTCTTCCTTATGAGTATTTGATTATAGGTATAACATCTTGTTAAAAGACTATATCTTATATTAATAATTTGTATTGGATTTGGATTTCAAAATTTATCTTTTTTAAAAAACATGACGGGAGAAACAAAAGCTCACTTTGTTAACCAGGAAAAAACAAAGAAAAAATCTTTTCGTATTTTATCTTAATCTTAATATTTTTTCTCTACATAATCGCCATTTATTTCATTTCATTTCTTAACACTATACCTCTCAAAACAGTCTTCAAAATCTTGACTATTAAGCTACACAAGTTCAACATTACCCACATCAATTATCTCGACGTTACTGTGAAGACGTTTCACTTAAAATTTATTTTAAATTTTAAAAATAACCAGAAATCACAAGATGGTACATTTGAGGAATTTGACCCTGAATGTATTTCTTTGATGCCAAAGATCGCAATAACTCGTGATTCATCAGTTTGAGCTGGTGCGTTGTCATGATGTTAAAAGTAGTGCCGCAAATCCCATTCTTCCGGTGCTTCAATAAACTTTTGATATCTTTTCGTAAGCAGTCGTGGGTATATGTACTATTTTATAGTTAGCGTCCAGAAGAATAGCAGCTACACTTTTTGATCGGGTAAAATTATCTATGGCTTAGAGGTTCTGAAACCTTCAGAAGCAGTTTTAACGATTGAATTGGTGCACATTGTAGTTGGTCAGTCGAAGGAATGTTTTTACACACAATTACCTTTTATTTCATCTGGTGCATGCTAATTTTTGGTCAAGGGAGAGAATCAAACTCGAGACCGCTGCGTGATGAGAAACTCTCTTAATCATTAAGCTATACTCTGCGACTGATTTGATTCGATAAAGTAAACTGAAACAATTCAGTTTCGTCGCTTTTCTTTACGTGCGGGTTTGCTTCTGTTGGGCTTTACCATTGTCTTTTGTTTGGTACTTATAAAACTAAGATTCGTCACCAGTAACGACTTTACTTAACTTGCTAGACTGCCCATTTTCAAATTTATTTAGTAAACATTTATTATTAAAAATGCGTGAAACCCACAAGTATTTCTTTATGTATCCCAGATGATTATTTAATATTCGCAATACAGCCATGTCATTCAAGGTCGATTCATTCGTACTACGTGGATTTCTGTCAACTTTAAACTTCACCAAATCCACAGTAATGTCACCAGTAAAAGATTTTGACCGTCCTTCTCTGGACTCGTCTGGAATCTTTGGAACTACTAGTTGATTCAATCGATCCATATGCAGTTATGTGTTCATTGAAAATTTGTAGTAGCTTTAGTTTACGCCGATTATCGAAGATAATCACATCGTTTCTGTTTGCGAGGGAGGTGGAATTTAATCTGATGCCTCCTCAGCTTTTTCTTGCCTCCATTTTAACCGATCCTTCTGATTTTTTGAAGAAGTCTCATAAAACAATTGCAAGCAACCAGTAGTTTTTGGGTTTTTAAAACATATTTAAGAGTCATCAACTAAGCGTACTGTTGTAACTCCCCTCTTAGTTTCAAGAAAATAAAGAAATTCAAAAAGGAGCTATTAACTGCTGGAAGTCTTAAAAAATCAATTTAATGAGTTTTAACATTACAATATTGGCAAGTAAATATTTAAAATTTAGAAATAACTCCACTCTTAATAAAACTTCATCCTACGAAAAATTATGGTACTGTGTAACCAACAACGAAAATCGTTTTGCCTCATCACATTCAGGAACTTATTTATAATTTATCTTATTTTCGATTATTTGTTTCGTTTTCTTGCTATCGGCAGAGTGTAATATAATGACACGAAGTGTCTTGTTTCGCTTACACCAAACGTGTAATACGACCCCTACAAGAGTTATCAAATTGAAAAATTAATTTTTCAAGTACCAAATAAGTATATTTCATTACCCAATTAACTTATACTTAGAATTTTTTGACGGTTTTTACTGGCTATTACTGAGCCGTACCTTGTCAAATAAACTGACTCCAACGGTTTCGATTACGAACCAGCCCTTGATACAGAGCAAGCAACCAGAAAATGCCAGGTCATTTTCTACGCCATGGAGTTATCGTCGTCGACAGTGATCTCTTCGTCTGACGAAAGGCGGCTCCCCTTCCAAAGATCGCTGTATCATTCGGTTCGAATCACCACGCAGAACGTGACCAAGCCAGCGTATTCGCTGTCATTTGATTTCATGCACGATATCAGGAATTCGCATTAAATTCCTGATCTCGTGATTATAGAACTCGGTATGTGCCATGAATGTCGCGTTTTGGGCCATATTTCACACGCATGATTCTTCTCTCGAATGTTAGAAGCCATCTTTCGTACTCATCCGTCAAGGGCCAACTCTCACATCCATACATGACAACGGGTATGATCAACAGTCTGTACAGTTACAACTAACCCGTATTTGCAAGATAGGCATGGCGAACCTTGATATCCTCTCCCACACTATTATCGTGAGTAATGCGAAATCCAAGATACTTGAATCTCATACGAGGATTTCAATACTTCCCAGTCAATGTTCACTTCAACAGATTAGTAATTGGATCGCAAAATACTGTTTTTTAGGAAATATATTTACGAATTATTTGCTTATTTTCAAAGCCTCAAATTTTAATATTCATATCTTAAAAAATATATGGCCAAGATCGCGTAAAGGGCCTTAACCACGTCTCAACTGAGACCTTACGAAACATTAATGCGTATTGGTGCACATTTTAGATGGTGGTTAGGTCAGCCCAACATTATTTTACAAACCATCACTTTTTATGTCACTTTTGTTCATCGGCGAGAATCTAACTCGATACCGCCGAGTGGTGAGAAACACTTTAAACCATTTAAGCGACAAGATGCATTTAAATGAATTTTATCAATCTCTTTGATATCCATTCCCATTTCTAAATATTTAATGTGCACCTGATTGATTGATTTTATTTTATCATGATTTTTATGTTATAATAAATATTAGTAGACATTTTGAAATTGTGCTAATATATGCATGTATTATTAGTTTTGTCCTTGCAATGCATATAAAGAGTGATACAATACGCGTTTCCAGAAGTTTTTAGAATCAAAAATTGTATTTGTGGCGTAAGTTCGGTTAATGACATTTAATGTTTGAAAATAATTTGTTTTAAATGGATCTTTTATATGATCCATTTTATGGGTCCAATTTTCCAGCACTCTTTCGAGAAATTCGATCGATATTCTATTAATTACGCGTGTTATGTTCGCTTCTAATGTAGGAATCGATTGTTGTTTACTGATATAAACAAGTTATTTCAGATAAAAAGTGATCTCAAGGTATTAAAACACAAGATCACGCTGGTTCCTTTATCAAATCTACATTTGACCGATAAATAATTATAATTTCAAATTATTATTTTATTTAAAAATCTCATTAAAGAATAATTAAAACCAATTTTTCCAAATCATTATCATGCCCAACAATTTCTTTTACTTCTTCAGTATTGACATACATTTTATATAGTTTTCTTAGATGCTATATTAAATTATATTAAATGCTATATGAAAACTAAAGAACTATTTAATTTTACTTTATATGTACATATACATTTAGACAGTAACATTCATATGCTGTTCCGTTCATGTCTTATTTTCTTTACCTTTTGTTACTTCTTTTAGAAATATCATTGAGTCACTAAATATATAATTTCTTAACAAAATGTGGAGAGAATCGATGACATCTTAAAAATAAACGGTTTAATTAGTTTATTAAAATAATTTTCAAAAAATTCAAATTGTTCTTTATTGAAAATAAATTTTATTCAAACATTTTTCGGGTAGCTTAATAATTTTATAGGTGTAGAATTAATCTTCTGTGGTTTATCGTCGAAAAAATTAGCCAAGTGGTTTTCGGCGACGCTTCGGCCTGTAATTTTTTTACTATCATGGGAGTCATTCGAGAGATCTAAAGATTGTTTAGTCTGACGGTGCAAGATCCGGGCTATACGGTGGATGCATCAAAACTTTCCAATCAATTTATTCCGATTCATCAAAGATGTGTGTAATGATGGAACGCAACTCCCTTTCTGTTGGTCATTTAACGTCGGTCTTGCTACATTGATTCGTTCAAACGTATTCGAGACTTCGTTCTCGTATTTCACCTATTTTGTATCGCCTGTTATGATTCGCTTCAAAAATAGTTCGATTTCGATACGTTTCAATAGCATTTCACTGAAATGTCGAGACCATCTAGTGACGAAAACCGCAGAGACTTTAGATTCCTTTACCCATTATATTACAAATTCTAAATGTTTCAAACATTGATTCATATATTTCCTGCATGTACAAAAAAATTTTGAAGAACTTCTTAATGTACTTTGCCTTTTTTCGTACATATAAAGTACTTGGCGCTATTTTACAAACTTATACATTTCTCTATACATATTTGGCAAGATATTTGGATGCTTTATTAGCACACAGAGCAATTGAATGACAAAAACATTTAAAGACAACAATCTCTGGATAATCATATTTTAAGAAAGTGGACATTGATTCTATGATAAATAAAAACTCAAATAATATTATTACAATAAAACAAATAGTTCATTCATTTCTAAGAAAGATTTGATTATTTTCTTGCGTGTCCAACGAAAAAAATCGAATCCAAAAATAATATAATACATAATTAATATATATTTTTCACAAATCGTAGTTAACGATCGGTAAAATGTATATGTATTAAAATTATATAAAGTAAACTCCTGTAGACTGTCAAAAATCAATATGCACCTTGAGAAACAGCAATATCGATAACCAACTGAATATTATTGTGTGTAAAAATTGAAAGGAAAATTTATTTGAATTTCAATCTTATTGATAAATTTTATGTCATTATATATGTATATATATTTAATATATATATATATATATATATATATATATATATATATATATATATATATATATATATATATATATATATACATATATACATATATATATATATATATATATATATATATATATTTATATATATATATATATATATATATATATATTAATATATATATATATATATATATATATATATATATATATATATATATATATATATATATATATATATATATATATATATATATAAATATATATATGTAGAAAAATCTAAATAGTTTTAGTTTGAATAATATTATCCCAATTTTTTCATCATATTTCACTCAATTCAATCACGCATGTACCAAAACCAACGAAAGCAAAAAATTTTCATCACATAATTGAAAAAAACTTTCCCCTTATTTTCGTTAAAAAGTGAAAAAAAAATTGTAAGTTGTGTTCAAATATAATTCAACGATAATAACAACAAAACGAATCCCATGAAAGTTATGTAGAACAGAAAAGCTCATATTTTTTTTAGTTTTCAAAAATCGTTCATAATATTACAACGCGTTTTCATATCGGAAACAGATTCTGGAGATAGTTACGTACCGAAAAATTGTTGCTTGATTTTGTTTTTTTCGTTCGATATTTATGTAATTTTGTGATAGTTATATGGTTCGTTATGCTACTCGTATGATATAATTGTTTTTGTGGTTGACCAACAAAGTGAAATTAAAGGCATAGAATAAAAAATTGGAAAATAAAATATTGTTTGAAATGAATGTTTATTCAATAATTGTAAATTTATTAATATTTTTAATTTTTAAATCTAAGTTAATATGTGTAAATAGTTTAAAATGTGTATGTAATACAAGTGAATGTGATAAAATAAATAGTTATGAGTGTCCTGGTCGTGGTACAACCGTTTTGGATCCTTGCAAGTAAGGCAGGCAATTCATAACAACATACATATTAACAACAATATGGAATTACTGGATTAATATATTTTTGCCTTCCATCTATATTTATTTACGATTTAGATGTTGTCGTGTTTGTGCAAAAACTTTGGGCGAACCGTGCGGCGGGCAAGGAGGATTTTCTGGAGCATGTGAAAAAAATTTGTTTTGTATATCCAAACCACCTGTTACCGAACCAGGAATATGCTTAGGTATGAGATACATTGTATTTTATTATTCTGAGTTTTTCTTTCTCTGAAGTTTTTATTTTAATTTTATGCAAGAATAAACCTATTGTGTGTGTTATAATAATATAATGATGATGATGCTGATGATTAAACCAAATAAATTTCCACTTTTAAATGTTGTTATATTCTCTCTTAAGGTACATCCCTTAACGTCCATCAAGTGTAAAATAACAAAAAAATAAATTTAACGTTAAATAAATAAAGTAATTTTCTTTGTGGTGGGTAGTTACACACTATATACTTACATATTATGAACCGCAGAAGAAAAGTTAAAATATGTCTAATGGATAAATATCTTCTTCGGGTAACAGATGATTTATGGTTGTGATCCATTAGAGTTGTTTGTTTATTTGGTGTGTCACTGATACAAATACGCTTTATATACTAAAATTAATTTTGTCGTTGTTAATTTTAATGCTTTCGGTAAGATATTTATCATTGCAATATGATCAGCCTTCTACTTCTGAATCCTTAAAAAAAATTATCTAAACTATTAATTGAACAATAAAATGTAACTGTAATTAGTTTGTGTATATTAAACACTATCAACAAATTTCATTTTGAATAACCACAACAGGTGATTGATTTTCATGATCCTTTCAATATTATCAAATTTTTAAAAATTAAAAAAACAATTCTTACCAATCTATTGAAATCTTAACTTTTCTAAAATTGTTGAATATATTTAACTTTAATTTTCAACTGGTTTTTATATTTATATGTATTCAATTTTACTCTTAAGTATTTTATTCGTTTTAGTCAAAAATAGTATTACGAGTACTTGACACGGATCGAAACACAAATAATTTGTATTTACATAGTTGAAATCATTTTTAATTTTTTTTTAAATAATTTATTATTGATAAATTGATGAAAAGAAAGGAAAATCTATAAAGATTATTTATTGAGTATCACGATAATTAAGTATTTTCTTAGTCCCTTGATTAATAAAAATATTCGGTTACCGTCTGTTGAATTTATCATTCTAACTGTAAATGTTTTTACTTAATATGTATATATGTGTCAATAATTTTACAAAAATAGCATTTTATGATCTATGTATAGTCTGATCTGTGTTAGAAGTATGAAAAACCTCGGTTATCGATTAATGTTTTTCGTGAAATTTCTTTTGTGAATTCAACGGATTCAGACTTAAGACATCGGTCAACTGCTATTCGGGTCCAATGTTGTGTTTGATGGGGAATTGTTTGATCCTCAGTTTTATGTTATGGTAGGCGGTTTGCATTCCTTATGGGTAATGTAACGATATTCATTTTTTAATTTAAATGACTATCTGCATCAGCATATTCATATTTTGCATCATTAGGTGATACATGGTTTCACCATCATTACCATTAAGCTTAGCAGCTAGGTTGGATAAAGCTGAATAGATGTTTCCATTTTCACTGGTATCCACTATTGGAGCGGTTTAAGAACAGTAGCGTATTGAACTCCATGAGGCAAGTTGCTGATTAGATTTAAAATCTAACACTTGTTTTTCGGAAGATTGTAGCCGTCATTGCTTACTTGTGACGATTATTTTTTTGTATAATTGCCGTCACAGTTACTACAGTAATTCTTCTGTGCAAAAAATATTTAAAACTATATGCTTTCCTATATATCCTTTTCTTTCGATGTTTCATTTTCTGCTTCAAATTCTACACATACGACGGCACTTTGTTTAAAATATTTATAAGTTATCGAATAAGCATAGAGTGTTGTTTATGCGTTTGGATTTACGAAACTAGTAGTTTTATAATCACATTATTTGATAAGTATAGTAATGTTTACAAATTTTATTGAAATGCTTGATTAATGTTCTGTAAGCATAAATAGTGATCGGCTGAATTTATTTCTTATATTCCTTTTTATCACATCAGAAATATAAAAGTTTCCATCCGTAATAACCACCATATAGACTTGAGATTCTAAGAATTATAAGTAAACTGAACTATAGAAAGGTACTTCTAAGTTGGACCCTTTTTTCTAGGATAGTCCACTATATTTAACATTAATCAAATCTCAAACTCTCGAAGATCTTTGGCGATAGGCCACTTTGAATTATTACGCTGAATATTACTATGGATCCATAGTCAATTATGAATAAAATAGAGATAACTTCACGAATAGATAACAACTTAGTGAATTTTTTCAAGATTGGTTCATTTTTTTTTTGATAAATTAGAAACCGATTGCCATGCGTTAACGCTATATGATTTTTTGTTTAGGTTACAGTTATATATCTGTTGCTACCAGTTTCCACTGAATACTGACCTGTACCTCTATTCGGTTTATTGTTAATTAAACATAATGTGATTTTTCATTACATTTATTGTATTTTGATGCTGTATAAGATATCAGAAAAAAATCCAGATAGGTTAGGCCATAATACATCCGAATATGAAGTTTGAGGATCATCGTCTCGGTCAGAGGATCTCCAGAATTTTTTGAAGTTTTGGCCCATTCATAAAAATCAGTTTTTTCATTGTGAGCTATAGGTGGACCCCCGAGTAACCAATATGCCATTATAATTTTCTGATAGGTTAGGCCATAATACATCCGAATATGAAATTTGAGGATCATCGTCTGGGTCCGTGGACCTCCAGAATTTTTTGAAGTTTTGGCCCATACATAAAAATCAGTTTTTTCATTGTGAGCTATGGAAGAACTTCCGAGTAACCAATATGCCATTATGATTTTCTGATAGCTTAGGTTATAATACATCCGAATATGAAGTTTGATGATAATCGTGTGTCAGAGGACCACCAGAATTTTTTGATGTTTTGGCCCATACATAAAAATCAGTTTTTTTACTGTCAGCTATGGAAGGACTCTCGAGTAACCAATATGCCGTTATTATTTTCTAATAGCTTAGGCCATAATACATCCGAATATGAAGTTAGGATAATCGTCTGGATCAGAGGACCTCCAGAATTTTTTGATGTTTTGACCCATACATAAAAATCAGTTTTTTCACTGTGAACTATGGAAGAACTCACAAGTAACCAATATGCCATTATGATTTTGTGATAGCTTAAGTTACAATACATCCGAATATGAGAGTGTTTTAAATTGCTTTGATATGCTTATGAAAAGTACACATCAACTGACAGAGTGTTTCATAAACCGGTAAAACTGGAGTATTTTAAATAAATATCATATGCTATGTATTTAAAGTTCAACCATCCATCTGCGGCGCACAATATATATTTCGCGCTGATCCGAATGCATTTTATATACATTCATGTTGCCGATCTAAAAAACTCTAAATGCGTTTTTAGCGTAATAATTTACATAAATAAATATTTTATTTTTTTTTTTTATATTTTATTCTATGCTAGCCTATAGTACTGATATGGAAGATGGGTCGGCCCATGAGTTCTGCACTCCAACAGGGGGTCATAGATGTGTTCATTAACACCACCGATCGTAATCAGATGGTGAAAAATCCCTTTAAATAAATAATTGAGTATTTCATGTATATCATTTATTTTATTTATTTATTTTGCATAATCTTATGTTTTTGTCTTTCTACATAAACATTCACAAAATTACATAAGAAGATTTCTCTTACAAAATACTATAATTGAATCAAGAAAATGGTAATCCTTTTCCAAAAAATTTTAGTTTTGTTAACGTATTATGTCAGCTCTGTTCAATTATAAACTTTCTGATTTGGACAGTCATTCAAGCAACCTCTCTTCAACCGTAAGCATCTCAATAAAAAAATTTAATTATTAAATTATTATTTAAATAAGTAAGATAAAAGAACCCTTCGATAAGACAGCAGTTTGTTAGCCCATAAGCTGACCACAACGGTGACCGCAAACATGCCTCCACAATCATTAAACATGATCACCAGAGTATCTTACAGACACTAGAGAGCTCACGACCCCCAAGACCAAACGGGAGGCCCACTATTCGGCAAATAAGGCTTATATAGGGATTAAGGATGGATTAATCACAACAACGACCAGCTGCAGCAACCGACCGATAGTCGCTATCTAACCATCAACACAAACCGTTTACAGATCGAAGTGAACTAGTTTGCCCCAGTACATGCCATCTGTTGTGTTCTATCACATGGATCTCAGTTATTCCCCAACAGCAAATAAACTATATCACCTCAATTATCCCTCTTTAACATCTTATTTCTCCCTAAACTCACAAATGGTTCCCATTTTCTCTTGGAATTTATGAAACTTATTTAAGTTGTAACTGTAAATTATTGTTAAAATGCGGACCTAACAGAGCAGTGGTTAAAGGTGTGACAGTAAGAGAAAAAAGTTCAAGATACGAATCCTTATACAGCATGATGCAAAAGCAAGTTATCATCATTCAATAATGATCGGGGATAACGATTTACGACCTCCTATTAGATTGCAGAACGCATGTGTCGACTCATTCTTCATGTTATATAGACTGGCATGTAGCAATGCAATGTGCAGATGGTTGACGTAAATCGGACCTATAGCCGAACGATAAAATTTTGACTTCAAAATAAGGAAGGACGTTAAAACGGAACTACGAAAATATTTGGTGTGCTTCGGCTCTTAAATAGTTTCTTTTATCAAAGCAAACAGTAATTAAAATACGTATTTATATACAAATTAAGATCAATTAGATTGCCTATTTAAAGTCAGGTTTTATTTCGTTGACTTATATTGTTTGCTGTTCCACATTATGCCAACCTGTTTTGTATCCGACTGTAATAGATGAAAATGGCAAATCGAAACATGAAAATTACTGTTAAAAATTTGACCTGATAAAACGGTCTGAAGTTATGCTGACTAGATTGCCTTCATGTAGATTTAAAGCCCGTGGTTCTATGAATTTACCATTTATATGTTTCAGCCCACAATTGTGTGCAGTTTTATTTTTTCCACATTGTGCTGTCCACATTGTGGTCTGTGGTTTCTATTCCCGGTGAAGTCCTTCCGCGATTTCTATTTTAATTCGTTTTCTATACTGGAATTTCCTTTTTCTTAGAGTAAACTGTTCTCACATATGTGCTTCTGGTATTGTATCAGTTACAGAAAAATTAGCTATAATTTTTGTTTTCGTTGGTAACGAGTAAAAGAGCTAAGTTGTGAAGATGGTATTTTAATACCAAACTACGCTTTCCGAGATGTACTCCGATCCAATATATTCGAAGTATGAATTTTACGAAAATATGGATATTTAGTTTTGAATTTTATGTTTTTTATTTTCAAGTTTTGAAAATTCTTCATCAATGAGCGTTAGAATTCTCCTTACTCTTTTGTTTGATATTATGTAGATTGTGCAATTAATTTTAATTATAATACGTTTTTTTTCCGACTACGACAAGTTTTTTTATGTTTTATTTTTAGAAATGTTGGTTTGTATAACTATGACAAATGCAAAAGAACTTATGCAACAAAAATAATAGATTTAAAACGGTCTTACAGTACTATGATATCAAATTTTGTTATGATTGTAATTTTGTTATTTTTGAAGCTAGAGCTTTTATTTTATAAACTTATACATATAGACTTATACCCCTGTATTAATATTTTATTCACATTCCTTGCATTTTTTATTTTTTGCTGAAGTCTGATTTGTTTTGTTTACTGATGATAATTTTTTTATCTAGTTAGTTGTTTTAACATACTGTTTGACATTTCTTTCAAGAAGTCGCAGATTTTAATATAGTTTTTGGAGTTATCTTCTATTTCATTGTTTGTAACACAGATGTCGTTGTCTTCGATCTTTATGTAATATTATATTGTTTTGCTAGTTCTTAATCTGTTAATTTGTCATCTGTTATGTGAAGTTAACTGTAAATTGTGGAACTATGGTTTCTTATTTTGCGTACTGTTTATCTGTTTGTAATATTGTTGCACAGTTGTGGGCCATATGTTGTATTTCACTATCCTTTCTTGTCGTATTGTGTCTTTAATTATGTGGTTTATGTCTTCGAATTGGATTATCTATGGTTTCCACTTCCTCTATAACTTTATTGGCAAGTTGATCCGCTTTTTCGTTTCCTGGGATTCCGACGTGTCCTGGGATCTTTTTATTATTATATTTGATTATTATATTTGATAATTAATTCAATATTGTTTTTAATCGTTATATCTAGAATTTTCGTAATGTTTAAATATTTTTGTCCTGCTTACCTTGTTGATCAGTGTATATTACGAGGTATTCGTTGTTCATTTAGGAATTCTATATGGCTTCCCCTTTTTTATATTTGATGTTTTGTGTTTTTCCCTTTATTACCCTCATTTATTTTACTATTTTTTGTGTAGGTTATTATTTATTGTGATTATATTTGTTACACTTTCGAAACAAATGTTCCATGTCCTCTACAACCATACAAAAATCACACACATTTTCTTCACGCAAATGATGTATATGCAGGCATTCCTTCCAATTTCCATGATTCAATTTCATTCGCTCCATTGTTCGAATCATTCTAGTATCTCGTTTGATTTTCTTAAAGGAAGGTTTAGAAAAGAGACACTACACTACTCAAAGTACTTCTTGCCTGTTATTTGACATTTTTGCTAAAATTCACTCTCCCATTTTCTCTTTAGATTCACCTGGAACATACGAAGTACATCTCCTCCATCCGTAAAATCATATTCATTTACATCGTTATTAAAGCAACCTCTTTTGGCGATCATATATCGGCTCTCTCATTCCCTTTAATCTGTAGATGAGAAGATACCCATTGAAGAACCACTTCACTTCCACACGATCGAAGGTATTCAAACAACTTTTTCATATAAACAGTGCCCTGAGTACCCCTCCCTTGCTTATTAGTTCTACAAGTCAGAAACCAGCTAGTAAAAGAACCCTGCTTCTCCCGACATTCATTGCAAACTTGATTCCTTCCATAATCCCAATCAATTCAGCATTTATTATACAGATGTTTTCAGTTACTCTTAACCTTTTATCTTTTTTTAGTGCAGGAATGTTAATTCCAAAACCCACACGATCATCATTCACACTAGCATCTGTATATATATACTAGCATCTGTATATATACACAGTCAAATGAGCAAAATATTTCATTTGCATGTGCTAAAATTTTCTCTTAACTGATAATTCATTCATTAAAACTTTTGTAGTGCTTCCAAACTTTCAGAAATTCATCCCATTTAAACTCCACACACATATCATTTGAAGTATCTCTAATATTATCATACATTCATTACCTCCATTGTTTGTAACATTCACCATCATTTCTGCCTTGGGCTTTATGACCTCTCACTCTATTAAATTTACCCCATCCATCCTTGGTTGTGACCCTATGAATCTTTTGAGACACATAGTCCCGCCAACTTTAACTTTTTGCTCTACGGATAGCCGTTTTTAATCAAACCTGCATTCTCTGCAAATGCAACTGTTGAATTGGCGCAAGGCTATCCGGTCTCTTTCATGCCAATCTCATTCAGAAACGCATTCATTAGTTTGACCCATTTTTTAACTTCATGATAACCTTGGTGTGGTTAACAACATTCACCTCACCTATAAATGCTTCGATCATATAATGATCACCTTTGAAATTCTCATCTACTACATTCCAAGTGTTTTGGCCTGCAGTCCACTAGACATTAAATTAAGGTCTATCGCACTGGTCTTAGCCATCCTTGTTCTCCTTGTATTGTTATGGATTATGAGATCCGACCCTAGAACAAGGTCAGCCAACAAGTTTTCACATACATCATTACTTTCACATCCACACATACTTAAATGCTGATTCATATCAGCCCTTATATTCACGTCACTTTTATTACTTACCCAATCAAATAGTTAATTTATACACATTTAATGGGAGTTACATATATGCTAACAAAGAACAAGTTTCTATCCAGATTTCGAGTTTTGACGGCAATGACTTCAATATATTCAAAGCGGGGAATCGCAACCGCTTTTAAAACCAGGTGCTCCTGTATCGTAATTGCAACCCCTTCGAAGCCATCGACCCTCGGTCTTAATAGAAAATTGTATCCTCTCATCCTAAACGTCTTTTACTCACGCTCTCAAGTCTCACTTATAAGTATCATATTCATACAGTTTTTGGTCAGATAGTTCCGCAACATATCGCTTTTGGCATATATGCTTGACATTTATCTGACCAAGCCTCACGCATACATTGGATCTTACCATTCACTTAGTTATTAACCTTGATTCACTAATTATTCGAGTCCATCTGGAGCACGATGTCGAGTTCAGCTGGATTCGGGAAAGAATAGTTACAATTTACTTTAAGTTCATTGTTAATGGTTTTCTATAATATCGTAACGAATATGGTAATAAATACAGAAAGCGCCGTAATAGTTCATGGTTGAGTGATTAGAGAAGGCGGTGTATGTAATAGTGGTCCAAAGAGAAGCTGGCTCGAAGGTTCGAATCCAGTCGGGTTAGAGAAACTATGCAATATGTTGATGGTGGTGTTTAGTTTTAATGGGCCAGAAATATTTTCTCTACGACGTCTCAAGTTGATATACGATTTCAGCTTGAGTTGGAAAGTAGTGCAGTAACAAGATAAGGGAGATAACATTATTCAACATCATGAAAATACGCCGAGTGAACCGAAATCAGTTGTATACACTACTACAGTTACGCATGGAAACATCGCGAAATACACTACTCCAAAATCTATGCACCACTATGACTGTTGTTAGTAGAATGGAAATATCTATAATCCATCCGATGTTTATATAAGCAGCGATAAATCGCCGTATCGCACAAGTATTGTTTTAACCGGTGAATTGTTAATATATAAATCGTTTGCACAAGATTTGTAACATAGCCTCCGTCAGTGGCAAGTTGATCAGCGTCTGAGTCGTTAATCATACGGATATGAACCATTGGACATACCATATACCAATATGAATGAATATTTTACTATGCGTTATTGTAAACCTTTAAATCCATTTTAATTAGTTTTATAATTGCACAGCGTGTGCATGCTGTAAAATTAATTTAAACATACCATATATTTCAAGAACAAAAACAATGTAAAAAAAATGTGTTTTGAAACAGAAAATACATGTTTTTAATGAATATTTATTATACAAAATATTACATAATTACATTATTTTGATGATGTCAGTTTAAATTTGAAATGTTACTTGAAAATTAAACACCGATACAAAAACCCATAAACAACAACAATTCGCCAAATGATGGCTGGTGGGATTAATGTACTTGTTGTGAAAAACTTAGCATCGTGTAAAGGTCATAATGGTCATACTTATATATATTGAAACAATGGTTTTGGCTATAATAATATTGAAGTGACAAGTATGTAATTTAATAAGACGATCATTAGGTTTTGACATCAGGTTTTTATAATCGATAAAAATATAAACTAGCTTGTGTGCTGTATTATGGATTTCATTTAACATATTTTAATTTTTAAAAATTCGGTATAAATTTTTTATATCTGTCTAGTTATAATTTGGTTATTATTCGTTTTCTGTGTACGATAAACTGTTAGTAAACATTGTAAGAAAAATCACTTGTTTATTTTTTCGCAATTTAAATTTTCAATTTAAATAACTCAATTAGGTCCTCTTCGCTTCAGGAGTACTACACTTATCTTAAAGATGATCTAAAAAATTGAAATTAATTGAGTTACAATTACAAATTTTAATTACGAAATAGTAAACAATATTTTACAAAACTTGTAGGTGTAATTGCAGATCCGAAAACGAAAACAGTAGACTAACCGTTATTCAATTGGAATGTTGTTGTTCTGTAAGCCAAAGATGATAATACTAAACATATAGATTTTTGTAAATCACACATATCCAATCCAAATAAATTTAGTAGTTTTCCAAACCTTGTATTAAATATGATAATTTGTTCGCATAAACAAAAAACGTGAATTAATAAGAATATTCGAATGCAATAAAGATGAAATTATATTGATTCTTTACTCTGCGAATGTATTTCAAGTATTTTAAAAACGAATTATCAAAACAAACATCTATTGCTAACTTTAAGGATTAATATTTTTGGACTACTAGAAAAATCAATGAACAATTTTTAGTTTAATGAAAAATGTATAATGGAAAACAACCAAGCAGAAAATGGATTATCAAATTCGATCATTAATGAAATTAGAATTGTTAATTGTTGTGGATGATACTGTTCTGTTGTTGTGTTTAATTTGCGCATGGCGGTGTTATTTTAATTAAGTTTGGTATTGTTGTTTGACTTAACGTTTGATCACTTTAATTTTAGCTACATGGTTTAAAGTTGTAATTATGGAGACATTTGGTATATTTCTATATTGAATGTGAAACGATAATTCACAGATACATATTGTTCTTGGCAACTAGTGTCGGTTATGATAATGATTATGAAAATGGTATTCATACGGTGCATATACAAACACTAGAAAATTATAATTATTATAAAATATAAAAAAACTATAAAATTGTACAAAGCTATTTTGCAAATATCTCTTTTGAAGTGCATGGAAATGTAATTAAATTGCGGTAAATACCTTTTTGGTAAGATTTAATTACAAACATTTTTCAGATGGAATAACCATTTAAGCGCATTTATACAATAAAAAATATATTACCATGGTAAGTTCTTTTATATTGTAAAAAAGCTAAAAAAATAGAAATCTTTTCATCCTTTTGAATTCATACTTGACTTCACATATATTATACTTTCTTATTAAAAATACGAGTACGTATTAGATGGATTTTCAATTGGCTTATATAAGTGAAATCGATAACGATTTTCTTTACAGTTTAAATTTTCCAATGTAAAGATGAAATTGAATATTTGAGATTCCATAACGAATTAAAGCGATATGATGTTAAGAAATTTATATTTTTTCTTATTTTTAAACATGACCTGTGGTATTTTAACATCTTTTATGTATCGCTTTATGATTGATAACATGCTTTAGAAAACTAAATAGCGAAGCAATATTTTTTGATGTATTATGTATATGAAGAGTTATTTTTAGCTGGATATTATAAATATATGTAGTTTGCTTCTTTTGCGAATAGTTTCGGCTTTATTACAAGTACCAAGATTTATTACCATAGTTCAGTCAATATTTGATATTGGAATCTAAAAATTAAAACAATACACAACTCAGTTACGGTGTTACTTTTCGTTTTTCACTTTTCGGTATTAATTATATTATTTGGTGTTAATGAATCCGAAGATTGTTTTAAATATATTGAGTATAATAACTGTTTTGAAGACTGGAAAAAATGTTGAAATAAGTGTATTCTAGTAGGTGGAGATTATTTCAACAGAAAGTGACCTCTTTGCCTCTTTTACCTTCAAAAGTCGCTCTACCATTCGGTTCAGATCAGCGCGCAGAATGGAAGCGAGCCAAAGTATTGGCTGTCCTTTGATTTCATGCGCGATGTTTGGAGTTGGAAATAAATTCCAGACCTCGTGATTTAAAAAAATTTGATGTGTCTTAGTCATGCCGCGTTTTTGGCATATCTCACACACATGATTCTTTTGTCGAATATTAAAAGCCATTTTTCGTACCTTAAAAGGATGGCACATTTCACATCCATTATCGAGAATAATGAAAGATCCAAAATACCTATATCTCATCACTACTTCAAACGTGTGGTTACCACTACTGAAATCAATTGCGTCTTGTTCTCTTAAACAGAAATCAGATATTTTTTTGAATTCTGTAACAATTTGGTCGTCATGAGTTCATGATCAAGATAATTACTTTTAACGCCATTACATGTCCCTCGCTACTGAAATTATTACACTTTTTAGAGAGTTGGTGTGGTCATATTTTGCCGGGAACCTTCAGGAATTCAGAAGTTTTTTTCCTAAGATGAAAAGCGCCTGCTAGACCACTAAGGATTGGGAAAGCATATTAAAAAAGGGAAAGGGGAAGGATAATAGAATTATTTTTTTATCATACCATGACGTCATCCATTACTCAAAAAATTAACAAGAAAGAAAACTGATCAGAACTTAACTAAAATAATACTGTATGTGATATAATGTATAACATAATATATATGTATATATATACACATATATATATATATATATATATATATATATATATATATATATATATATATATATATATATATATATATATATATATATATATATATATATATTTAAGTTTATATATATATATATATATATATATATATATATATATATATTTAAGTTTATATATGTATGTTTATATATATACCCAACGGTTTAATAAAACTTGCATCACAGCAGTTTTTCGTTCAATAATTGAACCCTAATTAATTAATTCATTTAAAAATAAAATTTTTTAATAAATAAATAAATTTGAAATAATTTATTTATATTACATATTGTATATTTCATTTAAAGCTTATTTTATCAAACATTTTTTCTTTCGAACTTGTCGGTGACTACAGTACGCTTTTCTTTATTTTTTAATAAGACTTTATTTTGTTTCGGAGAGCGCTTAGTAACATGATACACCTTTTGAGAGTACTTATTTTTAGCCTGGGATGCCAGGTTGGCTATCGGCACGGTACGGTTGACACTGTAACTCAGTGTAGTGGTTAAGGGCCGTATTTATGCCTGACTCCCCACTTATCTAGGAAGCCACTTGTCAATTGGTCATCACTGGAAGGTTCGCTTGCGGAAGTTCCAAGATATGAAGCTGACAGCTAGTGTAATTTTGATCCCTCCAAACAGCTTCACACGTGACTACCAATCACTGATATTTGTTAATTTTAGCCAAAAACAAAACATTTATCTCCGGGATCACATGTTTTTCAATCTCTTTTTTTATGTTCCTGATAAATAACTTCACTTGTTCACAACCAAAATCATACATATGGTCCCATTAGCAATACTTCAAAGTAGCACATATCCGGCTATTGTTTCATGGCGTTGGCCATCATAATAAAATTATGCAAATGCCCTGTGTTTTAAACCATTATCTATCACCCATACGTATTATTAATTATTACATATTCCTTTTTTTAAAATACCGATAGTTATAAGGACAGGAGAAGTACACGAAAAAATATCTGTAATATTTGACACAAAATATTAGGTTTATATACTTACCAATTATCTGGATCATGTGAAGGCATTTTCATTCCATCCCATTCGTAATATAAAAAATTATATGATTTCCAGATAAAACTGCAATCCCAATCGTATCAATTCTTGAGCATGTGACTGTATCGTAGAAATCAATAGTAAACCACTCTTTTCGGCGTATTGTCCATGCGTTATCCAAAATGGACGTTTACAATATTGCAAATTATCGTATCAAAAATCATACGTAGGTTAAATTGACATTTCTTAATTCATTAAATCAACTGGATTTGTTCTCTGCTCTGCAATTGTCCTACTGCATGTGAAGTGTCTAACATGCCACGAAGTTCTTTATTTACTTATTGATAAATACGTTGTCTATGTATTACTGCAAATTTTTTTAATTTCTTTTTGTATCGTATCCAGACGGAGTCAGGTAATCATTCTTAATGTACCACGGAGCGTTAACTGAATCGTAGCCCTTTGTTTTGAAAAGTTTGTATTATTTTGGTATTGGGTTTCGTTTTGCAGCTCCAGAGCTGTATTTCGTAAGTCTCGTCTGCGATAAAATGGACGAATTCTCCGAGACCTCTCGTCTCATAAAAATTCTGTCTAATTGGAGAAGAAGTAACGATGCAAGGTCTAGAAGTCAATGACTTCTATGACCATGCCCGGCTTTGGCACACAAAAGACATGAATATTTGAGTAAGTTCCCATTAAGGACTGCCTCTATGTTCTCAAAAACTGTAAGGTACGAGACTTATCACGCTACATAAGTAGTTCAACCTGGTTCTCATAAGGGTAATAGGAAAGTAAGATCCTGTGGTATCACAACTGACCGGTCTAAGTGTGCTGAAAATGCCATTCAACCTAACCTAACCTAAGTCCATACAAAGTTTCGCATCTGTTAATATAATAGCAATATAGTTTTGGTTTAGAATTTTTTCGTACCTCAAAATAAACGTACTAAAAAATCCTGATATATACCCTCAATTCTTTTCATTAAATCATAATTTCTCAAAAAACAATTTCCCAAAGCGAATTTTTAAAAATTATAGTTTATAATAATAACGTAACTTTCCAGATCACTTGTTCACAAACATATATCAGTTTCTCCGTGTTTCGTACTACACAGTTTAATAATAATATGGGTTACTTATCTTGTAATTTAGACGAAATAAGTTAAAAAAAAGCTTTATGAGCTTAATAAAACTAAACATAAATTTAAAATTATAAATATCCTTTCAATGTTTTTTATCAATTTTAACAATTTTTGGATAAAAAAGTGGCTACGAGTCAAAGTTGCAACCACTATATTTTTTCGTTCCTAGATAGGAATAAGTATATTCGTTTATAAGCATTGGAGGAAGAAGAAAAACTATGTTTTATATACATAACACAAAATTTACATTAAAAAATTTATTTACATAAATTAA
The DNA here is from genome assembly GCA_963932295.1 of Tipula lateralis. Taxonomy (NCBI): domain Eukaryota; kingdom Metazoa; phylum Arthropoda; class Insecta; order Diptera; family Tipulidae; genus Tipula; species Tipula lateralis. Next base: position 97,000,430 of record OZ010737.1, on the reverse strand, counting down.
ATTTTCAACACAAAATTTAACTGCAAAATTATTTAATTTCATTTTTGTTTTATGTTTTATATTATCCTTTCGAGTCTCTTTAGAGTCAAGAACCAATAATGAATACTACTCTACGTTGCCATCACTCAACTAATTATAAATCATGTATACAAAGTCTATATGACTAAATAAATAATTTGTAAAACGAATATTATTATTATTATTATTATAAGCAAATATTATTTATTAATTTATTTAGTTCTATTTAAATTGAAATAAATTTATGTCTTTTGTATTGATTATTTGATTAATTTTATCATTGCATTGGCAATTATATTAAAATTAAATTATATCGTTATAATTCTATAATATACTGCATTTCTTTTATATTATATCTTTACAATTACACCTTAAAACTGCTTATTTAATATAGATAAATTCTTAAAAGCAACAATTTATATTATGATAACTATAATCTTAAATTATTTAATTAATATATTTTGTAACTAAAATTTTAATTTTAATATTAATGAATAATCTAACATTATTATGATACAATCATTACACACTGGCTTTATTATTTCAATATTCAATATGCTGCGGCACGTTTTTCTTCAATCTTCATTAGTAACTCGGTTTCTTCCATTCTGTCAATGTCAATTCGCTTAATTTTTTTTTATGAAAATTCAGAATGGTAAGGTGATAATCTAACTTCAATAAAAAAATTACAAAAATTACTAATTGTCAATTTTTATTAGAATTAGAATTATATTATTTAAATCTGGCATTACATTATGTAAATCCTAAATTTATTTACCTAAATTTATTAAAATATACTGTGGTATCCGTATATTAACAATGTGTTATCCATATATTAACAATGTGGTATCCATATATTAACAATGTGGTATCCCTATTCAAATTATAAATCAATATTATATAGTTATCTTTAGTTTCTTAATTAAGATTTGATTAGATTTACACTTCACTATGACATGCTTTTTGTGAACTTTACAAATGTCAAATTATAGATCAACTATCTCCATTAAAACAATTGTAAACGAGATAAATTCAAATAGTTGTCAAATAGTTGCGTTTCGATCATGATAATTATATTTTGATCTTTATTGTTATATTTTTTCTTCCATTTCGGTTTTTCACCTTTTTAAAGGCGTATCGTAAACTTATCTTTTTCAAAGATTGAGTTTAAAATTTCATTTCTTTGATTTTTATAAATAAATTTATAATGAAATGTTTCCCAACGGATTGAAAGAAATTTCACCTTTATTGTTCCAAATGGAGCCGTGGTTAAAACAACGGTTGAAGCGGGAACTACGTGGTTCGAATACCGAAAGGAGCAGGTTGTAAAGGGGTTTTTCATCATCTGATTTTGAACGGTAAAGTGAGTTAACATTTCAATGACATCTATGTGAATGAACACATCTTTGAGTGTAACATTTATGGTCCCAATCTTTATTATATATAGGTACTACAGGCTGTCATGAAGTTTACAATGTGAAGAGGGGTCTACGTAAATAGGACTTATACCCGTACTTGCTCAATTTGGCTGTGATGGCGTAAATTAGGACGTAAACAAGCGAACTGCGAAAGAGTCTGCAAATATAAGTAAAAGGATTAGAAATATTAGAAACAAACAAACAAACAAAGCTTTCAATGTTCTCAAAATTATCGAGTCTTAAACGAAATACTTGATCTCTGGTTTTAGAAAGAAATACACGAGAGTGAAGTTTGTCCTAAAACTGTCCTAACTTTTAATCTTGAGAATGTGGTAGTAAAAAAAACCATATTCGTTATTATGAACAAACATTCCAATATTTCATATTTAATTGTCTTATTTAATAATCAAAATGTTAATCTGACTGCCAAGATACAACTCTTCTAATTCAAATAATTATAAAGTTAGTCCAGAAGCTATATCGAAGTCGAGACTCATATTTTTGAATAGATGGGGACCTAACACAACTAATCAATATCATTTCGTTCGAATATTTAGGGGATACGACCCTTAGGACATCGATATTTCATAGTCAAGTACATTTCATATTAAACTAGAAATTCAAATAATTATAAAGTTAGTCCAGAAGCTATACCCAAGTCGAGACTCATATTTTTGACTAGATGGGGACCTAACACAACTAATCAATATCATTTCATTCGAATATTTAGGGGATACGACCCTTAGGACATCGCTGTTTCATAGTGAAGTACATTTCATATTAAACTTGAAATTCAAATAATTATAAAGTTAGTCCAGAAGCTATACCCAAGTCGAGACTCGTATTTTTGACTAGATGGGGACCTAACACAACTAATCAATATCATTTCATTCGAATATTTAGGGGATACGACCCTTAGGACATCGATATTTCATAGTCAAGTACATTTCATATTAAACTAGAAATTCAAATAATTATTAAGTTAGTCCAGAAGCTATACCCAAGTCGAGACTCATATTTTTGACTAGATGGGAACCTAACACAACTAATCAATATCATTTCGTTCGAATATTTAGGGGATACGACCCTTAGGACATCCATATTTCATAGTGAAGTACATTTCATATTAAACTTGAAATTCAAATAATTATAAAGTTAGTCCAGAAGCTATACCCAAGTCGAGACTCATATTTTTGACTAGATGAGGACCCAACACAACTAATCAATATAGCGATGTCCTTAGGGATACGACCCTTAGGACATCGCTGTTTCATAGTGAAGTACATTTCATATTGAACTAGAAATTCAAATAATTATAAAGTTAGTCCAGAAGCTATTCCCAAATCGAGACTCATATTTTTGACTAGATGGGGACCTAACACAACTAATCAATATCATTTCGTTCGAATATTTAGGAGATACGACCCTTAGGACATCGCTGTTTCATAGTGAAGTACATTTCATATTAAACTTGAAATTCAAATAATTATAAAGTTAGTCCAGAAGCTATACCCAAGTCGAGACTCATATTTTTGACTAGATGGGAACCCAACACAACTAATCAATATCATTTCATTCGAATATTTAGGGGATACGACCCTTAGGACATCGCTGTTTCATAGTGAAGTACATTTCATATTAAACTTGAAATTCAAATAATTATAAAGTTAGTCCAGAAGCTATACCCAAGTCGAGACTCATATTTTTGACTAGATGGGGACCTAACACAACTAATCAATATCATTTCGTTCGAATATTTAGGGGATACGACCCTTAGGACATCGCTGTTTCATAGTGAAGTACATTTCATATTAAACTTGAAATTCAAATAATTATAAAGTTAGTCCAGAAGCTATACCCAAGTCGAGACTCATATTTTTGACTAGATGGGGACCTAACACAACTAATCAATATCATTCCGTTCGAATATTTAGGAGAAACGACCTTTAGGACATCGATGTTATAACATTATTTTCTTCTTTATTATTTTTTTTAACATTTTTTCTTAAATTTGAATAATCACAAGTCACAGAATTTCTTGGAACACTTTTCATCGTTTCTAAATTTTATATCACTACACTTTTATCAATTTCATTTTTATGTGGACACAATTTAAATTATCTTCACTAGAACAGAAATCTATTACCAGTGTACTATAAACCAACAAAATTTATTTTCCGTTTTACGAAACCTTTTTTATTTCAGAAATTAAAAATATAAAGAGCAAATAAAAACTAGTAAGCAAAAGTTTTTATAAAAATACATCATTAACTGATGTCATATTTTCTGTAATAAGTGATGTATTATTTCTATTTATTTATTCGAGTTTCTAGTAAGTTCACTAACTACGAGTAAGTATTTAATATGTGAAATATTTTTTTTTCTCTCAGTTTTAATAGTATCAACAATCTGACTCCACCGGTTTCGATCACGAGGCAGCTCTTCATATTGTTGCAAGCAACCAGAAGATACAGATCGCTTTCTACGCCGTGGAGTCATTGTAGCCACACTCTTCGTCTACCAAAAGGGCGCTCATCATTCAAAGATCGCGGTATCATTCGATTGGGATCAGCACACAGAACGTTTGCACACAGATTTTGCATTAAATTCCTGATCTAGTGATTAAAACGAACTCGGAATGTGCCATCAAAGTTTCGTTTAAGGCCATATATCATACGCATAATTCTTCTCTCGAATGTTAAAAGCCATCTTTCGTACTCAACCGTCCAGGTCTAACTCTTACATCCATACATGACAACGGGTTTGATCAACACTCTGTACATTTTCAGATTATCCACATTTGCAAGATATTTTGATTTCAAAAGGGAACGTAGAGGATATAAAGCTTGATGCAAGCGGCAAGGTGAAACTTGATATCCTCTCTCACACTACTATCGTTAGAAATGACAGATCCAAGATACTTGAATCTCATCACTCCTTCAAAAGTGTGGTTTCCACTACTGAAATCAATTGAGTTTTAGTAACGAAAACCAGAGATCAGATATTTGGTTGTGGGTTCATTGATTTTGAGACCAAAGGTCGTATACTCTAAATATTCGAACGAAATGATATTGGTTAGTTGTGTTATGTCCCCATCTAGTCAAAAATATGAGTTTCGTTTTGGGTATAGGTTCTGGACTAACTTTATAATTATTTGAATTTCAAGTTTAATATGAAATGTACTTCACTATGAAACAGCGATGTCCTAAGGGTCGTATCCCCTAAATATTCGAACGAAATGATATTGATTAGTTGTGTTAGGTCCCCATCTAGTCAAAAATATCAGTCTCGACTTGGGTATAGCTTCTGGACTAACTTTATAATTATTTGAATTTCAAGTTTAATAAGAAATGTACTTCACTATGAAACAGCGATGTCCTAAGGGTCGTATCCCCTAAATATTCGAACGAAATGATATTGATTAGTTGTGTGAGGTCTCCATCTAGTCAAAAATATGAGTCTCGACTTGAGTTTAGCTTCTGGACTAACTTTATAATTATTTGAATTTCAAGTTTAATATGAAATGTACTTCACTATGAAACAGCGATGTCCTAAGGGTCGTATCCCCTAAATATTCGAATGAAATGATATTGGTTAGTTGTGTTAGGTCCCCATCTATTCAAAAATATGAGTCTCGATTTGGGAATAGCTTCTGGACTAACTTTATAATTATTTGAATTTCAAGTTCAATATGAAATGTACTTGACTATGAAACATCGATGTCCTAAGGGTCGTATCCCCTAAATGTTCAAACGAACTGGTATTGATTAGATGTATGAGATTTCATCTAATAAAACATATGGCATTTTTATTAAAATTAGTTGAATTGCAGTATTTTTAATTTTAGTTAATAATTAATCGTGAAATTCGCTTTAGTTATGTTAAATAAGTTTGATAACTTAATTTATCGTTTATAATGAATTTTTATATAACACATTCAAATTAGTTTTAGGATTAGGAAAATTTTCCTGTTATTGGACAAACGCGTGAAGTTTGTCCCTGATTTGTCTTAAAATTGTTTTTGTAAGTTTAGGACAAAGTTTGGACATACTTCAGGCCAATAGAAATACATAATGATTTGCATTATTGATAACCATACATTTGAAGGAGTTATGAGATTATAAAATCTTGGATCTCTTATTATTCATGATGGGGGTTATCAAAGTCCTCCTTGCCGCAACCAAGTTGATTTATTGTCCTTATATTTGTTTTAAAATCTATGTATCGCGAAACAAGTATACCGAGATCTGTTCATCGTAAAATAACAAATTTAAAATAGTTTTCTGATAACGTACATGAAATCAAAGGACAGCAAGTATTGGAGGTTCGGTCACATAAATAATAGTACAGCAATTGTTCATAACCAAATTTATCATTTTTCACAAATATACCATCCATAATTTATGACTTCTTAATTGGTCTCCCGGTTACTTAAGTATCATCTACTCTCTAATCTAACATAACAAATTAACTTCAGAAAATTGGAGACGAAATCGAGCATTCACAAATACGGCATGCATTCTGATTCATGCTACCACAGTCTTCGTATAAATATCATAATTTCACGGGGAATTGATATTAATAAATCGAAAATATTGTACCTAGATATTGGAAGCCCACTAGAAGTAATGCATTATATCTCACCTCATACATAAGAATGATGCACAGTTATCAAACAGTTATTGAATGACTGATCAGTGATCAGATCGACTGACTTGCGTGATCAACATTTATTCATCACCATATACATATGTATTTCGTTGACCAGGTTTGTAGACATGAAACCCAAAACTAGCATAACATTTTTTGAACCTCAGTATCTAGATTCAGATTTAAACTAACATAATATGTTTATTGAATTTCGACAACTATCGCGTTTATTACAAACGACTAACACTATTTTGCTAAATCATTTTATTGCAGTATACAACTGAAGGCTGACTATTAAGAGTTAAACTATGTATAATTTTTACTAAAATATTCGTTTCAATTTTTAATATATGAAATATAATAGTCAACTATATTTTCAATCAAAAAATATAAATTGCTTTTTGTTTTCGATTTGTTGTTACGTAACCAGAAAAAATATGAAATGAAAACACCAATAGAGTTAAACCTCAAAAAAACTTTAAACTTTCATTTATTTCTTTTTTATATAAAAGGTCAATTTGTTGTTGTTCGTGCCTTGTGCTTTCATATTACCAAATTTAACCTAACCACTAGACTTGAGAAAATTGAAAATCAAAGTTCTAGAATTTTTTTTTGTTATTTATCATCATTCTTGAAATATATACGATCTGAATGCTCAGTTTGTTTGTTAACTTTTTACGTATATTCGTGAAAACAAAAATCAATTTTCACCAAAAAAATGTATAACCCCAAAAAAATCTTTCAAAACTTTTACTCAAATACATTTTTGGTTTGTTGCTTTTTTCTATTATTACAGAATTACCAAAAAATACAAGTCAATCAAAATGTTTGGAACAGATAACAATATATCCAGGATGTGAAATTGTAAATCGGGAATGTAAATGCTGGGGTGTAACATATCAGTGTCGAAATTCATTACGTAGGAAATATGATTTTCGAAATTTTAAGGTAAGTTGTTTTATAGAGCACAGCCAACTTATTGTTGTTTTCATTTTTTTTTGGTTTTGTTATGACAGGAAAATCTAATTTTCTTCTACTTTTCGTTTTATTTATTCATGTATGCCTGCCACTCAAACAAAAAAATTGGTCCCAGGAATGTCGATTGAATTTACAAATTCTAATACAATCAGAAATTGAATTCGACGAAGATTTTACAGTACCGAATACAATAAACGTGGATGATGATGGTGGTGATTGGTGATAGTTAAATATGTTTTTAAATTTTTATTAATATACGTATATAGGGAATGTACTATATATAGTGAATTTTTTATTAGCGTCGAAAGTATTTTTTTAAAACAACAAAGTGGACCAAACATACATTTATATAAGAAAATACGTATATAAGGAGGATTAATCAACGAACGTAAATTTTGCTGACTCAAATTAAAAACCAGGTTAGTTACAAATTTATTAAACTGAAGTATGTAAATCAATGTACATTTAAATAGTTTGTTATATTTTTAAACATTATCATAATGAAAGACTGCATAAATCATAAGCAAATCAACAGTTAATTACATAATTATATGTAAATAGTTTTTTTCTTAAATAATATATTTAAATTGGTAAAATAATCGAATTTAAGATTACATTTTGTCATATTCCTGGATTATAATTACTTCAACAATGGTTGGTGTATAATAATTGATTTATTTTTCTAAAAACCCCTCAAATGTCGTTGTTACACACGTGTTAATTAAGTTTAATGAGAATATACCAAACTAAATAAGTAAATTAATTGTTTCTGCCACACTACACAATTTTGTGTAGTCCATAACTAATTAAAGTGTTTTGCTCAATCAATTAAATAATATTAAACAAATAACACTACAGTAAAAATCAATCCAACAACATAAAAATATATAATATATTTAAAAATAGAAAAACACAATATCGTTACAGTTGAAAAATTAATTTTCTTCGTGTCAATTAGTTACAGTTTGATTTTCAATTTAATTTATCGATGATAGAAATAACATTTTTAATTTCACAAAATTGGTTTAGATATCACGCAAGCTATAAGAGTCATCAATTTAGATACGTGTACAAATGATTTTTTTATACATGTATCTAGTCTACTTTCTCTGTTTATAATACTTACATATGTAGGTACTTCAAATACTCACTCGTATACTTTATTATAGTTAAATTCTTAAATTGTTATGTTTATGTTAACAAAAATTATTATGAACAAGTTAAATTAAAATTAATACACAAAGTAGTAAGTCACTTAACTATAATGTTAATTTACTTATACCGTAAATATAACATGTCAATCAAACAGTTGTGTAATACAAGAAATTATGAAATCTTTCGTGTTGACATTTTGACAACTATACTCGTACATTTACTTTTTAAGTCAGATTATTTTTCTATGCTTTCATTGTATTGCCAATATAACAAAAACACAACAAATAATAAATAGGTAACTTTGAAATTGTGTATTAAGATATATTATTAATAAATGTTGACAGAATTGATTATGAATTATAAATTTAAATCGTTCGAGGATAAAAAAAATATTAAAATTAACATAGCGCATTAAATGAATATTATACATATATAACTTAATAAATATTAATTGATAATTAATTTGTTATAGTATTTCAAATTTATGTTAAATTTAAAATATTAATAATATAATCATATATATATATATATATATATATATATATATATATATATATATATATATATATATATATATATATATATATATATATATATATATATATATATGTCTATATATAAATATATACATATATATATGTATATATATATATATATATATATATATATATATATATATATATACATTTATATATACATATATATATATATATATATATATATATATATATATATATATATATATATATATATAAATGATAATAGAAAAGGATGACATAGAAACGCGTTTGTGTGGTAAAAACTATGTCAATATACTATGTCGCTGGCTGTGTAGCTTAATGGTTAAGATAGTTTCTATCATGCCGCGGTCTCGAGTTGGATTCGTTGGGCTAACCACCTACAATGTGCACCAATCGTTAAAAACTGGTTCGTAAGATCTCAGTTGAGACGCAGTAAGGGCCGTTTACGGCCTCTAAGCCAAAGATTATTTATATATATATATATATATATATATATATATATATATATATATATATATATATATATATATATATATATATATATATATATATATATATATATACATAATATATCCTTTTATAAGGAATTTCCCAAAATTCATGAAAGAAGTAATTTGGATAGAAAGGACAGGGTTTTAAATTAAAATTTGGAATATGATACATATATCTACTATTTTCCATGCCCGTTTGGCGAAAATGCGATTGAATTATGTTCATACAGCGCTGAATTTCGTCCTTTAAATTTTGGTTGTTTGTGGAATTTTTGAAATTCGCGGCTTTAAAACGCGTGGTCACTGCTGATGACCACAACAGGAGATAATTACAACCAGAAAATAATTCATGCTGTCATTGATTTGTTTTTCTGGCTGTAAAGAATGTGCATGTGGGACCTTTTCTTTGAAGCCATATACTATTTACTTCCAAATGTTGCAATTTAAGCATAAGGACTGGATTGACATATAGCATCATAGGTATCATCATTAACTGAAAACCGCATTTTAGATAAAGTCGATCTAATGACGCCTTCAATACGAAAATATGTAGGTGCACATATGTTTAGGTACCTGCCTTTCGGATAGCAGGTTCATAGTTCCACATGACAATTATCTTACAGAAAATAATTAAAAGAAAAGAAAAAAAAACAGTAACAATGTTACCCACCCAAGAGTAACACTATGGAAACCCACAATCTCTATAATCAATTTTTTTACGGCTTTTACAGCCACTGTGTCAACAATCTGTCTCCATCGGTTTCGATCACGAGCCAGCTCTTCATATTGTTGCAAGCAACCAGAATTTGCCAGATCGCTCTCTATGCCATGGAGCCATCGTCCCCGACAGCGACCTCTTCGCCTACTGAAAGGCGGCTCTTCCTTCAAAGATCGCTGTATCATTCGGTTCGGATCGGCACGCAGAACGTGACCTAGCCAGAGTATTCGCTGTCCTTTGATTTCATGCACGATAACAGAAATTTGAATTAAATTCCTGATCTAGTGGTTGAAACGAACTCGGTATATGCCATCAACGTCGCGTTTTGGGCCATATATCACACGCATGATTTTTCCCTTGAATGTTAGAAGCCATCTTTCGTACTCATCCGTCAAGGTCCAACTCTCACATCCCTACATGACAACGGGTCTGATCAACACTCTGTACAGTTTCAGCGTATCCACATTTGCAAGATATTTTGATTTCAGCAGTGGACGTAGAGGATACAAAGCTCGATTGCCAGCAGCAAACCGAAACTTTATAGCCTCTCCAACACTATAATCGTGAGTAATGAAAGATCCAAGATACTTGAATCTCATCGCTCCTTCAAACGTGTGAGTACCACTACTGAAATAGTTGCGTCTTGGTCTCTAAAACCATAGATAATATAGTTCGTTTTGGTTTCATTGATTTTGAGACCAACGGACACTGAACACTGTTCTAGTGGATCAAGTATCTCTTTCACTCCGTTACCATTTAATCCAATCGCACAGATATCATCTGCATATTCAGGAAATTAATTGGATTGTCGGAATAAGATGTTGTCCTGAGGTGTTTCTCTTTTACGAAGAATGTTTTCCAACATGAGATTAAAAAGTATCGGGGACAGCGCATCTCCTTGTCAAACACCAGAAGTAATTGCAAAAATTCTCGATAGCCTGTTCTCCACTTTGACACAGTATTGTGACTGCGTTACTGTCATTTTACAGAGATGTACATATTTTTTGGTAGTCCTAAATATTCAAGCGCATACCATAGTCTCTCTCGATTGATCGAGTCATAGACTTGCTTGAAATCTAGGAATATCTGCTGTACATCATCGCGGGATGTTTCATAGTACTTGGAAAGATTCATCCGTAGCGAAAAAACTTGATCAATGACTGATCGGTTTGGACGAAATCCTTCTTGGTAGTCACCGACAATTTAGTTCGCCGGAGAAGTAATTCTTCCCAAGATAATGTATGACAGTAACTAGTAAGCTGTGCAAAGGATAACTATACCGCGATAATTCTCGCACATCAGACGAATCCTTCTTGAAAATTGGGCATAACGCGGTCACTTTCCATTCTTCAGGCATAACTTCATTTTGCCATACCACTCGAATAAGGTTGAAAAGACAGTTCCACAAAGCTAGGCCTCCGAATATCAAGAGCTCTGAATTAATGCAATCAACTCGATTTTTCTTTCGTTTCTGCATGGCCATTGTGAATTCCTCATAGAATAGATCCTAAATTAACATCGCTGCCTGTATTTAAGGGTATTCAAATACAGCTTGTGATACATGTGGAACATTAAGTAGGTCGGAAAAATGTTCACGCCATGTATCGAGCACCGGATCGACGTTTACACAGAGGTTTCCATCCTGGTCCCGAATGGAAGTTGACCGAGATCTTAAGGCATGGTGCAATTCGGTGATTCCTTTAAAGAAACGCAAATTATGCTCATTGCTGAGTTGTTGTACTGTTAAGACCTTAGTTTATTCCACCATTCGCATGTATGTGAAACTGGCCCGAATTTCCATCTCGAAAAAGCTTTTTATAATTTTGGTATGTTTGTTTGCTAAATTCAAATCCACCCCGCAAAATATGTGTGTGAAGTTAGCCCGAAATTTCATCCCGAAAAGGCTTTTTATGATGTTTGTGTGTTTCTTTGCTAAATTTAAATTCATCCCGAAAAATTACTTAAAAATGTAAGAAAAACACTTTTCATCCCGAAAATTTTTAGTTTTTAATCAGAAAGTGGAAACAAAAAAAAATTAAACTAAAAATTTACACAAACGTTATACAGAAATATTTATGAAACAAATTAATAAAATAGTTAGTAAAATATAAAACTATATCCAATACAAAATACTATAGGTATATTAAAGGGTCATCCATAGTATTTTATTTTGTAGAACTTGCTGCTATATTTAAAAATTTAACATTCAAAATTTTATATAAATATGTATAAGTATATATTTTTGTTTAGAAAAACTAGCTTTATCAAAAAGTTTAATAATTTTTTTGGAAAATCCTAGAGATGACCCCATCGGGAGACTAGGCTTTAAAGTTATATGCATCTGTTCTAATTTTGTTTTACATTTGGAGATTCCTGATCGTTCCTTACGCCGTGGCGCAATCGTCGCCGACAGCGACTTCTTCGAATACCGAAAGTTGGTTCTTCCTTTTTAGATCACTGTTTCATTCGATCTGGTATAGTACGCAGAACATGACCGATCTAGTTGTCTCTGTCTTTTAATTTCATGCACGACATTAAGAATTTACTTTTAATACCTGATATCGTGTTTGAAAAGAACTCGGTGCATTTTATCAATGTCGCGTTTTGGGCCATGCGTCGCATATTTATTCTTTCAAATGTTAGAAGCCATCAAAACCAAAATTCATATAAGACAACGGGCGTGATCAAAACTCTGTACAATTTCAGCTTATACGCATTTACAAGATATTTTCATTTCAGATGTAAACGAATAAAGACGTTTATTCTACACTATTATCGTGAGTAATGAGAGATCCAAGATTCTTGAATACCATTATTCCTTTAAACTTGTTGTTGCCAATAAGTAAACAATTGCGTGTTGTCTCTTAAACCAGAGATAAGATAATTGGTTTTGGACTCCTTGATATTGAGACCACCAGAATCTCAACAATGTTCTTGTGGATCAAATGTTTCGCACTTTTCGTTGTTTTTTTCCATATCCACTCACAAAGATATCATCTGCATACACAAAAAACGATTGGGTTGGCGGATTACGATATTGTCTTGAGTTGTTGCACTTTAACTAAAAACAACATGAGATTAAAAAGTATCATAACGCATGTTCTTGTTGAACATTGGAAATTATTGCAAAAGTTCTCGATAGCCTGTTCTCAACTTTGATACAGCATTGTGACTGCGTTACTGTAATTTTACAATAATGTACGCATTTGTTTGGTATTCCTAAATATTCAAGCGCATACATAGTCTGTTTCGATTGATCGAGTCAGAGGCTTGCTTGAAATCTAGGAATACTAAGGTATATCGTGAAATGTTTTTGTTGCACTAGGAAAGATTCATCCGAAGTAAAAAAACTGATCATTGACTGACCTGGGACTAAATCCACCTTGATAGTCATCGATAATTTCATCCTTGGAGCGCCACGAGTTCCAACCGATACTCTTTCATACATGTGATAAGGCCGTCAAACGCGCCGCTGGGTCTCGAAGTGACTGCACGTTCCACTTCTCAATCTCGTTTCCGGGTACTTAAGCGGGAGTCATTATATTTTTGGCGGTATCCGATTTTTGTTGTTTGTTGACATTTTTAACAGGTTTGACTTTTTACGGATGCGGGTCGTCAGCCCAGTGATCCAACCAGATTTAGTTGCCTCCTACGACAAACTCTGGATACTGTGGTGGTATTCTTTGGGTCTCATGTTTCGTCTGTAATATTTACGAGCACGAATGCCCTCAGTCACAAGGCCTAAATCTTCTATAATCAATTACTCCATCAAATTATTCCGTCTAACATAGTCAAGATGTTCGATAAGAAAATGTTAGTAAGGAACCAGGTTAATTACGGTTAGGACAAAACTAAATTTATGAAGTCCAATTTAAAAATTCTATCGCTACAATAAATTTTACTAAATTAATAAATATAAAACTATCAAAATGCGGCTTGTGTATAAAGGTTGGTTGCATCTAATTTTACTCGGTGACCTTCGCCAAGATAATAAAACACTGGGTGTTTGTTTGTTGTTCGGCTTTATTGTTTATTGTTGCGCATTATTATTAGTTCACTGTCGAAGACGCCTTCAAGGTACAGCAGACCCGATTAAATAATCCTGCTTACGAAATTTGTTTGAACGTAGAGATTTTATGTTGACTTAAGAAATCAGAGTTCATATACATTCGTTTGATAAGATTCACAATTTTCAATTTTACATATTGATTTAAATTTAATTATTTTTTAATTTTTCAAAAATATTTTTTTTTTAATTTCACTCTTAAGAAATTTGTTTTATCTAAACAATTAACTGACTTAATAGTTATGATAAACGCGAGGCTTTCCCAGTTTTAAACAAGCATTACCGTTCAAAAATACAATATATTACTTTTTTTCTTTGTTGTTGTTATCTAATTTGTCACCAAAACAAACAGCAATACTATGGTATTATTATTATTTTTTTCTAATCTCTAATCTGTTTTGAAGCTCAAGGCACTCCCAACTTGTTCGCGGTTCGCTTATTTACGTCCTTGCTTTTACGCCATTACAGCCAATTCGAGGACATTATGCTATAGGTCCGATTTTCCTGATCATCTGGTCATTGCATAGCTCTATGCCAGCCTATAGTGCTGACATGAATGATGGGTTGGCCCATGAATTTTGCACTCCAACAGGGTGTCATAGATGTGTTCATTTACACCACCGATCGTAATCGTATATGGTGACAAATCCCTTTAGCATCTTGCCCCTATCGGGATTCGAACCGGTACCTCCCGCTCAAACTGCCACAGCTTTAACCACTGTGCCACCTAGGCGATTGCATAAAATATTAAGTTATCTTTGATGCCTCAGTGTGTCATGCGAAAGCGAATATACTCTGTACTTTTCTCATTTAGCTATGTTGCTTGGAACAAAACAAGAGCTAGCGTTGTCGTTCTATAGGCGAATAAATAAAATATACCGCCGCGATATCGCTGTAGTTAACATAATAAGAGCGCCAACGCATGGCGTCTTAAAATGTCAAATGGATTTTCAAAAATGAGAGATTGAAAAAATAATCAAAATTGTTTATCTTGTGTTTAGTTTTATATACACTATGCATGTATCATCAGTTTTCAGAAATCAGAAGAAATAAAAATGGATGGCGGCGATAGGAATAGATTCAAAATTTATTTCAACGAAAAACTCTTCTTCGTCAGCGCCGATGGTTGTGTTTGTATTCCATATTTTCTGTCTTTTAATTTGACAGGAGATATCGCTCGTCTTTGTCGCTCTTGTTCTGTTTATACCTTTAGTGTTTCTACTTCATTATTTAATTGTTCTAGTTGATTTTGAAATTATTTTTGTCAAACTATATCATAATGCTTGGAGTAAAGTAGTCCTATTTGATTGGTATGTTTTAGTATTTTTTAAACCTATTTATGTAGGAGAGGTTTTCAATTTTATCGTGAAATATTCTGCAAATATTATAGGTTTTTGATGACATTCTTTATGGACAACTCTTCATCTGCACGTTTATTTCAAAATGAATAGTTAGTATAATAGTGAAGTTGGAAATCTTCGTGAAATATGCTGGAGCGTTTCTATACGTACAATTTATTGTGTAATAATCTATGGCCTAAGCTTCATCTCAACTGAGATCCTACGAACCTTTTTACGTATTGGTGCAAATTGTAGTTGCTTAGCCCAACGAATTCTTTTACGCACAACGGTTTTTTATGGCATCCGGTGCATGTTAATTTTTGGTCAACGGCGAAAATCGAATTCGAAACCGCGGCGCGGTGAGATATTCTCTGAACAAATTCTTCTTTTTGTTAAATATGTTATTCGTATATCAATAATGCCTTCTACACTGTCATTCTATCTATCAACCGCATGGCATTAACTGTCAGTTGATATCAATTTATTCGCTCCAGATTTTTTTATATTTGAGTAACAATTTTGCTTTTTGTGAATCTTTAAGTCAACGGTGAATGGTATAAATATTTGATTTCTCAATTTAACGTCGTGAGTTTCCGTCGACGTAGTGACAAATTCAAATGAGAACAGGTTGAGGATCCAAACTTGTTAATAGCGAAGTTTGTAAAATAATGGCACCGAATTTCATAGAGGAAAATAGTCGGTCATAGTCTAATAATAAGACTCATCTGACTAGTAGAATGTTTTATTAGTTGAAAGCAGATGCTTGAAAAATATTTAAAATATCACCTATGGTGGAAGTCAACAGACATTTGGAATGATACCAGATATGTAGTCTAGTGGAATTATTGTTGATACCAGATGGTCTAGTATCTTACGAGTTTTCACATCATAGCAATCGTAAATACATAATATTTGTTTACATGTATATGTGTCTCTAAACATAATATAGCATATCCTTTTTATAAGATAGCAAACCATGCGATATGGTAGCGAATATTATACTTGAATCGATTGAAAGAAAAACAAGATCATTTTTGCAAAATGATTTCTCAGACACAAACCAACTCAAATTTGGTTTGCGTCTGAGAAATCATATCCCAATAATTTTAATTTGTTTCAAATAAATATTTGTTGTTGTACGTTAATATTTTGTGGAGCATTGTTCAGTTTGTGATCATTGAAAAGAATACAATTAAATCTCTCCAAGGCACACACCGACCATTTTGTTTTATAATTTGTTTATGAACTTTGAATGAAAATCGGACAAATTGTATAATTTTTGAGTTATGGGAGTTTCACTATATTTCATTTTACACACGTTATTTCTCAGTTGACTTTGGATTTTTGTTTACACTTATTTCTGTAGAGTGTGTGATATATGTGCATAGATCTTATAATTTTCATAACCTTACTACATAGTTGTGTTTCTTCAACGCTCTATCTATGTACATTTTAGCTTAGCTTATCATATGATTAAATAGTATCTCTCTAAAGACGATATAAAGAATTTATTTTACATATGTTAAATAAATACATGTGTTTATTCGTTTTCAAAAATAAGTTATGAGATGCATTTATAACGTCGGTTCATTTTATAATTACTTATAAAGTTTAAGTAATTTTAAAATTAAATAAAACTCTTCAACAAAAAAAACAAAAATAGTTGTTATAATAACCAGAAATACTTTAGTTATTTATCAAGTTTGAATATTATCATTATTGATAAATTCATATTTTTTCCAATCTATAAATTCTATACGAGTGCTCATATTTCATTTTAAGTTAGAGAGAACAATACGAGTATAATTCAATGAGTATGAATAAATAAATTTAATTAGTAATTTTACTAAAAATATTATAATTTTATTCTAACATTACGGTCACAGTACTTTTGCACCACGCGCTATAAATGTATCAATTACACAAAACAATTTTATTGATATTATAAAAATAAAATTTTATTATAGAAGAGAAACAATTTATAAAAAATTATATAATTTATTATGGTTTTCTCTTTTACTTTCCCCTTATTTTACGAAAATATTGTTAAGAGACAAAAGACAACCACGCATGTTCGTCGATTATCACATAAATAATGCGCCGAGAATATAACAACAGAACGGGATCTCACATACATTACGAGCAACAAATTTAAATGGAAAAGTTATTTAAAAATAATTTAAAAATCTTTCTCTAATAATTCAAAGCCAAAGTTATTGAATAATTTATTTAAGAAATGTTTTCAATGGGTTATCTTTTTGTCTTGATTTTATCTTCATATAAAAATGGTAATAACTTAAATAAATAGATAATTATTGAGAAAATACTAAATCTACGTGGAATAAAATATAACCCAATCAAAAAAATATAAAAACGTAAAATAAATAAATTTCGCGTCTTAATATGTGTGTAAAAAAATGAGAATCGAAATAAATTCTTGTTTCTATTTTACGCTGCGCATTCGCGGATTTTTTTAGTTGCGTGATCGTATTCATTTAATAAAGATCGTGAGGCATATTTCAGTTCTTTTTTTGTTTTTTATTTTTGTATACTCGTTGTTCATTTTGAATTGAATCAAACAAAAATAGCTTTATTAATTTGTTGGTACTGTAATCAATAAAAATAATTGGTTTTTTCGAGTTTTATATACAAAATTTTAGTAATTTCTTTACTTATAAACGGTGGAATAATTTTCCAGTTTTTATACTTTAAATTATTGAAACGTTTTAATAAAAATCAAAAATAATAATAAATAATTGTGTCCGGTTATTTAAATAAATAAAACAAAATTAAAATACACAGTTTTATTGTTGTTGTTTAATAGTTTTGTGCTTCTTCTGTGCTTGTTTTTGTTATTATGTTTTATTGTTAGTATATTGTTGTTATATGTACATATAAATAAATAAATTATGTTATTTTCACATTAATAAGGAACATAAAAATTTTAAAATCAAAATCTAAATAAACAACAATACAAAAAAATAATCATTATAATAATAATAAAAAATTAAAATTTATGTGTTTTAAATTAAATAATTTTTTTCGCTGTGTATTATTTTATTTTTTAATATTTTATTTTGTGTAATAAATCATAAATAAATCATAACCTAAAAAACGAATTTTTATTAATAAATAAGTTTTATATAAATAATATATTGAAGTTAGTTTATTATTGTTGTTTTCATATTATTATAGCGCATTAATATTATAATAAAATCGGAGTTTTTGTGAAATTGTAAAAGAAAAAAATTATAAAATAAAAGTTGAAATAACATAAAAAATTTATAATTTTTTTAAAATAATAATGATACAATTCAGCAAATTTGGATTTATATTTACATTCATTTACCTATTTGGATTTAAGGAAAGCTATGCAGGTAAAGTTTTTCGTGTGTCTTTATATAATTGTTATTGTCATTAAATAGCCAAACTAATTATAAAACAACAGATATTGTGGAATAATTTTGGTTTAATACGAAAACACAGTTAACATATAGATATGGGTAACAAATAGGGGGATTGAATATAAGAATGTTTGGTTATTTAGAGCCTTTGATGTAATAATGAAACGAATATAAAGTTTCTAAACAGAAACACTACTAAAAGTTATAAATTTGCTTTCAAAGCAAAAAAAATATAATATTTTGTTTAAAAACACAGGTTTTATTGCATGTATGTATCTTTGCGTGGAATAAATCATAGTTCATTAACTAATTGATATAATAGTGAATTAGTTTGTTGATTTAATTGCGATATGGAAATATCTAGGTTCAACAATGATTTTGAAAAAATATTTTATTATTGCAGCAAAATCGATGCTACTATTTGTTCGACAATGTATTTTACCTATCTGTTTAGCATGCTTTAGCTTAGTATGTATACCTTACCATTTCTGTAATCATGTTCATAACACTTCTCCTCGCAACATATAGAAAATACATAAGCTCATCCATAGCTAAACTTTATTGTTGATAATCCATAACAATTTGTTGAGAAATTACTACTCATTTAACAATATAAAGAATCTATCAAACCATAAATTTAAGCTGCAACCTATTAAGTTTTTGTTCGAGTAGTTGCCTTAGGCACACTTAGACCTAACCTTTCGTTGTAATACAACCCCGACCTTGCTATAATTAAAATACTCCCTCACCCATATTTAACATGGTTAGTATGCGGTTTTCGGTGATCAGATTGTAGTAAGCGCGCACTGACGTGGACGCTGGCCGAATATTTTCGTATTTCCACTTCAAAATTGGATCATAATTGCGATATCGTTCTAATTAGAATTCGATCATACCGCACCGCTCTAACTACACACAGTGGACAGCTGTTTGCTTTCCTCACTTCCCTAATCAGAAGATATAATTTATAAGGAAATGTATACTTGTGAAGTCAATTTTGTTGAGTTCTATTGATAATGTATTAAACTTATGTATTGTAGATAATATTTAGTTTTTATATATAAGCCAATAATTTATTTAAATATACTAAAGTGTGTAGAATTTAATAAACCTTAAAGTATGTCAACAGTATAATACGATTTTATTTTTATTATTTAATACTAATAGACTTTAAATTGAAATAAATCAATATTCGAATTCATTTTAAACGTATAGATAGATATCAATTCTATATAATCAAAAAAAGTTCAACTAAAGTTGTAATTTTTCTTGAAAAGATGTTGAGCCTATATTAGATCTCTACACTTACAATCTTTTGGCAAAAGTCAATGCTTAAAAACCCCAAAATAGAAGCTCTCGTACTATTAAACGCTATGAATCCCGTTCTTCAAAACGTGACTTTTCATTTAGATCTTAATAAAATTATAGCCTTCGATTGATTGTGAATTTTGGAATGTGTTCGATAGTGCTTCTCTAACTGATTATAAGTAATTATTTTTTTAAATTTAGTTTTAATTGGGTGCGGGCGGACTTTTAGACTGTCCTAGCTCCTTATAACTGTCAGAGCTCCCGCACCCAACGCGCGATCCTTCAAGTAAACGTTGATAGCTACCTTAAACTTGTGCATTTTATATTTCAACGGAAACTGAAAACCGGGTAACGAATTCAACTTCATAGATGTTCGATAAATAAATTCGCGCTCTGCACCTTCAGTTCGAGGTTTCGGCAGCTTCATCGTAAACCTATAATTGATGGCAAATTGATTATAAATACTTGATTTTGCTTGCGCATTCTCTGCAATCTTTCATGCCCTAATAACTTAATATCAAAGAAAAGGCATATTAGGTCCTAATTTGAATAAAATCAAAACTAAATTGATTCTCAAGCCATTAATAGAATGTATACTCTAACCATAAGCATTACTATATACATATTTATAAAAATGAATAAACAAACAAAATAAAATTGATCATCTCTAGACGAAAACAATTTTTATCCTGACGTAATCCAATTATCCATAATTTGTTTGTGTTCATTTATATGCACAATAAAATAAAAAATCGATTTGTTTGGTGTGTATTTGAAAAAAAATATAAAATTTCAATAAAACGAAATATCAAATTCCAAATAAAATAAAACTTCGGTTGTTGTGTGTCTTTTTGATCAAATCGCAAATGACTTCAATGTAACAAAAAACGCGAGAGCTGAACAACAACACTATAACAATATTGATGTCATTAATCAAGTCAGAAATACAATAGATTCCATTTTTTATGTAGTATTGCCAATTTTTTGGGGGTTTTATTTCCAAAAAAAAAAATTATCAAAATTATTGTATTTTTATATATTCTCTCTATAGAATATGAAGTGTATCTTTCATTCAGAATATTTAGAATTTAGATTATATTCATATGTATTGTATATACCAGATCACCTTAGAATGTCAAAGTTCTTCTATTTTTTTATCGTATATTCGTATAGTATTATCAAATCTACAGAAAATATGATTTATTTTAAAATTAGAAAATTTATAAAAAGGTTTTTCAATAGCTATTTATAACCTATTCTGTGGGTCATGTGTACCCCATTAGCATAGAAAAAGGTAAAGTCATTGGCATAAAATGATGAGATAATTGAGCAAATACTCGAATAAACAAAAAAACACATTTACATAAATTTGTGTATGACACTTGATGATCACAAAAAACACAACAACAAATTTTGGTTTTGTAGAGAAAGCTTAAAAATGAGGTAAGCTCTATATTTAATTCGACAGTTATTGTGTTTTATTTGTGAGCTAAAGTGTGTATGTGTGATGTAAAGTTCAATAGCCATTTTTTATATCAAATTGTTTGTCATATTTTTTTTGTTTTATGTAGTTTTTGATAAGGTCGTATATTCATAATGTCGTATCGAATTTCGGTGAAGTTTTTTCAAAATCTAAAACAAAATTTATAAAAATGTTGGTTAATTAAATTAACTTATTATTTGCTATTATTCTAGTACTAAGTATTTTGAATAACATTCTTAAATTAATTTACATTTTTTATTTTACTATTAAATATTACGCTTATAAATTAATTCCAGAATTGCAACAAAAACAATAAATTAAATGTGCACAGTAAAATTTCTAATTACCACTTAAAGTAATCAAACAACCTCAAAATCAAATTGAATTAACTTATTAAATAACAACAGCAACTTTTGTAGGTTCGGTATATGAAACCACCATAGTTTTGTTCAAATATATATATATATATATATATATATATATATATATATATATATATATATATATATATATATATATATTTATAAATATATATATATATATATATATATATATATATATATATATATATATATATATATATATATATATTTATATTTATATATATATATATATATATATATATATATATATATATATATATATATATATATATATATATATATATAAGTTCATATATATGAAAGTTCAACACCTTATTAACTATATTAAAATAAAAATTACGACGTTGTGAACACGTCTACCGCGTCTCGTGTGAAATTATCTCGTGTAAAACATCGTATTACGTATTATTTATAAGTATATAAGATGTTACTTTTCTATCATCACCCAACTCATCTAACTTTTTTGATCTAAAAATTTCAGATGATTTATTAAAAGATTTATCAACACAAAATCTTTATTAAAAATTTATAATTTTGTATGTCATATACCGACCATTAAATTTTTAATAATCATTGATATAGTTTTGATATTTTTTGACTAAGTATTAAGCTAGCCAATGTTTAATAAGATCATATACGAGTGTGTTATATACATATATGAGGCGCCACAATACTTAACGAAAGAATTTACGAGGAAATTAATTTAAAGAAAAAAATATTTAGACAAAATTTAAGTTAAACCCAAAAGTTACATTAAGATTTATTTATTTTGTGAATTATTTAAAGTTATTACTGAATTTTTGGAATAATATGTTTAGGAAATTGATCTATTAAATCTTATAATTACATTTATCTCCCACTATTAACAAACGATCATACATAATAAAGGATTGTTGGAACATAATATGGCTGGAATCAACATAAATTCAAGTATTTTTTTTCAAATGTAGGTAAGAAAATGTTTTTAGAACGTAACAGAGCGTTTATTTGTTTCTGATCATTTAAATTTATTTGAGGTCTTAGCTTTCTCGCTATAGAAGTACTATAGGATTTACTTCTTGTCCAGCCAAATCAGAAACGTGCGTCTGTAAATTCGTGTAAGTAAAGGTCATATGCATGTTACTCATTAAAAGATTAATTGATTATCGACATTTATAAGATGATGATAAATATTCTGTTAATTTTGCTAAATATTCTGAGATATTGACTTTATTATATTTGTAATTTTTATCTTAGAATACACCTACAGTTATAACAAGAATTCATTCAAATATTGTTTGTTCGAATTAATTATATTTAAATTATTCAATAATTTTGGCGGTTGCAATTATAAAAATTGTTTCCCTTATTTTCTTAAATACAAGGTATATCAAAGTACAAGGTAATTTCAATTATCAATATGTTTAATTTTATTATTTGTAAGTTTGAGTTTTATTTGGATTTTCTGTGCCGAAGTTTATTTATGTTTAATATCTTATAATTTTAATATTTTCCACGGTATCAGTAATTTCTTAGCATTAAGGGGCAGCTGTCTTTTTTAATTCGAATGTATAGGTTTTACGTTCTAGCAACGTCTTTTTGTTGACTTTTTGTTGTTTTTTATTTATTTCTGTAATCGTAAAATTTTGGAAAAGTGTGTTTTTGACTACTGACTCTTTATTAGATTTTATACCTTCAGAATAAACCATACTGTCCTATCTTTATACTTCAGATTCATAAATCTACTTTATACTTATTTTTTTAGTTTATCAAAATTTGGAAATTTTCAAAACTTTCTGTTTCTATTATATTGTATTAAATTGCTCTCAAGATAATTCATATAGCTAATAAGAAACAACATATTATACATAAAGTACTTATGTAAATATTAAATTTAGCTAAACTATAAAATAATTTAAATAAAATTTAAGATTGTTCTTATTAATGTATTTAAAAAATAAATCAATGAGTGATTAGTAGACTCAACTCTAGTTTAGTTACAAGTTTTTGAAAATATTTATGTTTTGTACTTATCATCGGATTGTATAGGTCTATAAAAAAACGTAATTGATGTATACAACGTAATTGATATATGTATGATTAAAATAAACTATATAGGTTTATTATAACAAGTCTTAATAAGTCAAATAATTATAAAAATTGCAAAGCTTTTATGTTTTTTTTAAATTCAAATTCATTTAAGTATTATATAAAAATAAGTGTAACATCAAGCAAAAGTTATTTATTATATACAAGTGTTTTAAACCTCATTCATATGCTACTTAGAATGTGTTGAAGCATCGATTTTTTGCACATTAATTAAAAATTTAAATTTAGCCAAATTTATGACTATGCAAATTTTACTTTAAGTAAATTTCACCATTTCATCGCCATATCAATAAAACCGTGGTAGACCTCATTAATTTCATATTACAAACACTAAAAACCCGTTACATAATAAGATGGAAGCATTTCATCGTTTTATTATGATTTTTATAGTATTTTTACTTGACGATGTAAATCGATATACGCATACTCAAAATTTATTTAAATTCGGTAATAAAACTCAAGGTGCATTGAAAATCGATGACAGAACACACAGCTAAACACAAAAAATTGAAATCGTTAAAAAATCATGAAATTAAATTCAACAAATCAACTCAAGGTAAATCAGTTGACAATTTTGGCTTTTTTAAGTTGTGTGCGCAATGACATTGTTGTTGTATATTTCACTTAGCGTAGTATTATACAGACTAAACATATAACGCGATCGTGAGATTTATTTTACATACTTGTACACAAATTTTGCTGGCGTATAGTCGCATGAATATTTAGCTTAGAAGTGCTATTGTTTATGAGATTTGTGTGGTGCGGTGCTTGGTGGAAGGCGGCAAAACTTTCTTTAATGTTCTTTTGTAATTATAATATTTAACTTGTCGAAATGATATTTTTATTGTGTCTTGTCTTACGAGTATATCTTTTTTTTACTTTGAGGTTTTGTTATTATTATTGTAAGTATGAAATATATAGGATTGTAGTTTGTAAATACAAATATTTCGTTTGTAAGATTTCTTTTAAACAATAAAAAATATAACAAAAATTATTTTTACGGATATACCATGACAGATTAAATAAAATTTATATGGCTGAAAAACAACAATTTAAAGATTATTATCGACTATGTTGTTTGTGTATGTTAAAATATTTATGAGATTTTATTTTGCACAAATAGAAAATTTATTTCATCAAAGTACGAGAAATAATTTTTTTGGGTAATAAGACTTTGAATTTAATTATTGTAGTTTAAATAAATGTACCAATAAATGTTATCTTGATAAATGGCCTGGTCAACAGTTGGATTAATTGAAAATTTTATTTATTCTGTTTGCCTGTTATGTTAAATTAATTTGTTGTATTGATGTCATAAGCTTTTAATTTAATTTAAAAAAAAACTCTACTTAACTGTAACTTAGTTTTCTAATAATGCAGCAAATGAAACATTCTACGAGCTCATTATGAAATTTTTCATATTCAATCTTTATCCTTAAATGTTATAAAGAAACATTTTATTTATAATAAAAAAAATTGGTTAGAAACAGATAGCAACAATATAATTTTATTAACTAAGAAACGCTTGTATTATAAATTAGAAAAGATATTATACATTTTGTTATATTCAAAAAAAATATCCTTTCTTTCGTAGCTTAAAAAACTGTTGCCACGTGACTTTGATAAAAACAAATAGCTTGTTTTGATATTTAAATAAAGTAGAAAATTCAACTATAAAATTCGGTTTTACTTGAAAAAGTTATATTTTAGACGTAATTTATTTATTACTATTTGAACTTTAAATCGGTTCTATGAAAAAACTTTATCCTGGAAACGATTACATTTCAAACATTGTTCATTTATGCTTACATTATTCAATAAAATAGTCCAGTTAATATAAAAATAAATTTAAAATAAACGTCAAACAATCACGAGGAACTTCAAGAAAATAGATCACGTTCCTATTCTATGTAAGTTTATTTGGTCCATTATTTTAAACTGATCAATATATTGCACAAATATTTATCCATTTACTCGTGACGCCCTGGATTTTATGTGATGACAGCTGATAGTATGGATATCTTAAATAAATTACAATAAATCATTTTTATACTTTTTAAATACTTGTAGTTTTATTCCCATATTAATATCATTTTAATTTCATAAGTTATTACTATTGGATTAATAGTTCGTTAGACCAATTAGTATAGAGTTCAATTGTTAAACCTGCAGTTTTCCGACTATCGTTGATATCTATAGATGTTATTTATTTTTCATAAATGTTTGTACACTTCGCATCTGTAATTTAAAACCTATAAACTTAGGAATATAAATAAATAAACAATAGTTAAATTGGTATTTCTTAATTGGTATCTTATCATTTAAGCACCTAATACTTTATCTTCTTTAGCGAAATGTCTTATCGATATATGGTATGTTTGTAATGTTTTGGATGACGTTCAATTCTCACACTCCCATTTA
The DNA here is from genome assembly GCA_963932295.1 of Tipula lateralis. Lineage (NCBI taxonomy): Eukaryota > Metazoa > Arthropoda > Insecta > Diptera > Tipulidae > Tipula > Tipula lateralis. Next base: position 96,973,988 of record OZ010737.1, on the reverse strand, counting down.
AAATTTTAGAACAAGCTAAACCTAAGTTTTTAATATCAATTCGATGTAAATATATACAAATATAATTAATTCGAATACGCTCACAGAAAGGAATGCCTCTTCCTATAATGTATGATTAACAAGACGATGTCAAAAGATCTTTATCTAATAGATTATTTAAATTTCAATATACTAATCGGTCTGTTTCAACAATATATTTTAACGTCTATCTATTTAGCTGGCCATAATCGTGCAACTAGATATTAAATATCGCGATCAACAAACAAAAATCATTTTCTTAATAAATATTATTATTATTATCAATAATATCATATATTATTTACACAGAAAATTACTTAATTTTGAAGATAAATGTTATTTTATTTTATCTTAAATATTTTATTTAAAAAAAATAATAAATTTTAACGATCACGATCTTTATACAATAATAATAGGGAGAACATTTCTATAATAAAAATGTACAACTGATCTCTTGCGGAAATTGAAAAAATCTGTACATGTTTTTGTATTCAAGATGTTAATTGACTTAACCATAACATCAATGTAATGTAAGTTATTTGTAGTCAAAACTATTTGCTGTAAATTTCGAGTATGTTGAAATTAATGGATAGTTAAGTTTAGGTTAAACTTATTGTATATGTAAATATACGTTAAATGATCATTTGAGATTTAAATGATTGCTAGATATTAATCTAACTTTTGGCATAACGTGTTAAAAGAATCATTAGTACCTTATTATTATTTTTATCGAGTACAGATAAATGATGATCATTAAATATAAAATGATTGAGATCTTTCACTATAGTTTGATTTATTCTAATATATTTTTTTTTTGCTTTAAACTATTCAAACAATTTATTTTATTGTTTAAAGAATGTAGGCGAATTTTTGTTATTATTTATCGTATTCTAAGGCATTGGTATGGATCGGGGAAAACTATAAATCAAATCAATAGATTTTTGTATATACGATTGTTATTTTTTCGGCGGTGTATATGTAGTTTTTCAAGGTAGTTTCGTTTTTTACTCGTATACTCTCGTACATAAATTTACATATATTTTATGTCTGGATTATTATCTTGAATCTTTTATTCAATATATAACTTATAAATCTATAGTAATGCAAGATAAACATATTTTATTTAATAATTATATACTTTGTAAGTTATAGAGTAGGCAATATTCATGATAAAATAACATAGATTTTATATAAAGCAAATATAATATAATATATTCACGATTTTTTTTGTATATCGTGCTCGATCTTTTCATTGTTATTTTATATTTAAGATCGAAATATATTGATTTACAGATTCATTTAATGCGATAACAAATAAGTTTTATATAGCTATTGTATTAAATGAATTTGCAAACACGCACAAATAATTGAGTAAGTTTTGATTGGGTTTTGAAAATTGTGCTAAAAACTTTCTTAAAAAATTTAGCGGATATTGTTTGCTTGCTATACGTTTATTTAATTTAAACACAATTATACATATATAAATTGTGCTGTCACTGTTGTCATACAAAAGAAAAACAACTTACTAAACATTATACCGTGAAAGGTACTAATAATGTCTCTAAGTTCTAAGAAAAGTGTATGAATTTAAATTATTTGGAACTTGATCATTCAATTTGAGATGGTTGATAAGTTACATTCGTAACGACTTTTGAGAGCACCTAAAGTAGATTACTTGGTTGTTCTTTTTTCTTTGATTATTTTGTTTGAGATGTAGCAGGAATTCAGAAATTTTAATTTAGCATATGTATATTGGCGCGTTTCTCCTTCAGTGCAGCGCAGTTGTTTGACTTAAAAACGATGTTCAGAAATTGTTGCTGCAAAATCTTTTTAACCAGGAATGTTAAATCTACATATGTAAAACTAGATCAAGTGTTTTCTATCATAACGGCGACTATTTGGCTTTTAACTAAGAATTCTAGTATAATTTAAATTAAGCAACTAGGAGCGTTAGTTTTGCATCTTGATTCTGTTTCTTTTCGCAAACTAATTTTGTTAACAACTGTCAGGATTTTAATTAGAATTTATGCAATTTTCAGTTCGTTGTGAACTACAGTTTGAAAACTTCACCAGAAAAAAAATTTTGTTTTTCTTTAGAATTATATCTACCAAGATAGCTTAAACTTGTCTAAATAGGTTTGGCTTATCCTTGTTTAAAGTTTTTCCCCTTTTTTTATTCCACTTTTAAACCTCTAGTATACATTTCTTTTGTTCGAATTTTCTTATTTGTTGCAGTTTACTTAATCATGTTTTATATTTGTTGCGTTTATTTGTATTTTTCGTTACCTGGAACAACTTGTACAGTAAAGTACATACTTGTCCCCGTAACTACTTGTTTTTTAAAATAACAGTTTTTTTGCTTCTTTGAATTTTTAAGTTTCGTCAGAGGAGACTTTTGGTAGATTATTGATCACAAATTGTTTATTTTATTTTTAATTTAATATAATTATTGGTATTTTTCCAATGTTTTCTTCATTTTACCAAAAACAACTCTTATTATTCTTGTATTATTGGTTTGTTTCGTTTTTCTCTTAATACTTAAAAAGTTGTTTTTCGTGATGTATTAACCAAAATGTTGCTTTTCGTCCAAACGCCTTTTTAGTAAAACTTTCGTAGTTCGTGGCATCCCTTAAACGTTACGTAAATATGTTACATTTTGACGAAACTGATTTTGTTATTACCCTGGATAAATGTCGTTCGACTGTCTCAATCATACACAGAGCTATCTCAGAGGAATGTCAAAATCGTGTATCATTCTTTATTTAAGATTAAAATATAAAAATTTGTTTACAAAAACTACAGAATTGTATAAAAACAACATTTAACAAATATTAAAATTAATTACATATACAATATATAAAAATAAAATCTTTACATGTCGTATGCCTTTTCCGCGAGTTCGTACTCCAAAAACAACGTTAGTTTTTGACAAAGTACGTACAATTAATTGAAACAATATAAATTAAAGATGTATTATATTTCTATCTTCTCGGCCTTGAAATGTCCATTTAAGAAATATGTGTACCATATACCAATTCACGCCCTGTGGGTGGGGGCAACCATGTTTCGTAAATATTTCGAACGAAACATGAGATCCATAGAATACCACCACAGTATCCAGAGCTTGTCGTAGGAGGCGACTAAATCTGGTTGGATCGCTGGGCTGACGACCCGCATCCGTAGAAAACAATAACAGTTAAAAATGTCAACAAAAACAAAAAAATCGGATACCGCCTAAATAACAATGACCCCCCGCTTAAGTACCCGGATACGAGATTGAGGATCAGCACGTGGAACGTGCAGTCACTAAGAAAACCTGGCGCGTTGGACGGCCTTATCACATGTATGAAGGAGTATCGGCTGGAACTTGTAGCGCTCCAAGAAACTCGATGGCCTAAAAGTGGAGTCCATGTGTCCCAAGGCTATACGTTGCTACACAGTGGAGATGACCTCGGAAATCTTGGAGTTGGCTTTCTCATTGGGCCGCAGGTAAAAAAGGCTGTGTTGGACTTCCAAGCAGTCGATAATCGAATGTGTAAGCTTCGCTTGCACATGAGATTAGCCAACCTGTCAATTGTATGTGTACATGCGCCCACTGATGTAAGCCAACCCCAAGATAAAGACTCATTTTACAATAATTTGGATAATCTGATGGGCTCTATACCTGAGCACGATATCAGATTGGTGATTGGTGACTTTAATGCTAGAGCTGGCCGAAATCAGACCGACTTATGTAACAACATAGGTCCGTACTCCCGACACGAAACTGCGACCGAAAATGGGGAAAGAATGATGTACTTTGCGATCGCACATGATCTCCAAGTGGCAAGTACATTCTTTCCCCACAAAAACATCCATTTGGAAACCTGGACACACCCACGTAAAACATCCCGAAGCCAAATTGACCATGTGTTGATTTCAAAAGACCGGGCTCGGGTTGTTCAAGACGTGAGATCGTATCGGTCGTCAACAAAATTCGTAGGCAGTGACCATTTTATGGTTGCTGCAAAGCTGCGATGGAAATTTACGTACAAGTCAAGGAGGACAGGAGAATATAAAACGCGATTCTCCTGTGAAGGTCTGATAAATGAAGAAACGCAACGAAAATATCAAGATCTTGTCAGCAATAGCATTTTAGGATCCAACTACCAATCTGATGATGTGAACAGTGTCTGGGAAGTATTGAAAACCTCGGTTGTCGATGCTGCCCAGCACACTCTCGGTATAGTGAAAACTACGCCCAAAAATGATTGGTTTGATGAGGAGTGTCGTCTTGCTGTTGAGCAACGCAATATAGCCCACAATGAAGCGCAGACTCGGTTTACAATTGCAAGGAAAAACAAGGCAGTTCTTGCTAGGAGGACAGCTAAACGCATTTGTAGACAGAAGAAGCGCGAATGGTGGAAGGCCAAGGTCTTAAGAGTACAACAACTCAGCAATGAGCACAACTCGCGTGGTTTCTTTAAAGGAATCACCGAATTGCACCATACCTTAAGATCTCGGTCAACTGCCATTCGGGACCAGGATGGAAACCTCTGTGTTAACGTCGATGCGGTACTCGATACATGGCGTGAACATTTTTCTGATCTACTTAATGTTCCACATGTATCACAAGCTGTATTTGAATACTCTCAAATACAGACCGCGGAGATGTTCATTGAGGATCCATCCTATGAGGAATTCACAATGGCCATGCAGAGATTAAAGAAAAATCGTTCACCAGGGGTTGATTGCATTAATTCAGAGCTCTTGATATTCGGAGGGCTAACTTTGTGGAACTGTCTTTTCGACCTTGTTCGATTGGTATGGCGAAATGAAGTTATGCCTGATGAATGGAAAGTGGCCGCGTTATGCCCAATATTCAAAAAGGGTGATCGCATGAAATGCGAGAACTATCGCGGTATAGCTCTCCTTTGCACAGCATACAAGTTACTGTCATACATTATCTTGGGAAGAATTACTCCTCTAGCGGAGGAAATTGTCGGTGACTACCAAGGAGGATTCCGTCCAAATCGGTCAGTCAATGATCAAGTTTTTTCGCTACGGATGATTCTTTCCAAGTACTACGAAACATCTCGCGATGTACACCAGGTATTCCTAGATTTCAAGCAAGCCTATGACTCGATCAATCGAGAGAGGCTATGGTATGCGCTTGAATATTTAGGAATACCAAAAAAATATGTACATCTCTGTAAAATGACAGTAACGCAGTCACAATGCTGTGTTAAAGTTGAGAACAGGCTATCGAGAACTTTTGCAATCAATTCCGGTGTTCGACAAGGAGATGCGCTGTCCCCGATACTTTTTAATCTCATGTTGGAATACATCCTTCGTAAAAGTGAAACACCTCAGGACAATATCTTATTCCGACAATCCAATCAACTTCTTGCTTATGCAGATGATATCTGTGTGATTGGATTAAATGGCAACGGAGTGAAAGAGATACTTGATCCACTGGAACAGTGTTCAGCTTCCATTGGTCTCAAAATCAACGAGTCAAAAACCAAATATCTAATCTCGGGTTTTAGAGACCAAGACGCAATTGATTTCAGTAGTGGAAACCACACGTTTGAAGGAGTGATGAGATTCAAGTATCTTGGATCTCTCATCACTCACGATAATAGTGTGGGCGAGGATATCAAGGTCCGCCTTGCCGCTGGCAATCGGGCTTTGTATCCTCTACGTCCACTGCTGAAATCAAAATATCTTGCAAATACGGATAAGCTGAAACTGTACAGAGTGTTGATCAGACCCGTTGTCATGTATGGATGTGAGAGTTGGACCTTGACGGATGAGTACGAAAGATGGCTTCTAACATTCGAGAGAAGAATCATGCGTGTGATATATGGTCCAAAACGCGACGTCGATGGCACTTACCGAGTTCTTTTCAATCACGAGATCAGGAATTTAATGCAAATTCCTGATATCGTGCATGAAATCAAAGGACAGCGAATACGCTGGCTCGGTCACGTTCTGCGTGCTGATCCGAACCGAATGATACAGCGATCTTTGAAGGGAGAGCCGCCTTTCGGCGAAGAGGTCGCTGTCGGCGACGATGGCTCCACGGCGTGGAGAGCGATCTGGCATCTTCCAACTGCTTGCAACAGTATGAAGATCTGGCTCGTGATCGAAACCGTTGGAGTCAGATTGTTGACACGGTACGGGCCAATAATGGCCTGTAAAAACCGCAAAAAAAAAAAAAAAAAAAAAAAATACCAATTCAAAAATTATTACACCAGAATTAAAGCGAAGAGTATTGCACAATTTCAACTTTTGGATTCCATCCTTTATATTCCATATAATTATGATTAATGTTGCTTTATTAATGATAATGATTAATATGGCATCCATCAAAAGTGCATTTCTCTATTGACATGATAACGGTCATAGAAAAATTTATTAAACAGCTACGCTTCCGTATAAATCAACCTTAAACACGTAAGAGATTTTGGGAAAATGACCATATCCTGTTTAAGTGATTGGTGACTATTTACGTTTTGTAGATATGTACATATATTAAATGTTCTTAAATATCAAGTTAAATAAATATCAATATTAAATTATTTTATTATTTAAATATTTTAAACAAAGTGTCATAATAATTTTTTTGTAATTATGAAATCATTCGAAAAGAAAATTGTACAGTATTTTGTTTTTGTTAAATAAATATCACTGTTAACTGTTTCACATTTATTTCCATGTTAGTGTAGCTTTATCTGTCTGTGACCTCGCGACTCTTCAAATTTGATAGACACAGTAATTTAATCATTTATGAATTGCAAACAAATAAAGTAATGAGCAAATACAAACATTTGTTATCATGTGATAAATTCATTAGCACAATTCACGTGGTTGTCATTTTATTACCTTCAAACATTTTTATACTTATAACTACATAAGTTTACTTACTCAATACAAAAACACTTTTAAAATGAGAACACGATTTTGAACAAATATGTACAGACTATAACACTAACGTAATTTGAATTGAAATCGGGCGTACTGAAAACTTCCGAGCTTATTGTTTTTATTAACTATATTGTTCTCGTTTCGTTTAAAGATGGATTGTATTTCTTTCAAACCTGTAACGAAACCAAACAAAAAAACAAGATTTGAAAAACTTTAACCTTGATCGCATCGAAGGTGAAAAAAATGTGTATAAATTATTTGTACATTTCACATTTATACTTAAATAAAAATAATATTCTTAGTTAAATCAAAACTTAAAAATATAAATTCAAAATTATACAATTTTCGCATCGATAAAAACGAGATACAATTTATATTAAATAAACGTTCGTAAATATGTATATGTACTCTTATTTATAAAATATAATTACCATACAGATAAATACAAATATGGTAATTTTTAAGTTTCGTACGTGTATTTAGTACACAGAAGTTCAATGTCCTCTATCTTATAGTTATTTCGTTAATAACAAAAGGCTATAATTTACTGAAAATTTTGGAAAGAAAATTATGTTTTATTTTTGTGAGATTTTAAACATGGTTGTTACTTTACTGTTTTCATACTTTCATTTTAATGTAGCATTCACTCTACAATACGACAGTTAAAGTTTTAAATATATGTTCATTTTCTTATAAATACACCAAGAAAAATACCAACGTTTATATCGTTCATGAACTCGATGGAATGAAGAATTTAGTGTCACAATAAAAGTTAAACGCAGGTGGGATACCAATGCATATTTTTTACTTATTTGTTTCATGAATGTACATACGAGTACAATTTACAAAAAAATATAAAAACTGGAGGTTTTTGAACTTCATGTATACAATTCAGAATATTTTAAACATTTGCCAAAATAGAGAGTTACAATTAACAGATGTAGACATTTTGTATTATACAATAATCACTATTAACAAATAGTGTTATAAAAATGTCTAAAAATATATTTTTACATTAGTTTTGGTGTTTTATATATATATATATATATATATATATATATATATATATATATATATATATATATATATATATATATATATGTATATCATATATATAGTTTTGATTATGTTTATTTTCGTATCATTTAAAAAAAATTAATTACAAAAGATCGAGGATCAATTAATGTTTGCTCTCGCATAAAAATTCATAATATCTTGTTTAAATTTAAATTCATTTGACTTTGGCTGTCGAAATAAAAGCAAAAAAAATTGTTTTCAATATATTGTGTTTGTATACGATGGATTAGATTAGAAGTTGGTTGTACTCATGACATGAGACTAAATATATTAACGTTCCAAATAGGGTATATCAGACGACACATTGTAACTATATTAGAAACAACATAATTTTGTGACATTGTAGTAGTTGGTATAATGCCTGTATTTTTGACATTTCAAATTGAGATATTTATGATAAATCGAAATGTTGTTGCGGCTTAAATGACAGACAGTCGGAACGAGTGATGAATTTATGTGCGTATATAAATTTCACTTGGATATATGTAAGATAAAAATATACATTTTATTTGACATATGAGGAAAATAATAGACGAAAATAAATTTATTGATAGAAATGAAAATATGCTTGTAGTATGGATCAATATTTAGAAATTCTCTAAATGCCATAAAACTGACACTAATAATATATTTAGTGTCAAATATTTGTTTGGTTTTCCTGTTAATTTATTGAGATTTCTTTTTAAGAAAAGTCAAGTTGTTCGTTAGTTTAATCGTACTAGCATATTTTAGTTTGAATGATATTGACTTTCATCTGAGAAGTGTGAATTAATTTAATTAACTGTTATGAATATATGTATTCAAATTTTTATTTATTAATTAAGCTATTTACGAGCTGCAAGCTCTTTGATGTCCTCATACATGTTAAATTATAATACTTAGGTTGCTTGGCAAAACTGATAACCGAAATTTCAAAAACTCCCGAAAAGAAATGACTTCGTCAGTTTGTTATTGGATTCTTCAATATTATAACCAACAAAATTATGAAATTACAACTTTACAGTTGTAACGTTAATCGAGATAAATTTATTTCTTTAGAAGAAAGTCTTGCAAATTCGCGTCGGTAATGAAGACCTTTGATTTTACATTAGTTGGTTTGATTTTTGACAGCTTTTGTAATAATATTGCCAATCACCAATCTGACGTCGTGCTCAGGTATAGAACCAATCAAATAACTGAAATTGTTGGATAGTGAGTTTATATGGGGTGGCTTACTTTCGCTTTTTTGTTTGTTAACGTCATGAGTGAATAAATATATTTGATTATGGACTACTTATAGATGCAAAACTAAGGATTATAGGTACAAACATAAATATATTTAAATAAACACGTTCGTTTATGTTTAGAAATGTAAGCCGGCGATATTGTTAATTTATTTTCAGTTCTTCGAAATGTTCAAATAGATTAATTGGTCTTAAACCATTCATGATAATGCTGAATGGCTTTGTTCCAATATAAGTCTTAACGCAAATGGAAAACCAGTTACCTGGATATATCAAAAGCACGTATCTAATCCTGCTGATGTATCTAACCAGTTACCTGGATATATCAAAAGCATGTATCTAATCATGAGCCGCATTAAGTATTTATAAGAATACAAATAGCAAACCCGCTTACCGATTGGCTAATAAATATTTTATTTCTTTGAAGTGTTTTAACTGAAGTTTAATAAACATATATTTTGATTTAAGATTTGTATACTCTATACCTGATTAAGCTTTATTTGGGTTATATCAGTTTCCCATGCGAGAGGAATAAAATCCATCGCGGTTTGATCGCTAAAACCATAAATAACCTATCTACTATTGAATTGATTGATTTTAAGACCGGTGAAACCTGATTATTATTCCTGCGAATCAAGTGCATATAGTAGTACACTCAATTGGCAGTTTTAGATGTTTCACTACTGTAATAATATTTAATAAATAAGCTGTTCTCACGTTATGTTAAAACAAATAAAGAATAATCAGGGTTTTCGAATCGACTTCAGAATGAGCATAACATAGCGTATCTTAAATGAACTGTTACTAAAGACGTGTTTGAATCCGGCAAATATATGGTGTGTTTTTATTACAATCTGCTTTATTCTAGCCCATAACATTGACTTTCCAGATTGATTAATCTGTAAAGGCATGTCTGATTGTCTGAAATCCAGGAAGTATATGCTGGATATATTACATATTATTATAGTACTGTAAAATAAAAATCCGTTGTGAAAAGGCTGGAACTGACTGATTTACACGAAATTATTAAGAAGAGTGATTTTGTGATCACAAAATAATATGACAGGTTTTTGTATGCTGTGGAAATAGCGAGCTGTTTACACACTTTAGGCGATATCCATTTTTAAAAATATGACATAACGATCCATTTAAAAATATGACATAACGATCGAGCGAACTCTTCCAAATATCAAAGATCTTGGAATTAATGCAATCAGTAACAGATTTTCTTTAAGTTATGCCTTCAATTAGCAAGAACTTAAGAAATGCATGTTGTTATAGGACGGATTTGTAATAAACATATCTAAAACACGTTTTCAATATACACGTTTACAATATACAATACAGTACTTTACAATATATGTACAAACATTAAGTATGTATGTATGACGAATATATATATATATATATATATATATATATATATATATATATATATATATATATATATATATATATATATATTAAGTATATATAAGTTCAAATACACACGGCATGAATTGATTATGGTCCCGAATGGTATTCGAGACCGATGTTTTTATGTCGGTTATCCGCTTTGCTTAATTGCTGTAATTGAAAGACCTCAGCTACCCACTCCAACAAAATAAATTAGTTAGGGTACCTAGCTAATTTGGCAAGAAAAATTTCAATCTTATACAGTCTGCTTCTTCCTCAAAGTTATAATTCGTTGCACAACAATGTAACACGAAACTAATCTTTAGGGTTTTTCGTTAGTCACTTGTTAATTTTTTCAAAGTCTAATATCCAATTTTGCTTTTTAGGTTATTTATTCTTAAAATATATAATAAGTTCATGTTTAATAAATTCATATTTAGAATAACGCCAACAAATGTACGATATTAATATACAAATTAATGGTAAAATACAAAAAATAAATATCTTCAATTTATATTTGCATAATCGATAATTTTTCCATCACGTCGCCTCATACCAGATACACAAACCAGCTGTTAGTCTCATTTCACATTAAAATTGCGTGTTGTATGTTGACTTAGTGTTTTTTTCAATTTTATTACTCAAAAACAACTTTCAATATAAAAGTATTTATATACATGTACTTTACATACGAGTAAACACATACGTTATATATATATGTATATATATATATATATATATATATATATATATATATATATATATATATATATATATATATATATACATACATATACATACATATGTATATACAGAGCTGTTATTACGTTACAATTGTTAATTAAACGATACTCAATTAAAAATTCCATTAAAACCCAATTTTTGTTGTTATATAATTAAATTAAAATATTTTTGTTTTGAATTTCCAATTAAATGGTAATTATATAAAACAATAAAATAATAATAATAATTAAACACAGTAACAAACCTAACAACAATTTCAATTTGTTAAAAGATTATAAGTTTATCATAAATAATAATTTATTATATCTGTCACTTATGTACATATATATAATTAAAACTAATTAATATCAATATCTTAAGGATATGATGATGATAAGATAAGGTTTTCCATTCGCATGATGATAGTATTATAATATATCATAAATTTTAGCTTTAATTTTTAAAAGTAGTTTTTTCAAATTGAAGGGGCGTAAGAAGTTTAAATCTTCTTTAAAAAATAATGAGAACATATAAGTACGTATATATCGACGATTAAATTTTTACTATCACTCTGTCCCAATTTAATATTTATATACGCAATATAAAATGAAAAAAATATCCATCGATCATGATCATCTAAAGTCGCCATATCAAAACACGCAACAAATAAAATCCACATCCGAATATTAATTTAAAATGACATAAATAAATTAAAAAGTTCGCACGAATAAAAAAAAATCTATCTCGAGCTATTTGGAAAAATCGTAATGTAATAAAACACAGAACCAAGTTTTTTCACTGATTTTAAATTTAATTAATATTATATTTTTTGCAAGAATTTTTGCGTTTTTTTTATGCTTCTCTTGTTGGCAAATGTTCAAAATTTGTAACAAAAATAAACAAAAAAATTTTTTTGTTTTGATGAAATATTTGACCTTTTTGTTTAAATTTTTTCGAACAAGAACGTATCGAAGAAACTTGTATGATCAACACATAACACTTGCCATACTTCCGCTTTGACGGTACCATTTAGTCTTTATTACGTTTCGAAAATATTTTGTCTTACTCGTGCATATTTGAACAAGTACAAAAATACTTAATATTTAGAGCCACATTTTAGAAATCGTCGAGCATTCAATACTTCCTTGATCGTAGTCACAGTATGGATAGTAAAACGACAGTAATGAATTATTTATAAAAATGAACTATACATTTTTCTATGCCATGACGTAAATTAATAGATGAAACGATTTTTTTTAAAGCATAAATATTTTCTTTTTAGGTTATGATATATTGAACGAATATTATATATTGAATGAGTTGCATATATAAATCAAGACCATGTAATGATTCAGCACAGTTAAACATTTTCAAATTAAATACTATATTGATTAATTGTCGCCGGTTGTGACTTAATAGTTAAGAGAGTTCCTCATTACACCGCGGTCTCGAGGTCGATTCTCGCCGTTGACCCAAATTAACATGCCATCGGATGACACAAAAATGCGATTGTGTGTAAAAACATTCGCTGGGTTGACCACCTACAATGTGCACCAATCGTTAAAATGGATCGTAGATCTCAGTTGAGACGTGGTAAGGGCCGTTTGCGGCATCTATGCCATAGATTAATGTTTTATTGATTAATTACAATACCAGAAACAAGACTTTAAAATTTACATAAAACTAAGTTAATCCAAATTATTGAATAATATACGGTGGTTTGTTTAAATCACTTCATATAATTATCGCACATATATAGCAGTATATCGGTGTTCATCAGTTTTCAACGGGGTTTTCGAAATAACCAAGAACTATAATTTCAACAAATAATTATTTAATAAACTTGTTTTTTGAAAATTATAGTAAATTTTATTATACGACTACTGGTGAGATAACGAATGAGTTACAAGATTAAAAATGCGAAAGAAAGAGTTAATATAGTAAAGTGGTGAAACTAATCAAGTATAAATTTGGTCTTATAAAGAAATAAATTTATATTGATCGATAATTGCACGTTCAATATAAATTAAACCATCAATTAAAAGTGAGACTCTTATTCAAATGTTATGGTGCTAAACAATGCTTTCTCTGTCATTGAATCATACTTCATTGAAACAATTTCTTCATTACACACTAAAACTGTGAATCACAATGTTTTTTACAATCTTTGTAAAACCGATTGGAACTATTTTACGCTAATGTCATCGTCACTAACATTTCCGTTAGGCATGTTGTTCAACATATAATTCAAAGTTGGTTATTTTTCTGATCATAGAAAGCTTTTTCATATTATTCTAGCTTTCAAACACAGTGATATATCTTTCTTTCCAACAAAGTTCATTCTTTCCAAAAAAGTATGGCGTTAACGTGGTATTGACAAGATATTGGATTACTGACTGATAGTAAATTAGGTACAAATAATTTAAATTCAAAAAGAATATAATTGATTTATCTGAGATTACTAACTATTAATTATTGATTTCGTATCAAATTATAATCGTGTTTGGCATATAACGTCGTAGCAATATAATAACGATTTGCAAGCTACAATTAACTAATATTTTAACTTTAGGTTATTAAAAGACGTATAAGTTTTAACCTACTATTATTAAAAAAGAAAACCATTCAAAAGTATTTTACTTTGAAATATTAACTATTGGCTTTATTACATGTGTGTAAACGGACCAAGTTTGACCTTACTATAACTTTAATTCTGTATAAAACAGGGTAGACCAGATTTTCATATCTGGATAAAATGCTTGAATGAATTCGAATACTATTATAAAACAAAATTGAATGGTAATTGATAATTTCTATCTATTGGGTACGGAGTGATTGATGAGTGTTGTGTCGATCTTCACACCGAGTGGACGCGTTATTACCGCTCGGTGTTTATACTAATTAAATAAAATAAATGCGTTTGGTGTGTGTAAGTGTGGTATCAAATCTGATGGCAGATGAGTATCGTTATTATATTATATTATATCATTATTTTACTTTATATTATATTATATTTTATTAATTTTTATATTATATTCAGTTTGGTTCTTGTTTCACTTTTGTATGTATTATAATATATATCTTATGTGTGTCTGTATCTTATATACATCATATTAATATCACAATATTCTGGTCAAAGCGATGGCATGTGACGTGTATTTCGTTTCATTAGCTTATCCCATAACTCGTTCTTCATATAAATCTAACTAAATAAACGTTATATATTTCCCTTTCCTTAAGACGGTTTTCATATTTTGTTTTATGTGCATATCAAGGAATACAGTAGAAGGAATTTTAGAGATTTATAAATTTTAACGCGATCACTGCCATTGTGTGATCGTTGTATTGGCAATTATATATATATATATATATATATATATATATATATATATATATATATATATATATAAATATATATATATATATATATATATATATATATATATATATATATATATATATATATATATATATATATATATATATATATATTGTGAATTTACAAATTAATTCGAAAACTTGACTTGCAAAAATACGATTGTGTAGTGTAAAGAACTATGATGTGGCTTGCTTGATTGACGGCTAAAGCTATAGGGGGCGCCAATTAACGTGCCGTTGGACGAAGTCTCGTTTTTGAATTGTATGGCAATCTTTGATTGTATATTCATTCTGTAATGTTGTAGTTCGCGCTTAAGTCCAGGTTCGGATGTAATGACGTCATTGATAAGATGTTTTATTGACAAGATCAAATCCATTTCATTAGGCATATGCGATAGAACTTTATGTGTGGCATTCTGTTTTGTATATATATAGTTAGTCTTTGTTGTAACAGTACTAGCGAATTACAGATATTTGTGAATCGAAATGTTTTCTAGATTTTTCTCGTTATATACAGTTTTACTTCCAATATATGTGAAATTACATTCTTTTTACGTAACAAGTTGTAAATATACGTACCTGTGTGAATTCATTACACTACGCAGTGGAATATATTACATCCATTGTAATTTTACACTATTCAGTTGTAAAGAACGAACATTAGGCTTAATTCTCCATATTTCTATGAAAAATAATTTTGGTGCATCTTTTTGGAGTAAATTTTCATATTTATCGTAAATCTAAGCAAAAATGGACACAAAATTACATTTATTTTAATATTAATTTTACGACTATTAATTTCTATTTTTTAGAGTGTATATATATATATATATATATATATATATATATATGTATATATATATATATATATATATATATATATATATATATATATATATATATATATATTATATATATATTATATATATACATATATATATATATATATATATATATATATATATATATATATATATATATATATATATATATATATATATAGCTATATACATATATATATATATATATATATATATATATATATATATATATATATATATATATATATATATACATATATATATATATATATAAATATATATATATATATAAATATATATATATATATATATATATATATATATATATATATATATATATATATATATATATATATATATATATATATACAGTGAAATCCCGTTATAACAAACCTCGTTTATAAAAAACTTCGGGTTATTACAAACTTTTCCAGCAGTCCCATGTAATTAAATACAGAAATGCATGGAAAATACATTGGATTTAACAAACTTCGGTTATAACACTATTACAAACCATTTATTATATTTTTTAATACATTTCAATACAAAAATAATCGGCTATAACAAACTGTTGCAATCACAATTGGCAATATATCCTATTAACACAAACATAATAATTTTTTTTTATATTATATTTCACCGTATATATATACTAAAAATATATTCGTTAATTAACTGTTAAGTCAATATTTAAATAAGTGTGTGTCTTTATATGAAGTTAATAGAAACCATTATATCAATGTTAGTTTTGTGTTAAAATTTATCAAGGTATGTTGATGCAATTTTCCTTCACGGGTTAGATTTTTAATCATTTTATTTCATTAATTTAGATGTCTCGTAAACTAAAACGGACAGCTATTTCGCTTGGAAATAAGCTAACAATTTTAAAATTAACTGACGAAAAAAAATTGAGCTATGACCAGATTGGCGTACAATTCGAAATATCAAAATCAACAATTGCGGGAATCGTTCGAAACCGTGAAAAATATGAAAAAGCAGAAAATGAAAGCGGCAAACGGAAAAAAATTCGGACCGGGGATTATCCAGAGTTAGAAAAAGCAGTTTTAATTTGGCTCAAATCGATGAGACACGCTGGAGTGAACATCAGTGGTACACTTTTTAAACAAAAAGCACAGATTTTCACGCCAGTGACGGATGGTTGGACCGTTTCAAGAAAAGAACCGGAATTATTTTTCGTAATGTAGTTGGTGAAAGCTCTTCAGTGCCTTCAGAAATTCATAATGACTGGCTTACAAATAAATTACCCCGTATATTGGAGAGATACGAACACCGCGATGTGTTTAATCTGGATGAGACATCCTTATTTTTTAAACTCATGCCAAATAAAACATTATCGTTTAAAAATGAATCATGCAGCGGTGGAAAATTAAGCAACGAACGAGTGACGATTCTCCTAGGGGCCAATTCGGATGGTTCGGAAAAATTGCCTGTTTTAGTAATTGGCAAATCGGCCAAACCACGCGTTTTTAAAAATGTGAAAACTCTTCCTGTGATGTATTCCTCAAATAAAAAGGCGTGGACGATTGCTTCAGAATGGGAGAAATATATTAAACTATTAGAGCATAAATTCAAAAAGGAGAATAGGCACGTAGTATTTGTGATAGATAATGCACCACCTCATTTACCTATAGAAAATTTACAAAATATTGAGATTGTGTACTTACCACCAAACACAACCGCATTATCTCAACCCATGGATCAAGGGGTAATTAAAAATTTTAAGTTGTTCTACCGTGAATTGGTAGTAAAAGAAATAATTTATCGTCTAGAGCAAAATCCGCAATTAACTGCTGCCAATATTAACATCAATTTATTGGATGCAATACATTTTGTGACAAAGGCATGGGGACGAGTAAAGCCGGAAACAATTGCAAATTGCTTTAAAAAAGCAAGATTTTACCTATCTACAGAGGTAGAACAATGTAGCTCCGATTTGAATTTTAATAGTGAGGAAACTGCACTTCAAATGCTTTGGTCAAATTCAGCAATTATAAATCTAACAAACAATGTTGATTTCGATGATTTTGTTAACGTAGATTGTCAAACCAATGTGTGCGACCAGTTAAATGACGATGATATTGTTGATATGGTGCAAAATGAACCAACTTTGTTATCGGATTCTGATCAAGATGACGAAATTTCTAATAATACCGGAGAGGTGATTTCTCAAACAGAAGTGCAGACCGCATTAAAAACTGTTAGGGTGTTTTTAAGTGCACATGCCAATATGGAGGATGAGATTAATAAAATTCATTTCACAGAGAATTTTATAGATTCTCTAATTTACAAAACATTGAAACAAACGAAATTTACCTCTTATTTTAAGAAAAATTAGTATTTAGCATTTGAATACAATGATATCTTTACTTTTTATATTACTTAAACTATACTCAAAGTATAGATACTTAGTTTGTAGAAGAAATTTAGTTAATTGTTAACTACATACATATTCAAATATTTTATATTACATGCTTTATATACATATTATATATGTATATATTTAAACGAACATGAATTTGAAATATGTTATATTGAAATATATGTACATGTAAACCTTATAACAAATTTTTCTTAGTCATTCCATTTCGAAAATTTTAAATCTCCGCTTATAAGCATCAAAGTTTGTTATAACCGAAGTTATGCGTGTAACAAACATATGCTTATAACAAACTAGAACGACGGTCCCTTCGGTGTTTGTTATATCGGGATTTCACTATATATATATATGTATATATATATATATATATATATATATATATATATATATATATATATATATATATATATATATATATGTATATATATATATATATATATATATATATATATATATAAATATATATATATATATATATATATATATATATATATGTATATATATATATATATATATATATATATATATTGTATGTTGTATTGTGTGTGTGTGTGTTTTTTATATATATCATTGCAGTTTTGATGTGTGAAAGTAAAATATACACACAATACAGTGTACATTTCAACTTCTCCTATCATATCATATCATTGGGTACGAAGTGATTGATTGTTAAATTTGTAACATTGTAATATGGTGTTGAAACTAAATTCTCAAGTTTGGTAATACGGTTAATTTCCCCAACCCCATATTCTTTAGTTATTATCTTTTAATAATCTTCGTTTTTATTCATATTTTATTTTTTATTTCCTTATTTTAATTAGTTAAACGTTTCAAAATGTTACAAAACCATAAACAGAAACTTTTAAATATAATAAGTCTTGCTTTATTTATATAGTCAATTTACGTATTTACAGCGTTTATTTGGATTGCGATGAATTTGCAAAAAAAAAATTAATGGTTTTGCAATTAATAGTATGTGATTGTTTTGGCAAAAAATTAAATTTTGGGTTTAATAAACAGGGTGATACGAATGTCCTCTTTATACTTAGGCACACGTTTATAATAAATTACTGTGGAAAAATTATTTAAATTGTAAGCAACTAACAATGTATTACATGTACATAAATGTTTTTGCGGTGTTATGATTTCATGTATTATAATAAAAACATTAAAGTAAAGTAAAAATCACATCCTTATCCAAAGTATAAAAATGTCTAAAACTCGACAAAATATTTGTGCGTTTGTGATGTTCCTTATGATTTAAAAGACGTGATTTACAACACCATAAGATAAACAACCCACCATAAAGCCGAATACTAATTAAAGCACAGAGAGGGATTTTTATTGTTTTTGTCATTCAGTGTATTGTTGAATTTTTATATTTTTTCTACATTCACGCGAAAATAACATGACGTAAATGTGTACCTACTATAATACAATATTATTACCGTTTGTTATATGTATATTCGCGCACAATATTTTAACTACGTATGGATCGTTTTCTGGTTGCGGTTTTTCACGTAGTGAGTACGTGTTGAATTTTTCTTACTTGAATGCGGGAAACAATTAATTTAAAGCGATATTACAGCATAAGAAGAATACAATCTATGTATAAATAAACTGGGTCGCTGACAATTACTTTATGATATTGAAGTTTCTTTTGCATATATTTATTCTAAATCGCTTGACAATTCCATTAAATTTATATTATGTTCTTATTAATATAGCACTTCAATTGGAAAACGATATAGGGCAATACTGAATACTTTGAATAGAGCTTTTGATATATGACTACGGGTTTATATTGTAATAAATCCACTTTAGTTTCTGTGGTATTGGTTTATTTTCTGCTTTTACTTGTAATTATCAATGCCGATATATATATATATATATATATATATATATATATATATATATATATATATATATATATATATATATGTATATATATATATATTTATATATATATATATATATATATATATATATATATATATATATATATATATATATATATATATCTATATATATATATATATATATATATATATATATATATATATATATATATATATATATATATATATATATATATATATATATCTTGTTTGTATATATTTAGGGTAATACATAAACAAATAAATTTGGTATGGTGAAATTATTTATATTCCTTTATAAAATCAAAATTATTTTTTAAAATTAAATTTTTTGTTTTAAGTGATGTAATACTGTTTAAACAATCAAAAGAAATCCCACATAATCAAATATGTATTAATATACTGGCGTAATTTATTTTATTTTGGCTATAGATCTAAACCCTCTTTACAAGATTTTGTAACGTGTAAAATATCAAGAATGAGGAGATCATACCACATTGGAGCTAACATAAGCAAAACAAGATTGAAAATGTTTGTAAAAGAAATAATTTCTGAAAACCCAAAAACTAATATTCAACTAATGTTCTTAATTGTTTAATAACGATTATGAAGCTAATCAAAGGATGCAATATGCTTAACCAACTAATCGTTTTTAATTGAATCATTGGTACAACATGAGTTAACAATATTAGAAATCGATTCGTTAATATTAAAATTTGTTAACAAAACCGATGCTGCTGAAATGGAATTATATCTTAAGAGTTCGAAATGCCGATATTCTAGAAATCATAATTTTCCAAATATATAAACTTAAGTAACTATTAACAAATCGCGAAAGCTGTTTACATATTAGCTGTGGTGGACTACAAAATTATTGACTACAAAATTACAGAAAAATGTGAAACTGCCTTTAACTCACAATCTGGTCAAAATCAAAATAGAGGTTGAAAAAAACTGCAAGACAGTGTACTATCTCACGAGAACACAAAAAAATACCAAACTATGTGGCCGGGAAATTCGATAAGTTATAAACCAGTAAACCATTATGAGTTTGGAAGAATTATAGGCAGAATAAAAAAATTGGTCAAAATACTAAAATGGTTTCTTAAAATAATTTTTGTTTGTCCGCACATAGTCTAAGTTTCTTTGGAATGGTAATTTTATTATAATCGAGCTGCTGAGTAAATACGACCTATTTTTAAATAACCACATTCAACGAAATCGTGCTTCACAGAAATACAAAATTATTTATTGAATAAATTATGAAAATCATTTGTATACAGAAACAATTAATATACTTTGCAATTATTATCGATGTCATTCCTGATTACTTATTCTGAGATTAAGAAGAAATTACGATGTTCATTGGGTATTTAAACATTTGTGATAGTTCAAAATATAACAATCAAGGTCGTGTTATTGGAATTGATACATTTTTAATTGAAAAATGTGAATGAAGAAGTTGCTACCAGAATTCATCAAATATTGTCAACAACTTCTTCGTTCACCATTAAATTTCTTTAATTGGATATGTCATTAAATGTTAATCTTGAGCTCTTCTTACTAAACCTAAATTCAATCAAATAAAATTTGATATTTTTAGTTCAAAAATATTCCTTATATTAGAATTTTTATTTTTTATATTATAAATATATTTCGGCAATCAAGTTGCCATCAGTATTTTTCATGAACTAAAAAATAAATTTTATTTCCATGCCTTTTTCCAGAGTAAAGTGTTTTTATTTTCAAGGTATAATATTTTGTGACGTATTTTTCAAAACTAGTTCGTAAAGTTAAATACGTCACAAAATATTATACCTTGAAAATAAAAACACTCTACCCTGGAAAAAGTATAAAACGGCATGGAAATAAAATTTATTTTTTAGTTCATGATAAATACTGAAGATGGCAACTTGATTGCCGAAATATATTTATAATATAAAAAAAAAAAAATTCCACTATAAGGAATATTTTTGAACTAAAAATATCAAATTTTATTTGACTGAATTTAAAAGTGGAATAAGTTACACATAAGAGAAATTCTTAATATGAATTTCAACAATTTATTCCTAAATGGTTTTTCTAGCTGTCGTGATCATCTTCACAATCTTATTGAAGTTGCTTCGGCTGAATATTGTACGGAGTAGTAGAATTTGTTGCAACAAACAAACAAAAATTCCTTTAAACAATATTAGAAAATATTCTAATTAAAGACATTCCCGGTTTATTTTTAAATTTTGGTTATTAGTATTAAGAATATTTTTAAGTTTTTCTGCATTTTTTCTTTAAGCTGAAAAAGATTTCAGTGTTCTTAAGCTTAAGTTTGTTTTATTTTATTGTTATGGGGGTCTCATTTAAATAATTTTGCTGAGCGGCTCTGCTAGTTCTTACATATAAGTCCGTTATACACAAACTAACCCATATCTAATTAATATTTTAAAATTATCATATTTTATATTACGGCAAACATACTAAATTATCTATGTATTGTCAGCTGTGTATTTTAACCTGATTGACAACAAATATCCAAAAAATATCATTAATGCGAATCAGTTTATTTTATCATTTCTATCTTGCCAATCAAAAATTCAATTATAATCATGATAAATATTTTTGCATTGTAACGTAAACCACTTAACGATCATACTAATTACTACTAATGTTCAAGCTTCTTGGATTCGCAATGTATTATTCTTGTTCGTACATACCGAAATAAATAATAAAAAATGAAACTGCCAAGGTTTTTCTTATATCTTTCATTTATCTTTTCGCTGCTACTGGTACTCACTACTACTACTATACAAGTGATTTGAAAAAATAATAAATGTAAAACCATTAACGTCATTAAATTTTCGAATTAAACAAGTTTAGTTCCTCCCTAAATAAAGTTGAGAATATATGTATATATATATATATATATATATATATATATATATATATATATATATATATACATATATTTATATATATATATATATATATATATATATATATATATATATATATATATATATATATATATATATATATATATATATATATATACATATGTTTATGTATAAGCAGTTTTAGAAGTTAAACATTCTTTTATGACATCAAAACCAAAAAATTTGTTTTCACATATTATTATAAGAATTCTAATACGTAAATATTTCTATGTACTTATGAATACGCTCACCATGAAAACAAAACTTTTTTAAGCATAAATATAATAATTAAAAATTTCGCGTAGTGTTGCTATTTGAAATAGTTAATTAGATCAACAGATGTGTCTCATTTAAGTCACAAAAACTAAAACAAATTTGTCAAATTAAAACAAAAAAAGTTACAAATACAACAATACAATTGTTAATTATTTGGTTGTATCATTTTATTAGGAAATAAACGCTTGATTGTATTTACTATGTAGTACTACTAATTTTTTAATATTGTACGGTGTGACATTTATTGAATGATCGGAAAAGTGTTGAACCAATTTTCTAATTAATTAATTTTTGAAGCATATTGGATATTCAATTCTTTTCAATTATAATTGACGACATAATATTATAGTACACAAGTACCAATAATACTTAGCCTGAGTTGAATGATATTTTCAGAATGTAATCAATTTAACTAAATACGAGGTCCTTGCTAAATATAGAATTGCCAGGTGCACATTAAGTATATAAATGATTTCCCAAATTTATTTAAGCGCACGAAATCCTATTGTATAATAAGATAATATTTAAAATTGCAGGTCATAATTTTTAAAACAACTGAACTTCAAGAACTGCTTCATCACACTCATATGTATATGCGCTACGGTGCACTTCCTTTCCACTTCATTTTTTTCGTGCAACGCTAATAAAAAACTGTCACATGAAAAGTTTGCGAGAAACATTTTTTTTTCACGTGTGTAGTTCTGAACGTGCGACAAGCAAAAAGTTCAAATTTTAAAGAACTAGACAAACGTCAACTATTATAAATTCCTTGCATTAAAATGTTTGATTACTAAAATACGTTTTCAATATCTTTGGCCCAAGACCGAACACTATGGGTTTCTTCTAGTACACCCTTCTATCCTTACAGCGACGTCGTCAAACTCCTTGGGTGCTTTGAAGCTCTCTATTTCTGCTTTCATCATTCCGCTTTCGTTAACCTCACCATTTTCTTGGGACTTGCCAATCTGATCCATATAACATCCGCGTTCTCCCTTTTTCAACCCTGTGGCACTGACAATCGATGGGTTTTACTTGTGACATCCTTATGCCGATTGATTCGAGTGGTTTACATTTGCGTTGAAGGTTTCTTCCAAGCCTCAATCTGAAGAACCAATACGAATCCCATCGGCTGCTTCTTTCACAGCAAGTATAATTTGTTTCTCATTGGCACATCGCCAACAGCGTTGATGAATGTATCACCTGCTACCTAATCTCGGTACTCAACATTATAGTTCGAGTAAGCTAAACTCACTAGCCGACTAATATCGACTTCCAACACTTGCAATGTATCCGTAATATCAAGTGCTTGTTCGTGATGAATAACCTGCATGTGATTATCGTAGTATTGTAACTCCGAGGGTTTATCAGTTTTTGGAGCTCGGTCGCAGACAAAATTTACAAAACTTCGGCCGATTGTTTTTGCAATGTTAGCGTAATTATTTATTTGTGTGCATCCAATCCTGTATTGCAGTTTCGAACTATATGTTTTATATGCTTCAGTTTCCTTGGAGGCAGGTTGTTTTAATTTAACTGGTGCGGAAGCATTTATTTGTTTATAGAACATATATATTTCTCCAAAATTATGGAAGGCTGCTTCTTTCCAATGACAAAATAGATATACAACTTCACAAAATCCTCTTAAAAACGCTTGAGCTCTCGTAATGCGGAATCTATGTAAATCTACAAAGGCAAATCATCTTGGTTATATAGATGCAAAACCTCTTCCCATATATATATTGATGATGTGTCTATACAGCGCAAATTGAAATATGATATAATATGTTATAATTATTTTGAATGAATATGATGCAGAAAAAGAAACAAATGATACGCAGCAAAAAACAGCAGTTTCAATCACGTCAACGTTATTGTCGTTATATTAACGTTAATAACAATTAAATTTTGTTTTGATGTTATAGTCATACAAGTAAAAATAAGCACGCATGTAAATCAAAATAAATAAACCAAAAAAAATATTTACCATCTTCATTTAGAAACTAATACTAACGAAAAAAGTAAAATTAGTAGTTGTATTTGCGAACCTAAACGTGTAGTCAGTTTTGATATTATAGATGTTTTTCAAATTTAATATTACTCTTATATTTATAAGGTCTTAGTTAAGCCGCGATTATGGCCGTTTACAACCTCTAAGCCATAGCTACGTATATTCCAGAAATATACTATACATACCTTTGGAATTCAAAACGGATGCTTATTGTTACGAGAGCGGAGTGAGAAGTCAGGTAAAACAAGGAATAACATTTTCAACTAAAAAAAATATATTTTTCTACGTGGCGACATTTAAGCTCAATATACTTAGTCCAGCATTTTTCCAATATTTCGATCCTTTTCGAATAATACAATTTCTACAATCGTTCAAAATAGGTGTTTGTTGTATCGATTCTCTCATTAGAACCAAATCTTTTTCGATCGAGCCATTTCTTCAAGTTCGGAACACTGATTTTGTCATGTTCCTAATAAATTACCACGTGTATGAGCACCTGTTGGAGTACATAAATCATAGGCCGACTGTCTAAATTAAATCTTCCCATATTCATATCGGCCTTATTTTTGTGTATAGTACCCGAGCGAACAGACATACAATGTTAATGAGTTCGCAAATAGTATTCGCTTTATATAACAAATATTTACTTTAATATAATTTATTCAGTTTTTTAACAATTTAATTTTTTCAATTATCCAATTTATTAATTTTTTTCACAGGAAATTTACCTTTCTTTGTAATGTTCATCAAATCCAACAACCAAGTCATATTCCATACATTATTTTGCTTCCAGCACACTTGAATTATAATACATCCACATAAATGAATATAATTTTTGGTTTATGTGTAATTTTATTGTACATATCTAAACAATAATCTGGGGTTTTATGCTAAATTAATTCCTGTTTATAATATGAACACACGTGGTAAGGTATATTATTCGTATAAAATAAATGCAACCATAATAATTGCTAAATGACATTGTTGAAATAAAAGTATCCAACAAAAAATCTTTTGTTAATATAATAACAAAAAATAAATTATTATTATTATATTATTATATTATAATTATTATTATTGATTAGTTGATTACTTTTTCGTTCAATATGCGATGTCGTTTTACAGTTAAACAAAATAACAAAATATTTCAAATTTTTACATTTTATAAGATAAATAAATAAAACGCGAAATTTTTCAAAATTATTTATAAATTTAGATTAAAGAAGTTGTGACAACAGAAAATGAAATTTTTTAAAATTATTTTATGACTTACCGGTGGCGATTTTATAACGGTTTGGGTTGGATATATTTGGGGGTTAAATTTATAATTAAAATTTAGAAGGGAAATCATTACAAACTTCATACATACATTTTGTGATCGTACTTTAAAATAATCTTTTTATAAATCTTTTATCACTATGTGTCATTGTCCGATGTCATTTTCTGTTAGACAAATATTTTGCGATAAGATAAACAACTTAAGACATTAAACATTGAATAAGGACAGCAAAAAGGGACCTAAAAACATTTTTGTTATCATCATAAACTCACAAAAACAGGAAAATATTTTTCAGCAAACCATAAAAAAGTATATATACTCGTATCTGTAAGCCAGCTAGATACACACAGAGGAAAGGAAATCAACTTTATTATTTAAAGGAGATGAAATTTTTGTTATTATTATTATTCCATACTATTGTTATATTTGTAACAATAATTGTTTGTATATAAGATTTAAGTTTTCCCAATTCTATTGTGTACTTTTTATTGTGTATAAAAGGATGTACATATTTGAGGGAACAATATATGTAAGCAATAGTACATATTTTAAGAATATATATGCAGTATTATATATATATATATATATATATATATATATATATATATATATATATATATATATATATATATATATAATTATTAAATATATTTAAGATTGAACATAAATTTTTGTGAAACATATTAAGGTGGCCTGCGTTTTTAAGAGCATAAACCAATAGTCAATTTCACGGTTATATATAACGTGTGTGTGGGTTATTTATGGTCAAGTTATTCCACTTCAAACGGTTAATGATTGTACAGTTGAATAATTTTAAAAACAAATGTCTTTTATATATCTCATATATAATAGTAAATTCATTAATTATCCGCTTGAGCTATTCTGGTAAAACAAAATAATTATTATTTGATGGAACAGCAATAAACACTCATTATTCATTTCTGATTAGTTTATTATTTCAGTATCCAAAGCAAAAACTGTGTAAAAGAAATAAATAATTCACGTGACATTATTGCTTTTACACAGTCTTTTACTCAACTTATCATAAACCAAACAAAGACTGAAGGGATTTAAGTTTTAAAATACACAGTTTCAATCATCGTATCATATCAAATTTGTGGTCTGTGTCAAATTTTGCTTAATAACAATAATATTATTGAATATCTACCATATACATAATATTGTTTTAAAAAATTAAATAAATAATCATAATATTTTGATAGATATGAATCTGAAAAAATATAATCTTGTTATCGTTTGGATACAAACACACATTCATACATAATATTTTAATCTTAAACTACACTGTATGTACTAAATAGACGTGTAATATTTTCTATTTCATTTGATTATTTTGTATAAAACTTATGTTTCTTAATAAAATAAATAATAGATATTTAATACCAGATAATGTTTAATTATTTTGTATAAATGTTTTCCTAAAATAATCGAAACGAATGGTTCTTTCGTATGGTAATACCAATCATTTGATCATCTGCTAACGCAACGAGTTATATTTACAATAAAATTTAAAGTATATACTATTTGTTACTATTGCTTAGATAAAATTAGTACGAAACTGTTTTAAAATCAAATAATAATTCAGACAGGTATTCATTTCCACTCTCAGGTTGGGTGGTATTTTAACGTTAATTTAAATATTTTTGATTATAATCTACTTCCATATATATAATATTGTATAGGCAGCCAATTATACACATATTTAACAATAGAATTTCGATTTTATTATTTTATCACTATTGAATTCACAATCACGTTTATATTTAATGTTATTAAAAACAAAACAAACATTTGATCAATGTAACAATGTAGGTGGTGTCCGGTTGAAAAAATGTTAATATTCGCCTCAACTCAATATATGTATATATGTATAGATATTGGGATTATTAAATAGATATAAGTATAATTGATTAAAATCTGGTTGCCGCGTTACGTAACATTATTTATAAAAAAAATATATTTTTGTATAATTTTTTAATAAATCAAATTAATGTTTTTTTTTATAAATGATTTATAATGGACTAGAAGAATTTGTAGCAAATTTATTTCCCAACCAAAAGCTGATTGAGAAAGTCGAGTTTTATATTGGCTTTGCGTTATTTGTTAATGTTAACAAGTTGTAACATATAAAATTGTGTTCATAGATTTAAATTTTCATTATATAATACAACACATCATACAGGTTTATTCTTTGATTTTAATCTTAAAATCTTTAGTTCAAAGCTGCTTTATTTTCAACCAACTAATGCTATGTGTTCTCTGAGCTCGAAAATCCTAATTTTGTTATAAAAAAATAATTATATTCAGTTAAATATAATTAAGTTTTGTTACTTATATGTAATTAAGCATCTTTTATTAATTAATAAAACAACAAATTTATTAACTTTTCAATTATATAAATTGGAAATATCCTATATCTAC
The DNA here is from genome assembly GCA_963932295.1 of Tipula lateralis. NCBI lineage: Eukaryota > Metazoa > Arthropoda > Insecta > Diptera > Tipulidae > Tipula > Tipula lateralis. The sequence continues at coordinate 96,945,240 of OZ010737.1, read as the reverse complement.
TATTTTTATTTCAATACAAATAAATTATGTATACAAAAATAATTTTAATGAATCGGACTGATTGTATTTATTAACTTACATCAGTTATCAATGACTTTAATTTTATTTTGTATTATAGATTCAATTCATTAAATTCATCAATTTATTATTTTTCTAAATTAAGATATCGTTTTCATTAATGTTAATAACATAATTTCATAAAACTAAAATATTGCTAGTAAATTGTAAAGGGGAAATGCCATACTCGAAAATTGAGAACCATTTTACCTATACTAGTTTGAAGAGTTACCATGGTTAATCCCGAGATCCCAATTTTGTCACCGTGTTTATTGTGCTGATATTTTAACATAAAACTATTAAATTTTCTTATATATGTTTTTCAAATAAGCAACAATCATTGAAACCTACATATAATATAAGTAAATGATTTACTTATTGTGTTCTATTTTGATAATTATTTATATTTTTTTTCTTTTCAGGTAATTCATTTTTTAAGAATCTCATTTTTATTAAGACGTACGTCAAACCTTTGTTTTTAAGGTAACATATAATTTCTAAAAGTGAATTTTATGAAATATTGACAGTATACAATTAAAACGATATTTATAAATATTTATATGCTGAAAATGTATTTTGTATTTGATGAGATTAAATTAATTTGCACCATAAACCTGGGGTCATACATTTTATGCTTGCCTTTCCTCTTAACAGTTTCTGGTTCAAGACGATTTATTATGCTCTTTACTTTAAAACCGAATTTTTCTTAGCTCTTCGTGAGCTTTTTTATAATATTTTTATTAAATTAATTAAACAAGCTTTCCAAAAAAAGATTTTCTTATCAATATGTTAAAGTATATTTTCATATCTCCATTAAAAAAAAACTGAGCTTATCATAATTAACAAATTAAATTAAAAAAATTAGCGTCATTAGAAATTATACATTATTATCAAAGCAAAATAAAAACATATATGTATATAAAAACAGAGCAAACAAATCCAACCTTGAACTTAGTCGCGTACTACATAAGAAGTAAGAAAATAAATGAAAACTAAAACAACAAGATCACGATCAATTAGCAGTAGAATTTATGGCATTGAACAACCAATTGTATGTATATATAAATATATATAAATATATATATATATATATATATATATATATATATATATATATATATATATATATATATATATATATATATATATATATATATATATATATATATATATATATATATATATATGTTATATTTATATATATATATATATATATATATATATATATATATATATATATATATATATATATATATATATATATATATATATATATATATATATATATATATATAAATATATATACAAGTTATGCATTTCATTTATCGATTTATATTTAATATGCATAAGTATGTATATGAGATCTGTTTAATTATTTGTTCAAAGATGTGCGATTCTTCACACTGTAGTAAGTTTTAAGAATTTTGTTTAATATGTACGCCACATTTGTTATATTTGATGATTGTACGTAAAGACACATACAATTGTATTTACCCATACAATTTTAAATATCTTAAATAATATTTGAAATTGTTTATAGTTTTTATTTTACTATTTAATTTATATGAATGTCAGTCATATGATCACAATGAATTTACATAAATCAGAATTAATCAAATTTTACAAGAGTTAAGGCGTTGCTGTTTCGGAAACCGACAATTGTTTGCTTTTTGACATCAAATATAATGTTTTAACAATTAAAATATATCTTTGTATAGTTTCAAATGCCAATATATACGAAGTAGCTAAGCGCATATTATCGAAAGTCAAATGTAATTTTAAAATACTTTAGACAGATTACAAAAAATGACATACATTTCATAGAATATCTTGGAATGTCGTGCTAAATTATATAATATTCTATGATATCATTTATTAAGAAACTAACTTGGCAATATTATGTGAAATAATATATCCATTTTAAACACTTTCAATAAAAGTCTAAATATATCAGAAATGGCCAATAACACTAAACGGTAAGAAATGCACAAATACAATTTTCACTGTAAAGTATTGTATGATAAATATAATTCCAATATTGTTAATGCAATAATTAATTTAACCACATTAGTGATAACTTTCCCTCAAAATTTAGTTCAACCATAATCTGGTTTCTACATAGAAAATAAATTGGTATATTTTTTCCATATAGTACTGATATGGAGGATGATTGGCGTATGATTTCGGTTGATTTCAAATCTGTTTTGGAACCCATCCCTTTCGGAATGTGAACCCGACACCTTTTACTTTATTTGCTGTACGTGTACGTGAGAATTTGTATGTAGTTTTGTTCTAACCATAAATGAACGCATCTGTTCATATTTTATTATTAGTGGAAATTTATGAGTTTATTCGATAAAACCTCCATTTCAAAGCACTAGTATAGGCAGTACTATTTATATTTGTGAAAAATATTTTTTAATTTATAACTCATTCAATAACAAACTAGTAATAAATATTTTCATTTGTATATCATTACATAGTTCAGTATTATCTAATTGACGGGATACTCGTACCTTTTTATCAGTAACAATTAATGAACTATTAAAATAATTAGATACAGCTTTAATTATCAGATTTTCAATCGAAGAGATTTCTAGTTTAAATAATTTTATTGAAAATAATATGACAATGTTAAATTATTTACCTTTTAAACTGTTTTTGTAAGTTTTAATCAACACGTAATTCTAAAATCAAGTCAATAAAATATAAATTTTTACTAACTACTGGACGTGTTAAAAAACAGCATTATTTTTTGTCAATCTAGACATAATTCGTTTTTTTAATATAATAATATATCTATATATCTATAGATATGAAGTCAGCTAATCGAAATCATCCTTGTAGTGGCGTATAAATACCAATAATTTTAAACCAAAAATTAATCAATAAAATTATGAACTTATTTAACATTATCAAAATCTGTAATATTATTGTAGATAAGAGAAATTATTATTTGTTGTCAACGTCATTGAATCTTTTGATCGAAAGATAGAGATATTACATTTACAACCAAACTATTGATATTTAATGGTTATCCTTATATGAATTTATATCCTATATTATAACCTATATTATCCATATAAAATAATTGATAATACATTAAATATGTTTTTTAAATAAAACGGGTTTTTAGTTTTTAACGGCTATATATTTAAAAAAATTTTATTTTTCAACATAATCTCTTACAACATTAATGCATTTATTACATCTTTGAAAAATAATTTATTTAAACCTACGAAACAAAAAGTTTTGGCCCCTTATTTTTTTTTTAAATTTGGAAACATAAAAAAATCACTAGAACTTCGACTATCGGGTAGGTGAGGGATTTCTTAAAAGTCGCATTCACGCAGATCATAGTTTGTATAATTTTAGTCATAGAAATTTTTTCTGTTCCGGGGTTAGAAAACGGGGAACCCATCGTGCACTAACTTTTGAAAGATGATCATGCAGAATTGGTAAATGTGGTACAAAGAAAATCCTGGGATTTCCTGATAGTTCTGAAATATTTAGACGGCGGTCTTCTTATACAATATTTACTGCCAAAATAACATATTCATGCGTTATGGCGTCCTGGCGCTTCATCCCATTCTAGCAATTCTCTACCACTTTTTTAACCCACTTCGTTACAGTATAATATTTTGGTCAACATACACTATAAACTTTTGACGTATAATCGAAAATAAATCAAGCACTTTTTCGTCTTTACAAAAAAAATTTCACTACCGCACGATATTCAATTTTTTCATTTTCTATTTTGTCTAAACACGTGTTAAAAAATTGACGTCCAGAACTAAATGAAACAAAAGTTGTTTCTAGATATTTCTTGTTGATGAAAAGTACCACTTTATTATTACATACCAATACTACGAATACATATATTGATTTGCCATCGTAATGTAATGAATGACATACGATTGAATCACTTCAGACATACAAGATGCAAAAATACATTGGACCAATGCAACATTAACCTAGAACAATAATAAAAAATTAGTTCATTTTATTTTGTACTATTGTGTGTTGATAATAATTACAATGGTAAATATATGTAGTATTAGTTGGTAAAATAAATGTAGTATTAACAATAAATGTTTTATCATGAAGACTGTTAGAAAATTACGAACAATTAATTTTTGTTGTTTACTATATGGCTCACATATACGAGTAGAAATGTTATGTAATGAAAAAATAAAAAATTAATAAAAACACACACATAAATATATATATATATATATATATATATATATATATATATATATATATATATATATATAAATATATACATATATATATGTATATATATATGAATATATATATATATATATATATATATATATATATATATATATATATATATATATATATATATATATATATATATATGAATATATATATAAATATATATATATATATATTTATTTATATATATATATATATATATATATATATATATATATATATATATATATATATATATATATATATATATATATATATATATATATATATATATTTATCTCGAAGAAATCTATAACATGCTGGAGATATAAAATATACGTTTTGGGTTATCACACTGCTCTTGAAGATATCTAGAGGTTTTTCTCTAGAATCTTCGGTTTGAAGATATCTAGAAATCTTTTGCATCCAAACTTAAATTTTATTCATCAATCTTCTTCCTCGTATGTTTTAATTGTTTTTTTTTTTGAGGATTTAATTTACTTTTATTCTGACATTGTAGATAAATTTAAGTTTTTCGATTTTTCTTGTATTTGGTTTGGTTTTCGATTTTTTATGTATTTATTAAATGATATAATAAATATTTTTTTTATATAATTCACTAATTTTCATATACCTTATACAATTAGTGCAATCTATTTCGACTCTACAAGATGTATTTGAATGATATCTAGGTGATTATATTTTTTCAAAGTCGAAAATACTCATTTCGACAATGTCTCATTGTCTTTAAATCCATATGTTTGCAGATTTTCATATTTTGATGAATTTTCAGGTAGACTTAAATCCACAGATGAATTCCCGGCCATTGAATAAACAACTATACTCTCATTCGTCAATATCTTCTCGGAGCCACCTCAATATAATTTTGGGATGGCATTTTTTTCAATTTTCTTATTCCTTTATCAATCTCATCGAAACTTTTATGTGACCATGAGGATTTGTCAACCCAAATTTGATAAAATGGTGAATTTTCTTCCGGGAAACTATAAAACTTTCTATAAGGATGGCTGCGTCGAGTGGCTTTTCAATTAACAACAGCCCATGGGATGCTACTAACCTTCTGATTTTCTTTGTCAAAAAATGCCATTATAGGCAGAAATAATAAACTCAAATGAAATCCTAAATTTCTGAGTGATGAAAAATAACAATAATTTAATAAACAATTTAAGCTTTATATAGTATAGTATTGTAGTATTGAAAACCTCGGTTGTCGATGCGGCCCAGCACACTCTTGGTATAGTGAAAACTAAGCCCAAAAATAATTGGTTTGATGAGGAGTGTCGTCTTGCTGTTGAGCAACGCAATATAGCCCACAATGAAACGCAGAGTCGGTTTACAATTGAAAGAAAAAACAAGGCAGTTCTTGCTAGGAGGACAGCTAAACGCATTTGTAGACTGAAGAAGCGGGAATGGTGGAAGGCTAAGGTCTTAAGAGTACAACAACTCAGCAATGAGCACAATTCGCGTGGTTTCTCTAAAGGAATCACCGAATTGCACCATACCTTAAGATCTCGGTCAACTGCCATTCGGGACCAGGATGGAAACCTCTGTGTTAACGTCGATGCGGTACTCGATACATGGCGTGAACATTTTTTGATTTACTTAATGTTCCACATGTATCACAAGCTGTATTTGTCAACTGCCATTCGGGACCAGGATGGAAACTTTGTGGAACTGTCTTTTCGACCTTATTCGATTGGTATGGCGAAATGAAGTTATGCCTGAAGAATGGAAAGTGGCCGCTTTATGCCCAATTTTCAAGAAGGGTGATCGCTTGAGGTGCGAGAACTATCGCGGTATAGCTCTCCTTTGCACATAACACAAATTACTGTCTTACATAATCTTGGGAAGAATTACTCCTCTGGCGGAGGAAATTGTCGGTGACTACCAAGGAGGATTCCGTCCAAATCGGTCAGTCACTGATCAAGTTTTTTCGCTACGGCTGATTCTTTCCAAGTACTTCGAAACATCTTGCGATGTACACCAGGTATTCCTAGATTTCAAGCAAGCCTATGACTCGATCAATCGAGAGAGACTATGGTATGCGCTTGAATATTTAGGAATACCAAAAAAATTTGTACATCTCTGTAAAATGACAGTAACGAAGTCACAATGCTGTGTCAAAGTTGAGAACAGGCTATCGAGCATTTTTGCAATTACTTCTGGTGTTCGACAATGAGATGCGTTGTCCCCGATACTTTTTAATCTCATGTTGGAAAACATCCTTCGTAATAGAGAAACACCTCAGGACAACTTTTTATTCCGACAATCCAATTAACTTCCTGAATATGCAGATGATATCTGTGTGATTGGATTAAATGGCAACGGAGTGAAAGAGATACTTGATCCACTGGAACAGTAATCAGCTTCCGTTGGTCTCAAACTCAACGAGTCCAAAACCAAATATCTGATCTCTGGTTTTCGAGAACAATACGCAATTGATTTCAGTAGTGGAAACCACACGTTTGAAGGAGTGATGAGATTGAAGTATCTTGGATCTCTCATTACTCACGATACTAGTGTGGTAGATGATATGATGGTTCGGTTTGCCGCCGGCAATCGGGCTTTGTATCCTCTACGTCCACTGCTGAAATCAAAATATCTTGCAAATACGGATAAGCTGAAACTGTACAGAGTGTTGATCAGACCCGTTATCATGTATGGATGTGAGAGTTGGACCTTGAAGGATGAGTGCGAAAGATGGCTTCTAACATTCGAGAGAAGAATCATGCGTGTGATATATGGCCCAAAACGCGACGTTGATGGCACATACCGAGTTCGTTTCAATCACGAGATCAGGAATTTAATGCAAATTCCTGATATCGTGCATGAAATCAAAGGACAGCGAATACGCTGGCTCGGTCACGTTCTGCGTGCTGATCCAAAACGAATGATACAGCGATCTTTAAAGGGAGAACCGCCTTTCGGTAGGCGAAGAGGTCGCTGGCTCCACGGCGTAGAGAGCGATCTGGCATCTTCTGGTTGCTTGCAACAATATGAAGAGCTGACTCGTGATCGAAATCGATGGAGCCAGATAGTTGACACGGTACGGGCCAATTATGGCCTGTAAAGACCGATAAAAAAAAAATATGTATATATATATATATATATATATATATATATATATATTTATATATATATATATATATATATATATATATATATATATATATATATATATATATATATATATATATATATATATATATATATATATATATATATATATATATATATATATATATATATATATATATATATATATATATATATTTACATATGATAAATGTTGCATTATCATTATTAGTAAATGATAAAAAATGTAAGCATAAAAAATCATGTTTTTATGAATTGGATGTAATATGGTGGGTGATACTTTATGTAATTTAATGTTCCGTTACTATACAGATGCATATATCTGTAGAGTAGTTTGTTTTTTTACCGAATTAATGTGCTTTAATAATTGTTAATATATTCAGTCGCCGGTTGTAGCTTAATGGTTAAGAGAGTTTCTCATCACGCCGCGGTCTCGAGTTCGATTCTCGCCGTTAACCAAAAATTAACATGCAACCGGATGACTTAAAATGCGATTGTGTGTAAAAAAACACATTCGTTGGGCTGATCACCTTCAATGTGCATCAATCGTTGAAATTGGTTCTCAGTTGAGACGCGGTAAGGGCCGTTTACGGCCTCCAAGCCATAGATTATTTATATACATTCATCAGAATACGAACTTATCATATTTAGATTTAAATCTAATCGAAACTTGTATACAACCTCAAAAAGGTGCAGGGTATAGGACGAGATCTTAGCTTTTTAACTTAAAGGAAGATAAAATAAATCGCTCATGTAACAAATTATATTGTGCTGTATTCATATCATGAGACACTCACTTAATTTTGATTTATGGAAATTTATTTTGTGTGACAGTTGAGTGGGAAACTGTTTTATATTAATAACGAACGGCACATCGTCCTATTTCCCAATTTATCTTAGTTCATATTATACTATATATGTAGCATGGATAGATCATAGGATATAGAAGGCAATCATTAATTATACTTTTCCAGTTTGTAATATAGTATTAGATGGAACAGAATTTTTTAAATGGACAACATTGCATAATGAAAAAGTTGAGTTTACGACTTTATTTACATATATTGTGCAAAGATTGTACGTGCTCGATAACTGTTGCCAAAAGTCAAGTTAAGGTTAAACAAATACAAATTGAAAAACAAACCTGAAAATATACTAAAAAAAATTATTAAATATTACTTCGAGTAAACGTGTATATGTAAATGAAACTATTTTAATTTGCAAATTCATTGTGATTTCTAACGATACGAAATTGTATTTTCATTATTGAAGAAAAGGTTTATGTTCTCTTTTAAAAAGAGGCGTAATTTTAACGTAACATCGGTTTTAGCTAAAACATCACATATTAGATGTTACATTACACATGCACACATTTAGCCGAATATAGTTTTGCTCAATTTTCCCTACAGCTTAAATTGTTTATTACATCAGATTACAAGATAACGCTGAAATACGTCAATTCCATAGCGGATATTAAAAAATCGCGTAGTACATACGCCGAAATACCGCGTTTCAAAAAATCGCTCAGTTTAAATTGTCGTATTGTTAAATAATACCTTGCATATAATAACACGTTTCAAAAATGGTTTCACTTAAACACAGTCAAATTGAATAAAAATTAATATCCAATTATCATAGAATATAGTTTTATATTTTATGAGGTGTATTAAACGGGGTCACTGTTGAATGCAACATTTTGATCCAATTTTAAAATAGTGCTTCTGTTACTGAAAAGTGGACAAATCTAATCTTTTATATAAGAAGATTAACTAAGTAATGTTATAACATCAACAGTAATGTTATAACATTATAATACCAAAGATTATTTTACATAAAGATGACCCAACTTAAGCACACAATTTAGAGTATGAACGAAATTTTTATGTTTTGTTTGACTAGGACGGACAGAGGTTACTATGTAGCGGACAGCGGTACCCGGAATAATATTTTTTTCATTTTAAAATTTTACTCTGATTGAACCATGTTTCTTGTATATAATAATCTTTGGTAATACATATAAAATTACTAAGTAATATTATTTTACAAAGTAATATCTAATAGGCAGTTGTAAGATCCGAAAAGATTTCATATCATTTTGTTGATATATTAAACTGTTACCGTAAGAACTATGGTAAAATTTCTGAATCAGATTTTATAATATTTAAATTAATATTAATTATTAATATAATAATTGGGTAGAACGTTTACCATTGGTTAAATTGTCTATTGGTTTTATTTATGAAACTATTTTAATTTGCAAATTCATTGTGATTTCTAACGATACGAAATCTTAATTAAACTATGAATAATAGTTCCTCATAATTAACTTATTGGTCTAATGTATAGACTGCAAATACATATCTATTTTATGATATTTTTATATGTTTATTCATAAACTAACACGATACTTGACTAATCATGTGTTCGTTAACAAATAATATCCACATGACACCTCATTAATAAACCAGAACATGGAAACTGAATATATCAACATACAAGTTGATCTTTACATAGTTACTTTAAATTTAAAAAGATTACGACATATATGTATCTGTTGTCTAACTGTTTTACTTTTTTATATACTATGTGCCATGTACGTACATACATAAAACATCAAGATAATAATTATGTACATGATAATATTACGATAATAACATGCAAATTTTAATTTCATGTTTTGGATAAACACACAAAAAAGCAAATTAAAATAGAGATAAAATCATAGAAAGATACAGAGATTGTAAAATCTTATATACGACAATTTGGGTATGGTATGTAAGATAATTGATATAAGCTTTATATTGTGTTTGTTTATTTGATGATAATAAATGGTATTCTGTGCTTAAAATTTATGAAAAGGGTTGATAACAGAATATTAGAGTATCAGAAAGTTTATACGATCTGTCTGATTATTATTAATCGCATGAACATTTGTTTGAATCTAAAACTTGTACCGTTGTCAGTTATTGTTTTAATTAATGAACTGACGAAAAGAAAGTATTGCGGTCGCAATACTTTTTTTCGTACTCCCTACACATTTATTTCGATTTGAACAATATGCGATATCTCTTAAATAAATTTGTTTAAAATAATTTATGCGAAAATTTATAACTCGTATAATCAATCAATAAAACATTAAAATAAAAGTTTAACAATATAATTTTTCTAATAATTTTCATTTAAATACAAAATTAATTATACTTACAAAAACAATAGAACAACTTACTTACTATATTCATTCAATTTCGCGTGTCACAATCAATATTTATATTTACGACTACAATTATTGTCATTCTGGTCACATTCAATCAATATTCATTCACATTGTATCATTAATTTTTTTGTAATGACAATTAAATTCTGTTATTTACTTAAGTTTTGTGTATTTTATGTGATTTGTAGGGATAAAAATGTTAATTAAAATTGTACACTAAATGCAATTAATCATTTTTTATTCATTTGTGAATAATTATGTTTTTTGTAATTTGTGCGATTTGTAACTGCTGTAGTTTCGTGTCTTTTATAACGTTTAAATATAATAGAGCATTGATCTTATTCGATATAAAATGAAAAGTGATTTATCTCATTGTTGTTCGGTCTCAATGACCTAATTATATTAGTACGGGTATTATTAAAGTATACTTATTGTTTATCACTACTATTTAATATTTCATAAATATTCAGTTGTTTTCTATAGGTAAGGTGAGATATACTCATTTCGTAGTTTACTGTATCATTATGGGCTTTTATTGGGTACAAATTATAAAAGTGGAAATCGTTTATAATCGAAGTAATTTAAATCTGAAAGTTTTCTATGATACAATCATCATTTGAACAAATAATAAATTATGTTCTGTACTTTTTCGTGTTACTAGCTACTGTTACGATATAAACGGTGTTTACTCTGTATATAAATAAAACCACCTTTTACAGTCGATAGTACAAAAAATGTCATTGATTATTAACGACACCTTTGAAATAAGTTCTAGTTTACGATAACTTAGTTTACGATTTAAGTCATTTATTATTTACGACACCTTTTAAATAAGTTTTAGTTTACGTAGTTTAAACCTCGAATACTCAAATACCAATCCAATGCGACAGATTTTTGTGACTTTCGAAACCTACTGCCGTTTTATAATAAACGTGTTTTAAGTCATAATTGTCACTTTGTTTTTAATTAGTATTAGGGCAAGAAAATATATAATTGATTGAACCAACAAGAAAATTTTGTTTAGAATTTTAACTAGGTAATCGATTTTATTTTAGGTAAATTTTTTATACAATCCAATTGTTGTAAATTAAAATTTTAATTTTAAATTTTATTGTTGTAAATTGAACGCATACTAAAATAGAAGGTTTACCCTTAGCATAACTCTATGATGCTCTGATCATGAAAATTAAGAAGCCGTTAACAGCAGGTGTAGTTCTGTTTTTAATAAACGAGATCTTTTTCAATTTTAACATCAATATTAACTTCAATATTTAAATTATTTGTTTCTTATACTTATCATAAAATATTCGTTGTATTTCAAATTTATTGTTTCGTTATGTTACAGAAATCTTCGCTGGAAAACTCGTTACTATGAATAAGAACATCAGGGCTCAAATTTCATGTTGTTTCATTTTGAGTTTCTTAATTTATATATATATATATATATATATATATATATATATATATATATATATATATATATATGTATATATATCTAATATATATATATATATATATATATATATATATATATATATATATATATATATATATATATATATATATATATATATATATTTATATATATGTACAAATATACATAACATTTTTACACTACCAGAAGCCGATATAAATCTTGTATCTGATACAATTTATTACTTTTATATCAAATTTGAATAGTCTGAAATGTTTGAATCGGTTTTTAATTTGTTGCTTCATATTCCAATTAACATTAAATGCCATAGATTTTTTACGGATGATATAAATAATTTATTGAAATTAAAATAAACTAATTATTTAATTACAATAATCTTTATTTATAATTACATTTTTTAATCTTTTTACATTTTAAAAATACAAGTTATGCGGACGAAGGAACAGAAACGACTCTTTATTTTATATGAAAAAACTATCGAATATTGATAAAAAACTATTTACATGAGTTGTATTCTGTAAAGTAGCGCCAAAATACCAGGTAACACCACAGATTCACGTTTCGTTGTATATGTAATAATATAAACGGACAGATTTTTATTTTTAGAGATGCAATCACAGCTCAATTTTTTTTTAGTTTTCATATCAAAAAACTCGCGAAAATAATATATTTTAAATATAAAAGTTAAATAATCAGAAAAAATATTTTTCGTTTGTTGTTTTCGGTTTATCATAGTAAAATTGTGGCATCATATTCAGTCGTAGTTTGTTTAGTTTAGGTCAATAGCAGTAGAGGCATTTAAAGGTTTTAATTGTTTATGCTTATAAATTGATTTAATATTGTTTTTAATACTTACTCTCATAAATATTTTAAAAGTGAGCTAAACAATTTTCTTCGCGACAAAGTTATATATGACGTACACATTTTGTGCTAGACAATTCGTTACAAAATACATTATATAAATATAAATTAAATTTAATGTATGCGCTATAGATAATGGATTGTTTAGGAATCGTTTAACCTAAGTGGCGACTTCTAAACCAGATTATCCAAATAAAGCACGTTAACGAATCTCATGTGTTCGGTTATAATAATATACATCTGAATTGATTACTATGCACATTAATCATATAAAATTGACATAAAGTTCCTCTTAAACAAAACACTGATAACTAAGAATAAAAAATTAAAGCTACCCACAAATCTTAAAAAGGTTATCATCTAATGCATTTATCTGTTTTTTGTTAAGTAAAAAATAATATTAGAAATATTTGCTAAATTGAAATTTATGTCAGTACATTTCACTGTAGAATTTATATGTCAGCGAAATGCGGAAATACATACTTCAAAATTCTCCTCGCTGTTTAACATGTGTTGTTTACTTATTCTGTTCTATTTCACATTGATTAAAAAACCAAATTGCAATACTTCTTGGTGTTTGCTGTTCGTTTTTAAACATTACATATTCAAAACACGCAAATAATTAAAAGTAGCAAAAAATAAAATAAAAAAAACAATTAGAATGTTGCGATAATTTTTTGTTCTTATAATTTATATTTCAAACATTTGTGTTTTTCTCCATGGCATTTAGTTACAAAGTGTATCATTTTGAATGTTTAAATTTACAGGGTAATCTAAAAAATTGTGAGTTGTTAAGGTGTATTCAATCTTACTTTGTAATTATTTAGTTCAATAATAATATAGTTTTATTAGAACGGTAATATTTCTAGAAAATTATATTTTTTTACCTATCCTTATAAATATACTGCAGTTAATCCAAAAGAATTATATATCCTAGGAATGTAGACTTCGTATGATAATAAGAATTTGACGTTTTGAGTTGTCCTCTACATGGTCTAGCTCTAGTTAATACCAATCTTTCTTTGCTAATCTATTGGTTGAGTTGTTAATTTCATTGTTAATGGAATGGTGTTCGACAGTTACTAAAATTATTTATCAATAAGTAAGTTGAACTAATATTCTAAGCAGAATACTTTTAATAAAATATTGTATTCCTTACGTTTTGTTAAATATAGAGGTAACCAAACTAAATAATGAAAGAATTTGCTAAAATCCTAATCCACCGTTTTTTCATTCATCGCCCAATCGTAAAACACCGCAACAATCCTTCTTATAGCTTATATAAATTTCCTAAACAAAGGTTTCAGCAACGTACAATGCCAAATTTCATACATTTCCTTATTGATATATTACATCTAATTCAATATTTTATTATTGTACAATAGATACTTCAACTCAATTTGCATATTTTAAAACTTTTCTGGCTGATAGCTTAAATAGTTTGAAAAATTTAAATGTTTTCAATTTACATTCAAACTTGTGGGAATTTAAAACTTATTAGTTCTGTAAAATGAAACGATGTTGTTTGTTAAATAGTAAAATTTTGTTTTATTAGAAAAAATATTGTTTTAACCAAATAAGTTTTCGATTTAAACTAAAAATTTAGTTTAAAATTTTAAATAAAAGCAGAGTTTAAAATTTAAAATTAAACAATTTGAAAAAACAAATATTTGAAAAGTTACTAATAAGTTACGGGTGCCTCCAAACAGACTCGCTCGGTTAAATTGGGGCCAATCAATTTTTAAAAAGGTAATATGAGATTTTATTTTAAACTATTTGATTTTTTCATAGTTACAGTTTGAAAAGTATTATCATCTATTTTAATCAATTATCATCTATTTTAATCATAAAACAATTTTAATTTTTAATAATGTTCAGTTTTTAATAAACTTTGCAGTTATAATTTTAATTTTTAAAACTAGGAACGGAATGTCATTTTATTTTATTAAGCATATCCTTATAAATAATAAAAACATTCTAAATTTCTATTTGTCACTCGAAGTTTTATAAAATTCAAAACTAGCTTAATACGAGTAACAACATGTTGTGATCAATGTTGTAATTTTTGCTAATAATGATTGTTATTTTTTATGTTTTTTTTTTATGTCAATACAGTCATTCAGTAACCTCAGTTTACAACTTCTTACAAGAAAATATATTTCAATTATCGGCAATTGTACATTTCGCTTACGTCACAACAAAAATAGGCGGTATCTCTTGCCAGTTACATATGTTTTAGACCACTATACTCGAAGTCGTTAAGGAAAAGAATGAAATGTAAAGTTATGGTCGTATTTTATCAGTTATCTGCAATCATTTATTATTATGCAAATCCCGATATAATTTTCTTCCAAAATGGTGGTTGATTGTAATTCTTATTATATTTAATTTTTAATATTAATAGATTTTGTTTATTTTTTGTTATATATAATTATCTATTCTCTCAAAAACTATTAATATGAGTTTCAATAATTTGGTTTAAGTTTTAAAAAGATAAATTTTATTTTGCTATTGATGAGCTCTGCTTCACTTGTAACTAAATTTAATAAGTTAGGAAGTTAAATTTTTTAGGGTCATCTTGTTTTTGTTTGAATTGAAAATTAAAATTATGTATTAACGTTTGGGTTTCATATTTGTTAAACACGAAGTGTTCGTTAATGTTTTGTATTAAAACAAAACTTATTATTTTTGTTTTGTTTTTTGACAATATACGTTACATACCAAAAAATTTGATACATTTCTAAAAAACAAAAAATATTGCACAAAATTCCAATATATTTCGATTTGTATCTTTAATCTCTACTTCTTTTGCTATGAAATACCACTTGGTTTGTAAGAACTAACGTTTTATTTATTTATTAATTAAATTAAAATTTTGATTCACCAATATTATCAGTTGCCCTTAAAATATAATTTTAAATACATCCTTTTTTATGGTCAATTTGTGTAACCTTTTACGTATCAGACTATTGAATGTATGAACAATTTTACCATACCGTTTTACACATTATATAAATTGCATTACTTTGCTTTAATACGAGTTATGACTTTCAGATTTAACTTTGTTGCACTTGAATTCACTGAACCTCGAAATTGTTTATATATATAATATATATATATATAATATATATATATATATATATATATATATATATATATATATATATATATATATATATATATATATATATATATATATATATATATATATAATATATAATATATATATATATATATATATATATATATATATATATATATATATATGTATATATATATATATATATATATATATATATATATATTATATATATATATAAATATATATATATATATATATATATATATATATATATATATATATATATATATATATATATATATATATATATATATACATATACCCCTATATATATATATATATATATATATATATATATATATATATATATATATATATATATACATATATATTATTCACGGAAGCAAACTCTCATATTGTAATAACAAGAACAAACACAGATCTGTTCAATGAAATTTTTTCACAAACACTGAAAAATGAATGAATATTAGAAGAAAATAACGAAGGAGATTATAAACAATTTTTCATGTAAACATACATTTAACTTCACCATTAGAATTATTATACAACATTTTCCGACTACATTCTTTGTTGTTGTTGGAACAAATAAAGATTATTTTGGATCGATCTCTCATGCGCTGGCTGATTTATTTATGAGATAGAATATACAAATATACAAAAGAATATACAAAATCAATGTTATATATAATTTATCAACCTACACATTCCTCGTTTTGAAACTCACATCACAATTGATTAAAACAGATGATCTTGTTCGTTTCAAATCTTTTCCTATTTAATTTTTCAATAAAAATAAAATAAAATTTTCAAATGGGAAACTGATAGCAAATACATACATACATAGATGTCTTTAAATATTTTATTGGCTAGACACGTTGTTTTTTTCTTGAATGGATTATTTCATGAGATGTGTTTATTATGTATGAAAATAATTGCGAATCTCCGAATAAATATTTTCATTTTCGCGTTGTAATTTAGCTTAAACAATGCAAAAAGTATATCAATGAAAAATAGAAATTGTTCTATTTTATTTATTAAAAGTTTTGGTCAATTGACGTCATCCCATCATGCAAATTCAAATACGTTAATATAAAAAAGATTGTTTAAAATTTCCAAAAATAAAATTCAAATTCTATGTGTAATATATAAAGTATGAACGCAGCATTGGGAAATGAAATAAATGTATGAGTATATACACATCTAATATGCGATATGTGAGTTTGTATTAAATTGGTTGGTTGGAAACAAATTCAAACAATTAATTTGCTCGTAATATAAGGTTTTCAGGTTTCGTTTAAATATAATTCCGGTTAAATATATATACGTTGGTAATTGGAAATACTTATTAGTAAGCAATACAATTAAAATAAATAGTAATACCACCAAATATGTTAAAGTTTACGCAAAAAATTACTTATTACAATACATACCGTGGAATGGGTGCAACAAAGTTTCATCAATCGATCTATAATTAAGCTTGTCAAGTAGTATAAGGGGACACTTTTATGGTTTTCATACTTCCCACACTTAAATTCTCAACAACTGTTTCTCAACATTTTTTTCATTGCGTTAAACCATTCGTTTTAGTGCTAACCTTCCCTTTCCGGTAGCAAAAATCAATTCTTTACAAGCGTGCAGGTTCTAGAATGTCCCAGAAATAATCTGTATGTTTAAATGTTTACCTATCCCGTTTAGAGGTGTGCGACAACTCACCGCCTTCCGAACGAAAGTTTTGTTTAATGTTGTAACTTAAACTGTCTGTATAAAATCATGAAAAAGTTTTGAAATTAGAAAAAGTTTGTTCCAAAGATGTTCGAAAAATGTACTTATAATATATATTATAATTATTTTATTCAAAATGAATAATTAAATAGAATTATAAAAGTTCAGGTTTATTTTAATACTATTCCGAAATCTAGACCATTAATGTAATTTTTTTTAAAAATGTGTTTGTTGTCCAGATCTGAGGGTCTTGAATGTGTATAATGTATAAGATAAACTAATAATAACCTTTTAAGAAATGTTCGATTGGGAAAATCAGAAAACCAAGTACGTATTATTATTTTTTAAATTTAATTTGATATTTATATTAAATTAAACAAACTTTGATGTCTAAAAATCATTTCTAATCCACATCGGTTTGATCAGTAGTTGTTATTTTATAGGTTGATAAGAAAACGCAATGTTGTTTTATTCTATACCAAATATGGTAACTCAATCTGTTTTATCAAAATAACAGATAAAACATATCAATCGAGAAAACTTATACTCAGTTATAGATTGTTGCAAAAAGTACATCAAACGTACAGTGAAAGCAGACTCCTTAGCTATAAGAAAATAACCATAAGATTAAATGACTACATGAAGTTGTCTTTTATGAAAAAACTATGTAGTCCCACTGTCAACGGTTCGTATGAATATTAAAGATGAATATTATAAAAACCTTATGAATGATAATAATTAATTAAATTGAATTGAAATAAAAATCGAAACTATTATACAAAAAAATAAAATAAAAATTGTTTTATTAAAATGAATTGATCTAGATAATGTATTCTTATAAGCGCCCGTGATATGTGTATGAATTTGAAGAATAATAATCTTTTTGGATCATTCCACTATACTGTATTTACCCGACTATACTAAAGAACAGAAATATCCTTTCTAACCATACATTTTATTAACAGAAGCTAAACTTTTACACAATATATCCAAACAGGAAAAA